>VXBA01004490.1:123446-231277 GCA_013399895.1 Serilophus lunatus | reverse complement strand
AGCCCACCCGCCGCAGCCCCGGGGCCGCGGGTCCCGCCGGGGGCTGCACCCGCCGGGAGCATCCTTTGGCCTCCTGAGGTGAAGCTCGGGCTCCAAACCCCGGGGAGAGGCGGAGGAGGATCTTTGCGGTGCTCCAGCATCCTCGGTGTCCCCGCCGCTGGAAGGACGGAGCCTCAGCATCCCGGCGTGGGAAAACTGCCGTGTTCCCGGGAGGGGATGTGCCCGGGCTCACGGACAAGGTGCTGCTGAGGTTTGAACATCTCAGGAGAAGAAAAGAGCCTCATGACTTTGCTCTGACCATGGCAGGTACCCCAGGAGGGGCCAAGCCTCAGTGCCTGGTGCTGATTTATGCCTGAAGCCACCAGACCTGCCCAGAGCACAAGAAACCCCCGGGAGAGGCACAGACACTTAATTTTCTCTATGAAAATACTGATGGCACTCAACTGAAAACCTGTGTGTTGATACTCTCCCCTGAAAAGAGGGGAAGGAGCATCCTGGGAGTTTGGAAGAGGCACCATTGCTCCCTTGGGGTCTCCTCCTGCCTGCTGAGAGTCTGTGGGGGACAGGAGCTTCTCGGGACTGCTGGGCTCTGCTCCATGACCAACACAAAGGACTCCAGGAGAACTATGGACTCCCCTCCAGTGACCTCCAGCCCTGCACCAGGGCCCGTTACCTTCTCACAAGTTTTTGGACAGCAGTGCCAGCTTATGGAAGCAGGTAAGAGAGGAATGTGTGCAGGTACCAGCTCAGATCCCAACCTGAATCCCCCCTCCTGGTTTGCAATGTCTGTAATGTCCTTTCCCTGGCCTTTTTCCCAAGCTCTTTCCTAAAACCTGGTGTTTTCCATAGGGAAAAATTGAGTGACCCCTGTTGCATTTGCACATCTGCCTCAACTTGCCCCAAAACCACTAAAAAGCTTTGTGCCCAAATCGTTACAAATATGAACAAGGATGGGGGATGGTTGTGTGATTTTGGGTTAAAGTGGACTGGAAGAGGCTGCTCTTTCCTGAGAGTGGAAGTTACTGACGTGTTCAGATGACACCACACTGTATATTGTGATTTTTTCCATTTTACAGTGGTGATGTTCAGTCTGGAGCTTGGTTTGCTGCTTCAGAGGGTGGTTGCTGCAGGTGTGTGGATTTCTGCTTTGGTGTTCAGGCCTGTGAAGGACGAAGTGTTTGTTTTTTTCCATTGCTGTCCCTGGCTGTTTGTGTTACTGTAGCACCTGGGAGCTCTGAGCCTTTTCCCAGTTGTTTTCATACATTTCCAAGTCTCTGCAGATGGGCCTGGTTATCTCTTATCTCTGCCTTTTGGCTGTTAAGCAGGCAGGGTGCAACATGACTGATCCCAAATTTTCCATACTTTCCTCTTGCTTTCCTTACTTGCTCCTCACAGATGCTCTGGAGAGCTAGTCCATGAAGTGCCCCATCATCCCTGTCCTCCTTCATCCCTGATTTCCCAAGGCTGATGGATTGGAGCAGGGATGTTATAAGTCTTTCTCTTTCTCCCATCCCTGCTGACAGGTAGCTCTGAGGATGGATGTGTTTGTTTACATACAAAGGCTTTCTGTGCTGGTGCCATAACAACACTTGCTCTGAATTTCTAGAGCCTGAGGGCTGCAATTTAGGCTTGTTTTACCCAGACCTCCTTTATTACTGTTTGCTAAAATACCTGTACCATCACAAATGTGTTCTCCAAAGAGCACCATCCTCTTTTCCTCTCCTCTTTTCTCACTCTCCTCCCCAGCTAATTCTGCATCTAACAGTGTTGGATTTTATGCTTCTGTTTACATGGTGGAATTCCAAATATTCTGTGCTAGGGTTTCCTGCAGATCTCTGTGCAACTTCTGCTGTGCCTCTGGTAGTACTTGCACAGGCTGAGCTGGCTGACTTCTTAGCTGGCACCTACTTGGTTAATCAAGCCTGAGATCCTGCAGCTGCCTCCAAGGAAATGTCAGGCAGATCTTCAAGGGGGTTTGGTATGAAACTTTCCCATTACGTGTCTGGGATCAGTCCAAAGGCCATGGATCCATTATGTTGGATGTTGCCCAAAGCTACCTGTGAGAAAGCCCTGGTATTGGGTCAGTAGTTTGTTTCCCAAATTAATAAGACCAACCAGGTGGAAAAACACAGGTGGTGATTATAATTTGGTTTGCTTTTCCATTGCCTTTCTTATGGGGAAATGCCAGAGAGGAAACCTGTGACTTCAGGGCTTTTGATTCCCACCTCAGTAACTCCACCCAGAAGATATTTTTGTCCTTCTGGTGGATCATTTTGGAAGGATTTCCTAGATGTTTTCTCAGGTACAAGGTGTGATGCAATGTAAGGGTGCCACGGATGTCATTGGTATCCAAAGTGATTTGAGTAGATTATATGTGTTTCTCTGTGCTTTCTATCCTTATGGCAGTGCTAATTTTTAGTCATCACCCCTGAAAGCAGAACTTCAGCTGATGTGTTTGTGGATATATTTGTGTTCACAGGCCCTTGCAGTGTGGGCAGGAAGGATGCCCTAAGGAAAAACAGGAGTGGATTCAGGTTTGGGACACTGGTTACTTAGTGGTGTCTAAAGTCACTGGATTAAAGGCATTTGGGATAGAGCATAAAAGGGTTCAGTGTCATGTAGGGCTGTGCAGGTGCCTTTACAAACCATAAAACCAGATGTTGCCCCTGTGATTCTCTTCAACAACAATCTCTGAGGAGCTGTGAGGAGCCAGATCTGACCCAAACAGCCCAAATTTCACAAGCACTTGTAGACACCCAGTGCCACATCACTGTCATTTTGACATTTGGGCTTCTTAATAACACTTTGATGTGCTTGAATAATAAAGGTCTTGGCCTTAATTAAATGTCAGATGATGTGCCTGGAGAGTTGCTGAGCTCCAGATAGATCACAGGCTTGACAGGACACTTTGATGCACCACCTGGGAGGATCTCAGTGTGTTTTGTAGCTTCTGCCTTTGGTGTGAGGACTCTTCTCCTCCAGAGGGACCTGTGAGAAGAGCTGGGCTCTGCTGGCAAAATCTGCCTTGGGTTGTGTGTGGCATTATCTGTTCTTGCTGGAGAAGGGCAGAGAGTGTGTGATACCCCCCTGCAGATGTGCCCCCTTCTCCCAGTGCTGCTGCTCAGTAACTTGCTCTGCAAACCCAATACTGACTGTTTGAAAGTTAACTTTCCTTCTCCAAGCTGCACCTCAACCCCATTGATGGGAGAGTTGAGAAGTTTTTTAATTTTGTGTAGCTGATTCTGCATAATTGACTGATTATTCATGCACAGCTTATGGAGATTTGCATAATCACAGTATTGGTCTGATGAGTGTGTTATCCTGGGAGCCCTGCTCCAGAGCTGGTTTGCCCTTTGCACAGGAACTTGCTCTTTATTTACCCTCTGCAGCAGTTTGCTGGCACAGCACATGGGATGCTCTTTGGGAAGCTGGTTTTCCATCTTCCCATTCTATTCTGCTGCCCCTTACCCCACCAATGTACTACACCCAATAACTGGGCTGTGTTCTTTGTGACCACTGGGTATTTATTTGCCCTGAGCACAGGGAATAGTGCTCCCTATTTGGGGAATTCACTGACAGAACTCCAGTTTCCCAAGGCAGCAAATCCTTGCTGTTTCAGGCATTAAATTCGGCTGATGCCTGAAAGATCTGTTGGTGTCACTTTTAGAGAGAGTTTAATTTCCAAAGAGGGGCTGTAATTCCTGCCTGGGATCACTCAGGGAGTAAGGTTTCTGTTTAATTGACAAACCTTCCAGGCTGGTGGGTTTTTGCCTTGCCCAGCCAAACTGCAAGGCTGGTGATCTCCAAAAGGAGTAACTGAGAAAGAGGTTGGTTTTATAGCCCTGTCCCAAATCTCCCCAATCCCAGAAGAAATTCCTGCCAGGCAATGCTGAGGGATCTTTCCTGTTTGAAGCATGAATTGGAATCTGGCACAGGTTCATGCTGTAAGTTTTACTGGTACCAAAATGAAAGGCTCCAGTTTTTCATTTTAGCAAAAAAAAGAAAAGGTGCAAAAGATTTATGATGGGTACAACCAAATTTTAAAATGAGAGAGACTAAGAATTTGAGTGGTATTTCCTTCTGCTCTCCCATGGAGAATTGAATATGTTTAATGACATCTGATCTCAAGGAGGGTTTTCTGGAAGAATGAGGCTTAGCAGAAAAACCATTTATTTTATACATGGGCAAATTCCAAGCAATTTGTTTAGTATAATGCAGTTCTCTGGAGTTACTGCCATGCATTATTCTCTGAGTCACTGCTCCATTAGATTAATTGTCATTTTCCATCAATTCCTTGGCCCACAGATGCTGCTGATTTGTTAGACTCACAATAATTTTTTCTTTATAACTTGCCAGTTAATTTTCCATTGGTTATGAAATAAGGAACTTAGTTCAAGATGTGACCAGAATGAACAAGAAAATAATTTGAAAGTCATCCAGACTTTGGGATTTTGCAGTGAAGGTTTTCCATATTGCCTTTCCATATCTATATATTATTCAGTCCTTGCAGTGTGTATCCCACTCTGATGGCTGGTCCCCCAATGGATGTGAGTTTGGTTTGGCTTCCAAGCTGAGTTTAGCAATTTCAGGCACTGAGGGATATTTGTCACAGAATCCCAGGATGGGTTGGGTTGGGTTGGGAAGGACATTAAAGCTCATCTCATCCCACCCCCTGCCATGGGCAGGGACACCTTCCACTCTCCCAGGTTGCTCC
Organism: Serilophus lunatus; assembly: GCA_013399895.1. Lineage (NCBI taxonomy): Eukaryota > Metazoa > Chordata > Aves > Passeriformes > Eurylaimidae > Serilophus > Serilophus lunatus. The sequence continues at coordinate 226,563 of VXBA01004490.1, read as the reverse complement.
AAGCCCCATCCAACCCTACTTTGAACACTTCCAGGGATGGTTTCACATCAGAACTGGGATCCTTTCTGCTCCTGAATTTCCTGAAGTTCAACACTTCAGAGAACTCAGGCTCCAGCTCTGAAAGCACCTTTAGTGACAGCTCTTCCTTCCTCCCATGGACAAGAAGAGAAAAGAGTCAGCACAAAATTGCTTGGGTTGGTTGGTCTGAGACCACACGGAATCAGGGCTGGGAATGTGTTCCCTGGTACTTAGTGCATCGGGTTTCCTGTGTGCATTAGTCAGTAATAAATCTTTCATGGTAACAAGCTGTTTCATTTGCTCTCCCAAGAGAAGAGGGGGGATGTGGATTGCAAAGATGTTTTCAAATACGATTGCAACAGCCTGGGTTAATTACTGTGCCCACGGTTAGGTTTCCTAGTCTGGGGAAAATAAGAAGCAGAAGGAGTTACCAGGTGGGTGAAGTGAGAGGAATTTGGTGAGCCTGGTCCTCCTGGGTGGAGACATCACTGACTTTTGATGCTCAATCACAGAATCATGGAATGGTTTGGGCTGGGAGAGACCTTAAAGCTCATTTAACTCCCATTCCCACCTTCCCCATCCGACCTGGCCTTGGACACTCCCAGGGATGGGGCAGCCACAGCTTCTCTGGGACACCCTGTGCCAGGGCCTGCCCACCCTCACAGGGAAGGATTTCTTCCATCTATCTCACATAAATTTCCCTTCTTTCAGTTTGAACCTGTTACCCCTTTTCCTGTCACTACGTTGCAGGACCCGGAGGTGTTGTGCTGCTGGACAGCTCTGCAGGCACCTGGAAGAGAAAACTTGACTGCAGCATCACAAAACTGACTGTGATTTTATTGAGATTTCATGGCAGGGGGAGAAATGTTGGGTTTTTTTTCCTTTTATTACATCTTGCAGCTCTTGAAGGTTTCTGTTCCCTGGGCTGGAGCTGTGGGTCTGGGTTTACATGCTGGTGTTGGGACAGGCTTCAGCAGCCCCAGAGCAGCCACATAAATCTTTGTGCTCATCACTGTGGTGCTTCACAATGTGTAGAAAAAAATCCCTGCCAACTTCCCAAGCATGATAGTGTCATGCTAAATCACCTTGTGTGCATTGGTGTAGAAAGAAGTGTCATTTTTGTCATAACCAAACCCCTGTTTTTCTGAGATGACAAGAAATGTATCAGAAACAAAGTGCTCCAGAAGCCTCTGGAGTTTTGTGGTTTAGGAGAGAGGAGGATAATCTGATTCTCTCCAGGGCCTGCTCCAGCACTAGGAATAAATGTCATTTACCTCTTCCCAGAAAAGCAATGAGTAAAAATTCTCCTTGACAGGTGATGTGCTCCTGCCTGAGCTGAATAGATTCAGGGGGCACAGAAATGAAATGGGAATATCACTAATATTTTTCTTTTCCACACAGTGGAATGAGCTGTTATTAGGGATAAAAAGAAGTGGCATTTATCTCCCTCTCCTCACTTCATTAAGGAGCCTTGTGGTCCCAGGAGAAAACAGTGGTTGGAGTCCACTTGTCTTTTATTGTCTTACAGTTCTCCTTTTAATCTCAGAGATATGGTGCCATTGCTGTTTGCTCAGGAAGCTGCAGGTGACCCAGGGGCTGCACAGGGCTCTGAAAGGCAGAGGCACCACAGACAAGGACTTGGTAACACTCGGAAATATTAATGAGAAGTGCATGAGAGATTGATGGAGACACAAGTTCTGTGGGCAAAGCAGGGTGTAACAGCCTGGAGGGCTCATTATCTGTGAAGGGATTTCCTGCTTGGGATTGTTTCAGACTGGGAAAGCTCATGGCAGTCACAGTGCTTGGCTGAGGCAGCAGGTCAGGGGGCTCTGACAGCAGAGACTGCCTGTTTCTGATGGCCAGATGGTGTGCTGAGGGTGGTGGATTGCTCCTGCATGGAAGAGGGGAGAAAACCAGTATTTTCCAAAAATGGGGAGGTAGGGAATCTGGGTATTATAGAGATGGTGAAAGCTGGACTTGGAATGGAGCTGAGTCCACTTTTCCTTGATGGATTTGGTGCTTTACTGCCCAGAGTGGTACTCTGGACTTGTGAGGTCTGCCTGAACAGGCAGCAGCACCCAGGAGCTTTGGGCTGCATCTCACCCCCTCCATGGCCAGTTAATTCCTGTCACTTCAGCCCTGTGGGACAGTCTCTTGCCCCATGCTGACATGATGAACCTGTTTAAAACCAGCCCAGCCCAGAACAGCCACTGAGGAGGGAGCAGACAGTGACCATGAGTGTGCTGAGAGCTGTGAAATTATATCCATGGACCTACATCTATTTATGAAATGCACAGCAGGAGGGGTCTGTCCTTCAGACAACAAGGAAAAGCCTTTCCCAAATGTTATGACTGTCATATGCCATCAAGTATCTGACAAAAAAACCCCAAACCAACAACAGAAAACAGAAAATACTGAACATATTTTTCTTACATAAGTTAAGCATAAATTGTTCCCTGTCATCTCAATAGACTCAATTATTACACCATCTGTATGTGAACCACTTGAGCTGATTTACTCCTGATTCAATTATGGGCTGTGTTCATCTGCCCTCCTGACAGACAAATTTGGTTTTGTCAATTAATGCTCAGGAATAACAAAGTATATGGATGTAATAATTCCTTGCAATTGCAACCCTCATGTTTTTATGACACCAAAATAATGAACTGAAAATGTGTGTATGATTAGATTTGCAGCTACAAACAGGAATCAGCCATTAGTCTTTCTTTGGAGGTCTTGGAGGCAATTTTAATGGCCATGCATTAATAAAAAGGGAAAAGGGATGAAAGACTTGGAGCAAAGTATTTGCCTTTGCTTTGGCTTTATCTTATTTTATGGTGGGTGGGGATTTTTGAGGATCCTCTAAATGGACATTTTTCCTGAATTCTGATATGGAATAATGCAAGTATTTTACTAGAACACATCCAGGCCATCACCATTTTAATTGGGAAACCAGCTGCATGTGGTTGAGTTATTATTATGAATGTTATTGCCTTTGTGCTTTATGATCCTGGCTAATGCAGTGGCTGTGATGATGAAATAAAAGCCATGTGAACCCTTCCAAAGCTAAACATTCCTACAGAGCCAGAGTACAATACACTGGAAATATCCATGTGTTATCATGGCTTGGAATGAAAAGAAGATACGAAATTTAAACATGAAAAAACTGTGTTTGAATGGGGAAAATGTGTTTGATTCCATTAGTTTTGGGAGTGAAAATGTAGCATCATCAAATCCCTGTGCAAAGACAAAACAGGTGGGGAGGGAGAAGTGGATGGTTTTTTTCCTGCAGCGTCCCAAGGGCTGTGGCAGACGGGTTGCAAATGAGGAATATTGCATTTTTGCAGTATTATTCTGTAAGGCTTGATCTAAAAAGCACCTTTTTAAGGGCTCCCAGCACAGCAGCCAGAGCTGTGACCTTGGAGCAAACTGCTGACAGTCTGGTTAATGGCACGAGTCATTCCCCTCAGTGCTGCTCTGCCAGCTGGGCTCTGCTGCCTCTGCTGTGGAGAGCACCTGCCAGGTAATTACATTTATTTTTATTTCCACTATTTTTTCCCCCCTTGCTCACCCAATTACTTGAACAAGGCAATTATGGTACCTTATATTCTGTGTTGCACAGTACTGGCCATCATTTGGGAGGAGCCTGGACCCTCAACTTAAATGGTTAAAAAAAGTAAATCAGTGAAATGCCAGGGAATTCAGGCTTGGCAAAACAAAAGGCATCTGATGCCTTGAGTTACAGCAAAATGAAGCTTCATTTTCCCTGCAGCATCTTTCTGCCTGGACAAAAATAGTCTCTGTCCCTGGTTTGAGTTGCTCAGGGGCTCTTTCAGGGTGCTGCTGATGAGCTTGGCTTTGCAGACAACAAACCCAGTTCCCTTAGATATATTAGGAATAGTAAGAGTGACCTGGCTGTGGCATCACACAGTTCTGGGTGCATTAATTTACTCTATTTATCCATATTTCCCAGCTGCTGGGAAGTCTGGGAATACTCCAGTTATGAGTCCAACAACAGGTTAAGTCAATATGTCATTTTTATGATTGCAGAGGAATGGAACTTACTCATCTTTTTTTCACAGGTAACAATGGCAAAAGGATCTCTAAAAACAGCTCTACCATGTCTTTTACATTTGTCACTAAATAATCCAGTCCCTCTCTGACAGAGCTCTCCATCAGTTTGTACCTGGCTGTGACTGGCACCCACACCTGAAAAATTCTGTTTTTGTAGAAAAGCTGGTGTTTTTAAGATAAACGTCCTGCCTGCTGTGGTGCTGACCCCCGGTGGCTGCTGCCTGGTGTCTCCTGCAGTGCTCCAGGAAAACAGCTCCTGTCTGGATCCTCATTTCCTACCAAGCACCTGTTTTAAAGTAAAAGAAGTCTGGGGTAAAAGAAAATCTGTTTCTTGAAACGTGTTTTGAGACAGAGCACAAACATTCTGCAAGACATATAAAATCTATCTTTCCTTCCCTCCCCCTCTCCTTTTTTCCCTCTTTTTTTAACTTTTTCTTTCCTTTTTTGGTGCATATATTCAGTTTGCAGTGGCTCACTGCAGACTTGGGGGCAGTTTGTTTTTCACTAGCTTATCTATCAATTTGCTGTGTGTTGAAGATGCTGATAACACAGACTTGAAAAACAATGATCCATCATCACAAATTCCTCTGAATTTGGATCAGGCTACTGGGAGGGGCAGCCCCAGCTGAGTTGGTTGCTTTAAAAAAAAAATTAAGGAGAAAAACTACTTTTTGGACTTGGAGTTCTGAATGTCCTCTATAAAGAGATGCAATTTTTTAATTGAAGGCTGAGATTTTCTTGCTTCCCCCTCTGCCAAGTATCAGGGGTTTAGTAAACTATGTGGTAAGTTCAGCAAACACATCAAATAATAAATGCCAACTCCTCAAACTGATAAGGTGGGATTTCTTTCCTGTCAACAGCAAAATGCTGTTTTTGCAGATAAATGAAAGCTTTTCTCTTCAAGGCAAACTGTAAATGAACTAGAGGTGTAATTTAACATTCACAGTTGGTTAAATGGAATTAACTCCTGTGAAGATTTATTATACACACGTGGGAACCCCAGAGAAGGCATTTCAGAAGTGAGATTTTTTCCAGCTTTGATGGCCAAGACACACAAGAAAATTTAAAAATCCAAATGAGCTTCTCAAGAATCTGACTGCATAAATCTAATTGCATCCAATGCCAATTATCCTCTTGATCTTGAGCATTTTGCTGTATTCCAGATATTGCCAACCATTAATCATAGATTTAGGTTTATCCACATGAAACCCCAAACTCAGGCTGGAGCTGCTGCTTTGCCTGTGAGTAGAACAAGAAGGTTTAGTGGGTTTTTTCTTTTTTTTTTTCCCTTTCCCTTCCAGCTTTTCTAACCCAGCTGGCCTCAGTTTCCTGGGAATGCCCAGTGCTGTTTGACTGCACTCCAGGAAAGTTTTTTTTTCCCTGTGGGAAGGATTCTGTTATGCTGAACTCTCCTTGAGCTGGGTAATGTTTCACTTGAGGTTTGCTGCTTTCATTCTTGTTGATTGAGTTAAGCAATCATGGCTTAACTGATGCTTTCCCCTTTTCCTCTTGAGGAGGGAATTGTATAATAAATTTAAAATGATTAATGAGGGAATGGAACTGTGATGGTTTCTTCTGAGAAAGGGCTGAGTAGAAATTGGGCTTTGATACCCCTGTGATCTGAGAGGGGAATTGTTGGTGTTTGGGCTCTTCCTTTTTTTGGGCCATGACAAATGTGGGTCTGGGGGGTCTCAGCACAGGGTTGGGAGGTTGATGGTGGGGAAGATTTCCAGGGCTCCTCTCTTTTCATCTGCGGGCTTTGGGCATCTCCAGGGACAAATATCCCACTGTGGCTCGTGTGCTCTTGGTTTGTTTTGCACCAAAAGTGGCTGATTTATAGAATTCCTGGGAACAGGCCAGGAGAGGGAGGCAGAGTACACTGCAAAGCTGAGCTCCCTCCCAGCTGACTCCTTTTCACCAGAGCAGATGAAGGTAAAAATGTTTGTGATGCATCAAGCCCCAGAGTGTGGGGCTCCCTCTGCTGCCTGTGCCTCCAGCCAGTGCTGAGCTCTTACTGGTGACATGCTGGTGGTTCTCATTCACTCGTGGAACCAAGTGAGGTTTTTGTAGGATTCAGGTTACCCCCGATCCCTCCATCCCTCCACACCAACCCTCTCTCAGCCCAATTCTTTGCTGCTAGCCCATGGCATCCCAAAGTTGGGTGTGGGCTGGCTGGCACATCCTGGGCTGAAATGTAATTCCATGAGATGGTAACTGCTTCAGGTTAGCTAATCTGTGCAGATTTAGGCTCATTTCAGGGTAATTAGGCTGATTAAATGTAATTTGATGATGACAAACAGGAGCATTTGGTGTATCAAATAGGCTGTGTTTGATAAAAATCTAATTTGTCCTGAGAATCTGAACCCAAGAAGCTGTAAAGATGATGTGCTGGTGATGTCACCTGCATGAAAAAACAAATAAATTTGAAAATCAGAGCTTTTGTGTCTGTGGCTTTTTCTATTGGGAGAATTTTCATGAGTTGAAGCCTCTCAAGTGAATAGTGAAATCCAAAAAGAAAAATGAGTATTGTCTTAGCAATAGCTGTTATCTCCCACTTTCCTGTAAAAAAGGCATTTCAAGGAAATGAAAAGTATTTTGGGAAACTGACTCTTACAAGAGTCACATCAAGTGCCTTTCATGCTTCTGGGGATCAGTCCAAATCCATCAGTGAGTATTTCTATAGTTGTGCCCTGTGTAAAAGTTTTCTTTCATGTCCCAGACAACCTTGAGAATTCTTCTGGGCTGCATCAATTTGATTTAATTCAGCTTCATATTAGAGGAGATGGTCTCGAATCAGCCTGGAGCACCCACACTGTGCTTACCAGAGGATTTGGGATGGGAGGCAGGACAGTGTGACTGAGACAATGACAAAAGTCTTTGTGTCATGGGAAGTGCAAGGAAAATCAAATTCCTGCTTGGTGTTCCTTGCAGCACCCCAAGGGAACGTGGAGCTCAGAAACAACTCACCCCAAAATAAGTCTGTGAATGAAGCTCAGGGCAAGCTGCACACAGAATTTGTTTTGGCTAAACAAAGTTCCAGTGAACAATTGCTTTCATAATTCAGTGGTAAATCCTGTTGGGGAATTGCTCCTGGTAATTCTTTTATTATTAATTAGCTCAACTAACAGGAGGGATTAATAAATACTGCAATGCTCTTGATGAACTGTTATTTGTTTATTCCCATTTTAAACACAAATACCTGAAGAATGAAGAGTTTTCCTCATTTTTGGTTGGTCCAGAGACACTGTTTCCCTTTCCAGACTCTGAGAAAATGTGACTTGTGTATGAGAGGAGCTCTTGGTGTCTGGTGGGTCTGGGCCAGTGAGCAACTGCACTGAACACCTCAAAGGACAGAACTCTTCCAACAGGTGTATCCCTTCAAATCACAGACTAGTTTGGATTGGAATGGACCTCAAAGCTCATCCAGTTCCCTCCCCTGCCATGGACAGGGTCACCTTCCACTGTCCCAGGTTGCTCCAAGCCCTGTCCAACCTTGGACACTCCCAGGGCTGGGGCAGCCACAGCTTCTCTGGGCACCCTGTGCCAGGGCCTCCCCACCCTGCCAGGGAAGAGTTTCTTCCCAATATCCCATCTAACCCTGCCCTCTGGCAGTTTGAAGCCATCCCCCCTTGCTAGGAAATAAACTCCATGTGCCATTTTCTGCTTATATTGTCTTTTTTTTTTTCCCTTTGCAACTCTAAACCATGAACAGTCTAATGCATCATCTCAGTGAGGATTTTTCATGGCTCAATGGGCTACTCCAAGTGTTGTCACCCAGATGGGGCAGAGTTGTCATGGCTCTCCTGCTCATCACAGCTCATCAGAGTCCAGGCAACTGAAAGGTCACTGTGCTAAAGTACCACATGCCCATCCCAAAGCTGGCAGTGTGGAGGCACCACAACACAGAAGGAACTTGCCCTGGTCACAGACTGCAGCAAAACTGAGGAAGGATTGGTGTTCATTGAAAATCCCTTGTGTTACAACCTCAAATCCAAGATCTCCTGGAGCTCCAGGCTAGTAGTTGTTAGGCTGAGGGATGGCTCCTTCCATTTGTTTTACTACATGGAAAGAAGAGTGTCCACTGCAGGATCCTGCCCTTCAGGGTCTGGTTTTGTGTGTGCTGTGAAATGTTTCTCACACATCACCTGTGGTGCTGTTATTTCCTTCAAGAGGCAGAAATAAGACTGTGATGAGGAAGGAGTTTTTGGGGTGGCTGTATTTTGGTAGACAGTAGTGTGTGAAGAGTGTTTGCCGTATTTCTGGGGCTGGTTTGCTTAATAAACAGATGAATAATTGACTAAACTTATCCATAATTAACTCCACAGCCTGTGGGCATAGGACCAAATTGGACAGACCTTTTGTCAAGGCATATGTATTAGCCCTTGGAAAGAAATCTCAGTTCTTTATGGAAGAGCAAGTTTCCTCGGGCAAATATTAGCTGCTTCCTTGCTGAATTTCCAATTAACTTAATAAATAGATTTTCTTTTGTTTGTATTTATTTTACAAATATCCTTTATTGTTTTGCTGATGGCACAATTTGTGTCATTCTGTCCAACTTTTGAAGCTTCTCCGTGTTACTGCATCATTCCTCATGGAAAGTGATGTAGAGTGTTGCAAAACTTCCTAATGGAATTAAACATGTACCATTCACTGTGATGCAGGAAAGATTAAAGGCTACAAAACTTGCTGTTCTCTTAGGTGTGGGTTTTGTCAGCCTGAATTTCTTACTTCTTCAGCTTTGCACCCAATTTCTTTGTTTAGTTTTGATCAGCTTATGTTTTCATTCGTATAAAAAACCCTTAAATGGATGTAAGTGTTGTTGCAGGACTGAGACTGAGTTATTGGGCAAGGATCTGGTCCTTGGAGGTCTTGGAAGTATTTCAGCAGCTCTGCTTCCCCTTTGTGCTCGGGCTGTCCATGAGCAGCAGGGTCGGTGGAGCATCTCCTCTGTTGTTATGGGAACACCAGCAGTGGGGTGCCAGGGAAGGCAGCAGAGATGGTATTTGTTGAATGACATGTAAAATCAGGTTTTGCTATTCTCCTCAGAGACATTTCCACTCTGGCTTTTGCAGCAACGCTCTGAATAAAGGATGCTCGGGAATGGGGCAGGGTTTGGAGGTGTGACCTGTGCTGGTAGCAAACACACTTCATTTCCATGTGGTGTTACCTTCTGACTGCTGTTACTTGGGATGTGCATCTCCATCCTTTCCCGTACTGTTACAATAACTCGGTTGTAGCCACTCAAGACGTGGGAAATTCGTGTTCCCAGGTCCCCTGAAGATTTTGCAGTTCATTGAATTATAAAGGGCTTCAGGTCCCGAGGTTCAGTGTGAGGTCAGCAGTGCTACACCACACCTATTTCACACTGTACAGGCTGTTTAATACAAACCAACTTGCATTTTGAGAGGCATCTCCTCTTTGAAGCCTCAATAAAAACCACGAGGCAAAGTCTTGAGGGATTTTAGGGTGAGAACGTGCAGACAAGGCGGCTCCAGCACAGCTGTGCTTTGAGCCAGAAATGTTCAGAGACCAGGGTGTAAAACTGTTCACCCACGGGTGGAGGGACTGCAGTCACAGCACATCCTGCTGTACCCAGCTCATCCAGCCCAGCACATGCTGCTCATCCTTTGCCATGGCCACACATTCCATCCTTAGGCTGGCACAGGAATCATGTGTGGACACAAAACTTCCTGAGCAGACAGCTCTGAGTCCCATAACCTTTGGAGGCAGGATAAAGTCATTTTCCTGTGTTCTGGGGGGAGGATTTACAAGCTGGACAGTTTAAGAGTTTATTTAAAAGGCCTTTTCCTGCTTTAAGACAAGACAAAGCCTTTGACGTTCTGGAGCCAGTTCGAGCATCCAGCTCTGAGCTGCAGCAAAGTTACTTCGTTTCATTCCTTTTCGCCCTGTATCTCTCCCTAGAAATGTCTGAAGCACACATAACATTAGAGCTGCTTGAATGGCTGACAGTGAAACTGCAGGGACTTTGGCACTGCATCCACTTGGAAATTCAAATGGGATTTCTGGAGGGAATCTGTCAGCGCACGGGACGGGAGGGAGGAGGTGGGGATGGTGTTACCAGGAGGCAGCATTTGTGTAATCGTTTGGGTACATGATGTGCAGCACAGAGGGATCTAAACCGTGTAAACCCTCATGTTTTAAAGAACAGAATCGAGAAAATTGAAGATGATATTTTCCTTTTCTGCAAACAGTGAGTGGCATCTATTACCTGTTATTTTCAGAGGTGCTGGGAATTCTAAACTCTCTCTGATGCTTCTGGAAGCTTCTTGCTGTGCCACAGGTGCTCCAGTTACAGCACCTGGACTTCCCCAGGTCAGGGGGAAGTGACCCTGACCAAAAGGGTTTATCCTGATCTGTACTTTCCCCCCAGACACACATTTTGCCCTCCAGATTTTTCAGAGGGTTTAACTCACCGAATCATTTCACATAACTACAAGAAAAATGAACAAAGCACCAGCTCTTTCATTTTTTCCCGTATATATCATTATTTAATGGTTGCTATTATTCACTTTTTTACTTTCCTCTTCGCTCCTTTTACCTACAAGCTGCTGCTAATTAATACCAAATTTAAGGTTGGTGATACCACAGGGTCTCAAGCAAGTTTGGGGGAGACTAAGGAATCAAAGAGAAAATCCAACCCCACGTTTTCAGCATTTCTAAGAGCTCCAGAAGGAAAAAAGAAATGGAAATGTTGCAAGCCAGCAAAAAATACAAATGTGTATTTTTCCTGCTGATGAATTACAAAGAATTTTGCTATTTTGGAATTATTTTTTTTTAATCTGACACAAATGTTGACTTTTAACTTAGTTTTTTGCCTAGTTCTGTGTATCACTAATAGAAACATATTGACCCTGATGACAGTCATAACCTTGTAACAAACAGTGTTTTTAGAGGGAATAAGAAAGAATAAACCTTTGCTTTATTTTCCAATCAAAAATAAATGCTCCTCAATCCAAGCTTCTCATCCTGCTGGAGAGATTTCACAAATGTGCTCATGCCTTGGATTTAAAGGGAATAAATGAGATACCACATAATAAAAATCAGCCAAGTAGCATTTTAGACAACTCTGTTTGTCCTTTCTCTTTTCAAAGACAAAAGTGCCCAAGACTCTGCTAAAAGCTCATCAGAACAAATCCTCTTTATGTCCAGGAAAAATGAGTCCATATGGTAATGCCACCACAAACGAGAAACTTTCTCCTATTGATTACCCCCTCCAGATATCCCAGGAATAGAATCATTATATTAAAAAACCAAAAAGACTTTTACAATTCCTTGTTGCAAATCTGATTGACTTCTGTTTCTTTAGGAAGGTACAATGTTCCCTTTGGGTTTTTTTCCTCCCCTTCTCTAAGAGCACTTCATCTCAGGGGCTGTTCAGTCACTGAGTTGCAGAGGAGCAGGTGTGTGAAGGCTGAATAACATCTGTGTGTCTGTGGCTGAAAACATTATGGCCATTATGGTGTAACAGGCAGTAATATCTTTGGGTTGATGTGCTCAAACGGTGGGCACTGATCTCCCTGAGTGTGTGCCTGGGAAAACATCTCCCTTCTTGCTCTGACAGCTGGGCTGGGAGTTGCAGGGATGTGTGCTGGCTTCACAACCCAACCTGGGGAAAAGGCACCTCCTTATTCCAGAGCTGGGAAGCTCTGACCAAGGGCTGATCTGCTGGGTTTGCCAACTAGAGCTGCTTTTTTACTGTTGGCACAACACTGGCTGTGCAGCTGTGGATAAGCAGGTTTGGAGTCTGTTTAACTGGTGTGATGGATAAAAGAGAAAAAAAAAACACAAAAACCCCACCATTGTCTGAGGAGCTTTGAGTGCTCAGGCCTTTCTTTCTGATTTGAGAGTCAGAAAAAAGTATTCCTGGGATTTTAGCTTGGAAACTTGAAGGTTGGGGAAAATATTCTGGAGGAAAGCTGGCTCAGGGGGGACCTTCTCACTCTCTAAAACTCTTGAAAGGAGGTTGTAGCCAGGTAGGATTCAGGCTGGGAACAAGCCAGGACAAGAGGAAATGGCTAAAACTTGTGCCAGGGGTGGTTTAGGTTGGCTGTTGGGGAAAATGTCTTCATGGAAAGGGTGGTCAGGCACCAAAACAGGCTGCCCAGGGCAGTGGTGGACACACCATGCCTGGAAGGGTTCAAAAAACACGTAAATGTGGTGCCTGGGGGCATGGTTTAGGGGTGGACCAGGCAGTGGTGGGTTAATGCTTGGGCTGGATGAGCCTGGAGGTATTTTCCAACCTATATGATTTTATGTGCAAAGATGACCATCTCAATTCTGGTTCTATTTCCAAATTTATCTGTGCTACTTCTACTGTAACAGAAGTACCCACACTCCTAGAGGGACTTCTTTCATTTCTCAGATCCTTCTCCAGCCAAGCTAACAGGTTAGCTGCAAAAATCAAAGTATTTCAGGAGATAAAACGAGTTTATCTAATATTAATCCTTGAAAGAACACCTGACATCTTCCTTTATTTACCAGGTAAATCTTCAGAGCTGACTCGTGTGTGTGTAGGAGGCATTGATGTTCTTTACCCAATGCTTTGAGATCAGTAGAAATGAAAAGCTGTATAATTACCCTCTGGCCTTTTATCTTTCTGTGGTATCATCTCTAGAGAACCAAGGAAGGGGTAGAGGAGTCTCAGCACAGCAGATAATCACAGCCATTAGAGGAAACAACTTAAAATCAACTGTGTTTTGCTCAGTAAAACATTGATATTGGAGCCTGTGTTGATCCATTCCTGCAATGAGGCAGCCAAGGAACAGCTGAGCTCGTGGTAGCACCCACACATTGAAATAATTGTGGAAAACTTCAGCAAAATCTTAAAATATTCAAAGGATTTTTGTTACGAAATGGGGGGGGAACAAAGGATATGAACATCTGCTTTGAGTGCACAATACAAGTCAGCATTAATTACAAATTTGTGATCAATGCTGCTGTGTTTTGAACGTGTTGGTTAAATAATTAATGAGCCAGAGCAGCACAAGGATGAAAATTTCCTCTAAAACCTGATTTGAAGCAAGTGCTGGTGCTTTTTAAAGGAGGAGAAGATTTATGATACAGCTGCAATTCAAGAAGTGGAATAGTGGGTTTATTCAGTTAAATGCACGTGAAGTGTTTGTCATTATCCCTGATCCAGCAGTGGATTGATAATTGTGTGGGGAATATTCACTTGTCAATAAGATCTTGACTGAATGTCACATCCACTTAATGGCATTTAAAGGGGAAGGAAATCACTGTCTCACACCCCTGAGAAAGGTCAGAGCATCAATTTATCTCTGTTTGTCTGAAACCAGTTGAAAGTACAACCCAAGTTGGCCACTTGAGGATTTTTTTGCTCCAGTTCTGGTTTAAAGTTTGGGAAGAAGAACAAGCTGCAGTTGCTCAGGTGTGCCATGGACACCCTGGATCTCCCTGAGCATCCCCCCCAGATCCTGCACCTCCTGTTCAATTGGGACAAAATGTCTGAGCCTCCTGGGGCTCAATGCCCAACAACACAGTGACACAGAGAGAATGTGGTGTCTGCCAAAGGCTTCAGGAGACTAAATCTGCAGGCAGCCTTCTTTGAAAAGTAATAATAATAATAAAAATGCGAGCTCTGGTGTGCCAGGATTCCTCATCTTTTTTGAAACAGCATTAGACATGACTCAGTGATTAAAAAAATAAAATTATAGCAGTGACTGACAGGGTTTGGGTGCCTTTTTGGCTCTTTCTAATTAATGAATTCATTTCGAGGACCTCTGAACCCCAGCACAAGACTTTGGAGCAGCTATGAATGCAATTCCCTCTGTCCTCAGGGGTGGGGTGCCGAAATCTGCTGTGGCTGAGCAGTGCAGAGTCCGTGATAGAGACACCAGCACTGATGCAATGCAGTGCTGAGCTGTTTTTGCAGCTCCCCACACCAGCACCTGCATTTCCAGATATAGTTCAGATCTCACCTCAATGCCCTCTCAGCTCAGAGGAAGAGAATAAGCTTTCATAGCTGTTCTTAAGTTTTTATCTCAATACTTTGAGTCCTGTTGGTGCAGTTCTCATCCACTCTGGTGTTTAAAACCAAACCCACATCATCCTAAGCATGTTTGCCTTGTTTCTAACAAATATGTTGCTATGGGAACTTGATGTTGCTCTGGTTGTTGCACCAGCTATCTGTCTCTAGGCTGGCTTTTATTTTTTTTCTAATAAATTAATTGCATTTAAATTAAACATATTAATTTATTTCATGTCAATTAATTTGAGTGCTAAGCTGGGTGTTTGCAGAGTTTCTTTCTTCCTACTCACCCCACCACATTAATTAACTCCTCCAGACACTGTAGTCCATCACACAGAGCTGTGGTCTTTCCCAGCTCTCTGCAGTTACAACACTCTCTGCCTGCATGGAAAGTAATCAGTGTCCAAAATAATTGCTTTTCACAAGCCTGCAGTCAGCTTCCTTGTCAGATATTTAAGCTGTAATGAAACTGTTTCAGTTGCCAGGAAAAAAATATTCAGCTGAAATGTACTGTAATTGCAGGTGGAAAGCAGAGCTGATAATGGAACTGGGTTTATTTAGCACATCATGTTTTCATTTGTTGGAGGCATTTCCTCCAGCTCTGGCACTGCTGTGCTCTCCTCTCCTCATTCCTGCTGAGAGAGGAGGAGGTTTGGGATTCTCCCACTGTCTGTGCTTTGCATTAAGGCAGTAAGAGATGGAGAAGAACTCGTGAATGGTGCAGTGGATGAAGAGCATCCTTGGCACTGAGGCAGACAAGTGATCCAGGATTGTTCTGTGCTTTCCTTGGACATCCAGCCAGCACTGACCTGGGAAAACACTGAAATTGGAACTGGTTACCTGAAAGTCTGTAAATAAATTATCCAAGGGCTGCTTCTAAACCTAAACTCCGAGAGCTCAGCAGCAAACAAATGCAGTGCTTAGAGTTGCACCACACAGCAGTAAACTTTCTCCTGCAGTTCAGAATTCTTGGAGCAGAGTCCATGCTGTGGGTAGATGGGCCCAACATGATCCTAAAGACAGACAAAGAGGACAAGATGGTGAATGTGTGCAGCAAACCTAAACACTTTATGCACAGCTCTGTGATCTGTGGTCATCAGCTGTAGAGAAACTGGCTGATAAATTAGGAGCCCACAGGGAAATCTTATTTACAAGGAAGGCAACAGAAGCATTAATGTATCTTTATTAGCTTTATTTGGACCATCTGCTGTCTACATGGTGGGAAGCTGCACAGTCCCTGCAGTCAAACAGCAGCAGGGATGTGCTGAGTTCCAAACTCTCCTCATTTAAATGCTTTCTTAGACCTCTTCAGCTCCTGGAACTTTTTGCTGCAGTGGAAAGTTGGCTGATAATCAACGAGTGAGGGAGTGTGGAATTCTCTGTGTCTCTACTCAGATGTGTTTCCTTTCTCTTTGCTTATCTTTGATTTGGGTTTTGATGAGTTTTTGGGGTCGAGTAGCCATCAAAATCACTATAACCCAAAATTTAATAGCAAATTTTATGCTTTCCAAGCCACTCATTAGGAAGATGACTTGAGGTTTTGGATCAACTAGAGTTACTTGGGGTTTAATGCGTGCACACACTTTCCTGCATATGTTTAGATAATCCAAGTGTAGCCCGAGGAAAAGGAATTAAAAAGTTGATTACCATAATTTTGAATTTTATTTCCTATCTGCCTTTTCCTATTCCAAGTGTGTTTCACTTTGCAAATTGTTTTGCTTGGATCAGCCCTGCAATTTTTCACTGAATAGTGAATCCCAAATACCTGCTGCTCCGAGTGGCCACAGTTCTGTTGCCAAACTTCTCTTCACACCTTTGAGGCATTATTTATTTTACTTTTTTTTGAAGGAATGAAGGTCCAGGCACCATGGTAGTTCCTTCTTCTCCTGTTGAGCCTGAATTTTTAACTGAAACATAAGCCTAAGCAAGCAGCCTGTTAATTCCCAACTCACCTTCTTGCTGCCTGATTGCAGCTGGGCAACACCAGCTTCCCCATTTTCTTGAAATAAATAAATTGGGAGGAATGTGTGGAGGAATCTGGGGAGCTTTATTAATGCCAAACAGAGAAGCTCCTGCTTAGATTGTACTTCTTTGATTACTCAACTGAGTTATTAGATACATGAAGAACACCCATTTAAATGTAAATCCATTCTCCTTCTGTAATAGATAAATGGGCTTTGCCTTGAATTTCTAAGCAGAATATATCACTTTGATATAGTAACTAGAACTGAATAAAGCTAGTCAGTAGACCAAGAGAAGGATGTGGATGGCTTTAAAGCAAATGGAACAGAGGAGACCATCAGTTAGTTAATTAACTTCAATTTCTATATTAATGAACTTCCTCTGGTGCTTGTTTAAGCATCCAGATGCTTGCAAATGTTTTTTTCCCCAAGAACAGGCTTCTGTTGGCATGTAATAAATTATAAATGGGGGGTACCTGGCTCTCATATCCCACATATAATTTTTTTATGTGCTCTGCAGCAGCATCAGTGTGTGGGTGGTCCAGGGTTGCACCGTGAAGGGCAGGACACATGTGGCCTGTCAGCCTTGGGGCAGCGTCAGTTCAAAATCTGAAAAAGGAGGGAAAAATCCAATTCAGTGACTTGCATGTTCCCTATAACTCTTGTAGAAGCCAGGTGGTCAGAGCTGGATGTTCACCAAAGGCAGCTGCTCTGGTGGAGCTCGTCTTCCCAGGCCCCTCCTGAACAAAGGACCCTTGGGATAATTCAGATTTCTGCTCTGAATTCTCTCTGGATGACTATTGGCTGTTACCAAGGATAGAGGAGTTGAGAGAAGTCCTATCAAACCCAGGCTGCCCAAGTTGTCAGAAGTTAACCCTTCCTGAAAGACCCTGTCCTTCATCAACCCTCAGCTGTCCTTCAGGAGCCAAGGAAACCCTCTCTGCCATTTGGTGCAGAAAGCTCTGGAGGGAACTTTAATTTCAAAAGGACAGCACAGGGATTTTTCAGAAGGCACTTGGCTCCCAGAGAGGGGTGGAACAAGCCCCTGGATGCTGGCACAGACTGGGGGGGGCTGCCAGAGGGACAGGATGAGTGACAGTCCTGGGTTGGATAACTCACCCCAGGCAGGACTTTGGGAGTGGGCTGTGCTGTCTGAGCCCGTCAGCAGGAGCAGAGCTAAGCAGATTTGCAGTGCCTTGGAAAATCTCCCCCAGCAGCAAGCCTGGAATAAGCACATCCCAAGTTAAATAAGCGGCACGGTCGGATTTCTGTGTGAACACAGGAAAAGGAGGAATTGTCCCATGGTGGTAGACATGGGAGAGCTGCTGCAGGGACAGCCTTCCACCCCAAACCAAAGGCAGATGGTTTTTTCCTCTCACTGAATTCCCATCACTCGTAACCCCCTGTGTGCTGGTGAGCAAATCCCTGATTCTCTCTCACACCCAAATTCCATTTTGCAGCTCAGCTCCTGCACCTTTGGCTTTTGTTTCCTTGTAATAGAAATACTCTGAAAGAGGAAACATCTCTAGTCTACACATCAAAACAGGTCTATGTTCTCAAAAACAATTACAGAAGTACAATCAAGAACCTGGGAAACAAATGGCAGAGCTTCACCTTGGTCTTCTGTAAGAATTCTCTTTTCTTTATCCTGAACTAAAAATACTGTAGTTGTAAGTGGAGTCATCCTTGTTATCTACCTATTACTGGGTGTTATTAATTGGATACTTAATTCTTTCTAACATCACTGCAGTCTGTGAAATGAAGCAGATTTACATTCTAATAGTAATAGCTGAATAAATACATTTGCAAGCCGTAGAGCATCTCAACTTTTGCTCGCTGTAAGAGTAATTAAACTGTAATTAAAGCCAGTTAAAGCTATCAGACATCTGGGTGGTAAGAGATTAGATCCATCCTGCTGCTTTCATTACCTCTGTGAGAGTTGGGAGGTGTTAATGGAACAGTCCTCTCATTATGGGAGTGTATTTTCAGTAATCATGGTGACCAGATCTGTAGTGATGGCTGCATTAAAAATGCACTGGAAAAAGAATATTGTATTAGAAGTGAACCTATTGCTGTCAGTTCAGGTGGAGGGAGCAGTTTCTGGTTGTGCTCTGTGTGAGGAATCCTGTATAGATTGGAATTAAAAGTTTCAGACTCATTGAATCATAGAATGGTTTGGGTTGGAAGGGACTTGAAGATCATCCCTGCCATGGGCAGGGACACCTTCCACTATCCCAGGTTGCTCCAAACCCCTTCCAACAGGGCCTTGCAGTGGACCCTTCTGTCATAATACTTTAAAATATTTGTTGCAGTTATTTGAAGGTTTTTTTATATTTAATTTTTTTTCACACTGCCTCAGGACGTGGTTATGAAAACCCCAGGCTGGGAACAAGAGGAGCAGAGCCCTGCTTGGAAATAAATTAGAAAGGAGGGTGCCAGTCTTAGATATCCCAGAAATATCCTTGCAAAACCTCACGATTCGTTTTGGAAACTGCCCAGTGCTGCTTTTATTACTTATAAATGCCAAGGAAGAAATTAAATTGCTTTTTGTACTGTATCCCTCCAATCTGAGGAAGTTTCTGTTGAAGTCTCTGGAGAAGAGAGCTTTGCTTAATCCCCTTAAAATTGGTGCCAGTGCTCCTCCAGGTTGTTCTGCTGTTCAATCCCTGGTTGTCCTTGGGTCTCCTCTTGCTGCTCTGTGGATGAAGGAGTTGGGTGATCTTGTGGGGGCAGTTTATTGCATTATTCTGAGTCACTGTGGTGTTGGTTATCAACTGACTCTGGTTGGGCTTTGTTGGTTTTAAGCTCATTTTTGAGTTGTGGTACCAAAGACTTGATCTTGGCTCTGTGAACGTCCTGCTCTTGAGCCTCTTTCCTTACATTTCTGATGGCTTATTTGACAGAAGGAATTAAAAATTAACAGTCTGGAGACATAGCAGAGGCAGAGGGAGGGGAGGAAGCCATTTTCTTTGCTGAGGCTGTTTTGTGAGCAAATCCTTCCACACTTTGGGCAAAACTGTGTGTGGCAGAAAGAAAATAGGACAGTGGATTTGATGAGGATTTATGTTTGTTGGGTTTCTCTGACTTTAAATACAGCCAACCACAGAATCTGAGTTATTAAAGCTCGATGACTGATGTATCTGCACAGACCAAGGAGTGACCCTGAACCTTTGCTAAGCTCTGAAAACCAGAGGTTCATTTATTTACATTTTTCTTTTTCTGTCTCTAAAATTAGAACAGAAAAGAAGGCATTTAGGGCTCACCCGAGAATGCCAGAGAAGAGCAGGGGCCCCCAGAGGTGGCAGGGTTGTTGTGGACACAACATTTCTGCAACTAAGGCTTCACTTTTTTGGGCTACATTTTCTGGAAATCTGCTGGAATGAGGGACTGGCCTTTGTAGTTTGATTTGCTGTTTTGGCTGTTTATCTGACAGCTCCACACCTTGAGTGTCAGTAATCACTACTCAATATTTCATCTCAAACTGAGGATGCACAAGCTAAATATTTTCTGAGCATGAACTGTAAGAGATCCTTTGAGCACCCAGAGCACAGTGTTACTGAGCTGTGTGTTCCCTGCATCTCCACATCATCATTCTTCCAATGCTGAGGAGCCTGGGAGAGAGAAGCCTTTGAGTAGTGATGAACTTGCTTCCTCAGCTTTTAGAAGCTCTCAGATTTGCCCAAGGTTTTAGGTTTTAAGGACATAGGAGAGAAGAGACCCTCTACACCCATGTTTTAGTCTTGAGCCAGTGTAAAACCTGTGCCATGTGCCAGGCTTGCAGCATCTCAGGACATCTATTTCCTATGTTAATTCTTTCCTTGATATCTCAGGGTGCAGACACTCCACCCACCCCCACAACTTCTTTTTGACACTTTTGAACTTGCAGCATTCAAATGGACACAAAACAATGGGGGAAAAAAAATCCCTACGTTAATTTATCCCTTGTTTCCAATTAATTTTGCATGGGAAGTATCATGTTCATTGACTTCTCTCTGTGCTGAAGAGCAAAATTCTGTTGGGTCAATGGCTCCAGTTAAGTAGCCCCAAGACACACTCTAAGGCTAATAGTAGTGTTTAAGTAAGAGCAGCCCTAAATGCTTGCTTACAGATCAGTCTGCCAGGTCAAAAGCTATTTCTTGTCACCTCTCCCTACTCTTTTCTATACACAGAGAAGTTTGATCTTACTAAAACTGATATTAACATTTAATTTTTAATAGACAGTTAAACTGACCACCACAAATCTCAGAGATCAAGTGAAGTTTTGAGTTGTATCATTTAATTTGTGTGGTTTTATTCAGTAGGACTCTGTGAAAATGTTGTCTTTGTGTCAGGATTGTTCTGTTCCCTTTAGTGTCTTGTGTATTTAAACTTCTGCTCAATAGTATAAATACCATCTTGCTTCCCAGAATTTTCCAAGGGATAGAAAGCTTATTCAAGTTTTGAACAGCTATAGTAATAGGCAAACATGTCATTAAGATCCTGATCAAATACATACAATCATTTTATTGTACAAGCTTGGAGTTTTAATAGAATTAAAAACACAATTGAATTCAAGTCCAAGGTAACATAATCCCCCTCTGTGGTTCTGCTGACTGGAATTTTAAATTCCACACAAGAATAAATGAATATAATTCTCTTTTGTAAAGCACCGTGGTGCCAAAATGTGTGATCTGTAATAACATGCTCATCAGATTTGGGTGTATAATTTGTGCCTTTAATTTATTGGGCAATGAGACTCTTAATATGTACTTCACATGTCTCCAAAGGTTTTACTTGGCTGCCAGCCTGAAAAATATCAATATTGTAAGGATTAAGCAACCAAACAAAAAATCAAATAGTCCAACAGAGAGACTAAATCAATACAAAAGAAATGTTTGGGTTGTAGAGTCATTGGACAAGGCAGAGAAATACAGCTCTGGAGAAATCAATGTGCTGAAGGACAGGCAGTTAGAAACACCTTCTGCAGCTCAGCCAGGGCTCTGCAGGGCTCCAAAATGAGGGAATGTCTGCGGTGTTGGGACAAGTGTCAGGGATGGGGTGGTTGCCCAACCCACCACAGCAAACCCCCTGTTTTCTGGTGTTTTACCCCAAAACCAGACTGTCCCAGAGACACACGGTTGTGATTGTGAAGACATAGAAACATTCTGGAGACAACAAAATGCCTTGGAAAGAAGGGGCTTGAAAGGTCATGGAAAACACGACCTACATCATTTATCCACAGGGTGGGTTGGAAATGACTTTTGAGTACAAATCTGTAATTAACAGCTCCGTAATTGACTGGTGGCACCATCATCTGTACAATTAACTCCTTTCTGCTCATGTTGGACAAGCATTTCTTTGATCTAGACAGTGTTTGTAATTTCAGATCTATAGTTTTTAACTGAAAATCCATGGGGCTGAAGAAGATTAAAGTTTTCTCAAGGAGGATGCTGCCAGTGCCCACAGTATTTCTGTCTGATTTAAAGGTTTTTAAGGTTCTTAGACCCTGAAAGCGACATGTTGACTGTCAGGTGTGAGACAAATCGAGAGCTGAAGCTTTTATTTTTTAAATATTTTCAATGTGTGTGTTACGGATTTTTGTAATTAGCTGATAATCTCTGTGACTGTGAAGCTTTTGGAGATCTTCTGCTGACACTGAGCTCCCTGGGGCTGCTGCAAAGGTGCGGTTTGGGGGTTTTTTTCCCCCCTATGGACTTACAGAGCTGATCCCAACAGGGAAATCCTTGACACCTGTAAACTGGGCAAAGAAAAAGACCTCATTATTCCTATGACACATTCCCATGCATTGCACAGAGACACTGTTAGGGATGCAGCTCTGGCAGCTTTACTTTTACATCTTTTAACTTCTTTGCCTTTCAAAGACCAGTCTTTCCATGAAAATTTATGGTGGGTGAAAAATTTCTCGTCTCCCAACCAAACCAAGTAGCTGGAAAGGAGGAGCCAATTAAGATGCAGGATGCTTTGCTCTAAGTGACAGCCCATAAATCACAGCCCGTGGAATATTGCATTTTAATGCACTGCTGAACCCTCGTGCTGGTGTATCCACAGCCCCCAGCATTGCTCAGGGATGAAGTCACTCCTTCAGGGGAGGCTGGGAGGTCACACTGATGCTATAAAAAGGTGTCAGGCCTTTGGTATGTTGTTTGTAAAAGTAAAAGAAACAAGGTTCTGGGCGTCTGCTCGCTCTCACTGGGAGAGGAGGTGTTTAGGAACTTAAAGTGGTTCCTTTCTTACTGCTTTTTAATAAATGTGATTTACTAGGAGGCTGAAGAATGCTGTGAGTAAAAGGTTTGGGAGAGAAATTAATAGAAAGCGTGACTTGGGGTGAAGCTCAGAGCAAGTTTGCAAGGGAAACATCAGCAAAACAATGCCCTTGGGGACTAAAACATCCCTCTAGTCAAGAAATGCAGTCAAGAAAAACACGATTCTGAGTGGAAATGGGTGTTAGAGTCACATCCAGGACCAGTCACAATTTTCACAAAAAATAACACAGGAATGTGCAGAGTAGCAGCACAAAATTTCCCTAAACTTTATTTTATTCCTCTTTACTTTGATCTTTAATGTACATGCCACGAGATCAGGACAGAGAGGGAGGGAGAGTTGGGAACAGCCCACACGTACTCCTTTGAATTTCGAGGTGATTCACAGAGGAATTTCACTGCTCCTCTCGTGGGGCTGATCCCCAGCTGAGCCCATCCTGAATGTGGGGGCTGATTCCCCTCGGAGCTGCTGGATAATTCCGGTGGGGGGACCTGCCCTTCCTTTTTTCCATGACTCCATGCATCCATTTCCATGAAGCTGGGTGTTTCTTGGAAAAGATGCTCATCTCTCCCCATTGTCTCCGAGCTCCAGTGTCATCTCCGTGCCTGAAGCATTCTCCATGATGGAACAGCTTTGTTCCTTTTCTTTCCGAGGGGTCAAACGCTTACGAGGTGATAAATTAAAGAAAAGGGGGGAAACATCCAATCGCCGACAATGTAAAAAGAAAGAAGTGACATTGCTGCGAGCGCCAGCATTTCTTTCCTTCCAGTAAATGAATCCTTTGTGAATGGCAGAGAGGTGGAGGAGACTGTTGCTGATCCAAAGGCCAGAGCATCCTCTGCAGAAAGGGAACCCGGCGGGCTCTGACCTCGGGAGCGACTTCAGTCTCCCACAGGCTCAGCCATAAATATCTCCACAAGCCCCAAGTGCTGCAGAGGTAATTTAAAGGAGAAACACGTGCCTTTGAGCTCCTTCTCTTTGTGCTGGGGACGGTTTATGTACTTAAACCTGGGGTGATTTAGTGCTGTCGACTCCAGAGTGATGATGAAGATTAGGGAAGGGCTGCAGTGGTTGGGTTTGTGGCTCAGGAGAACAGAGGGGAGAGCAGTGATGCACTGATTTAATGTTTCTCTGGGTGCATCAATGACCTCTAAATGTTATACACAGGGTGATGTATTTGGTAATGAATCAGGTTTGTAGGCTGGTCTCAATGCCTGTGCATCCAGAGTCCCAAATTCAGATGGAGCCAGTGACCATTCAATAAATCCCTCTCCACCACCCCCTTCCCCAGCTGAATTTCCAGCAGAAACCTTGCCCTGATGTTTGGAAAACAGCAGCACAGTCTGCTCTGCCAGTGCTGAGGGTTGGATGATCTTTAGCCTGGCGGGCCCCAGGTGCAGAAGGATGTCCTGCCTTCCAGTCTGCCCCCAGAGCTGGTGCTCAGCTCCACCTGTGCTCATAATGAAACATGATTATCAAAGCATAAAGTTATAAGGAAGTACCTCCCCCCTGAAAGATCCTTGCATGAATAATCCCTGCGTGTTCCTCACTCATTGTCACCCACAGCATCCTTGGCAGGTGAAGGCAGGTCAGCCCTTGGCCTGTTTAAATGTTAATTCAGAGCTGAATTTCTTTATTTTTCTTTCTTTTTTTTTTTTTTTGCCCCTTCCAGGTTGGCAGCCCTATGTTTAAAATGAAAATGCCTCCAATTCTCTTTAATTTCTTATTCATAAAAATGCATTCATGATAAGGCAATTTTAGGCTGCTTGAGCTTGTTTGACCTTGAAAGGTGTAAGTTTGAGTTGTATTTGCCTGAAATGATAATATCCCACACCTTGCAACCCAGCTATACCTCCTGGAATATATCCTGCTATGCATCCTCAAAAATTATAACTCACTGAGAAATAATCTGTGTTTGCATCAGTTTAACAAGGAGGAGAATATTTCACCTATTTTGTCTTCCCATCTCAATACCAGTTGGAAGTGCCATAATTAATTAAGTCACATGAGAATTGATGTATCTGCACTGAAACCAAGTTAGTGAAAATACAAGAAATTGGTTGTACTGACTATAAAAGGAACCTGCTTTTGGATAAGCTCGTTGTAGTGCTTTTTATGAATTCATGATTTCCTCCTGCCCTTTTTTTTCCTCACTTGAGGCACCTGCAGAAGATGAAGTTGGAAGCAGAAAGAAGCCACGTTCTCAGATCTCCAGCCTGCTTCTTTTTCATCTCGTGTATTTTGCCCCACCAAATAAAACAGTATCAGTTACTTCTATTGGAGTGTAGGAGGAACCAAAGGAAAACAGGCTGGAGGCTTCCTCAAAAAGGAGAAAAAGGAGAAATCTTATTGTTTGCTCCTTATCAACAGAAAGCAAGGGCCACACCAAAAGCAGCTGGTTAAAGGAGTAATTAATTCCTCTGTCTGAAACTGTGTCACCTCTCCATGTGACTGGGGAAGGGCCGGGATGAAAGGGTTTGTCTCTGGAGCTGCTGCTCTGTTTTGTTTCTTGAGGTTCTTGTGACAACGTCCTCCCCCAGCCTGTGCTCGGGGCTCTTCCAAACCTTGCTGCCCATCAGCGGGAGTCACACGTGGGGTTTGGCACATCTGTGCTCTGTGAGGAGCCATCCGGCTGAGGGCAAACCCAGGGGCCCGAGTTCAGGTGCGAGGACAGGACTGTGCTTTCCCCTTCCAAAGTGAAGAAGGATTACCTTGGCCTGGGAACTGAGCATGGAGGGAGTGGTTGCTTTTGTAGTTTTTCCTTTGCTGAAAAAAGGCCAAAAATTAAGGTTTGTCGACAGGCAGAGAGATTCCAGAGCAGGAGCAGAGCAGAGCCTTGTCCTGTATCACACGTCAGTGGATGGCCAAACCCGGGGGCATTAAGAGGAGCAGCACTGTGGTTTATACTGCAGGTTTTATAAAAAACATTTTGTAATTTTCTAAATGAGTGGCCTCATTTGAATGTTCTCTTCTTCTCACAATAATTTTGGCTATGGAAAAAACTGACATAAGGAGAATCTGCAGTGCTGTT
This sequence comes from Serilophus lunatus, assembly GCA_013399895.1. NCBI lineage: Eukaryota > Metazoa > Chordata > Aves > Passeriformes > Eurylaimidae > Serilophus > Serilophus lunatus. The sequence goes on along the minus strand of VXBA01004490.1, from coordinate 201,209 downwards.
TTGTTACCCTTACCTTTTGGGTACCTGAAAGGTGCACAGGACAGAGAACATCCCCCTGCAGCTCACGTGCTAAGTGTTTGCTTTTATTTTAATCATTATTTTTGTTACAAATGCCCCTGTTCCAACCTGCCTGCACCTTTGCCCAGAAGATGAAGAGCAGTGTGGTGGTGTCTGGCCCATTCCCCATCCGTCCCTGCTGTGCCCCAATTGCACTGCCCACTTCATGCTAAGCACACGCAGACTTCGCAAAACCGGGGTCACTAATCTTTGCTTTTCCTAGTTTTCCTCCAACCATTGTGAGAGGTCAGTGAGAGCTGTGAACTCTTCAAATTATGTTCTGAACAGCTTCACTTTTGCCCTTTGTATTCATTCGCACTAATCAGCCTCTTCCCTGTTAGCGGGTGAGTCACTGAGCGCTTCCCACTTCAGCTGCGGAGTTTGCACAGTGAGGTCGATTATGACCCAGTTTGGGTAATTTGTCCTCATAATGATTCATTTATCACCATGCAGAACCCACTTCAGCAAAACACTCTAAACGTGCTTTCAGATGCTGGACTTACAAAGAATTAAAATAAGCACTTGCTTGAATGAGCTAGGGGCGGAGAAGTTGTGTGTGAGGAGCTTCTCCCTCACCCATAGCGCTGACAAAATGTTCCCACCTTACTGTACTTTGCAAAAAGCAGCAATCGGAGATACATAATTTCGGCAAGCAGAATCAAATAACAGCAGCGTATCATTTCTGATTAGCTTTGACACTCTGCTAACATCCATCTTCCCCAAACTGCTGCACTGACACAAGGCTTTCCTGCTGGAATCTGCCCCTAAATTATGAAACTGTCCAAAACGTACAAAAAGATTCATTTCAATTCCGAGATCATTGATTTGCTAGAGAATAACAGAGGAAGCCACAGGATTTGGTGGATACCTTCGAAGCACATTTAGACAATTGATTCTTTTGCAACGAAATGCAGAAGAAATATTAAGTGGAATTGCTTCAATCTGAATGCTGCTCCACATGGCCAATAATTCTGCAGCCTGTACAGCTGGCTTTATTTCTGTATATATAAAAACACACACAAATATATAGAGAGATATAAAAGCCTTTAGCAGTTGAGTTGTAACTGTGAAAAATTCTACCTGGTTCCAAGCAAAATTTTTATGTCATTACTGAAACTCTCACATTTTTATTTAAAACACATTGAAAATTAAATCCTTACTAATTAGGTTGGGGAAAGTTTTAATGTGTGAACATGTTGACTCTGAGTACCACTAAATACTTTGTTTAATTTGCATTTGTGAGAAAATTTTCCCATTAAAGCCGCAGCAGAGCTTGAGCTGTGGTACCATGAATAGTTTCAGGACAGGGCTTTTTACACCTTATTAGCGCTGCAGTGAGGGGAAAATACTTTAAAAAGCATTAAGTGGGGGAAAAAGGTCATTAAAAACATATTTGTCAACTTCCAGAGATGCTAATGAATAGGAACATAATGATTTTAACAGCTTGAGATTGTCTTCTTTTCCAAGGAAAGCTTAAACCTCACATACTTCTTTCATCTTGATGTGGACATTCTAATGAGGGCTCTTCCCAGGACAGGAGCAATTCGGGTGTTTTAAGTTGTGGCCAAAAAAAGCCTTATGTGTGCAGTTCTCCCTAATATTTATTTATATTTCAATTATAATTATTTATTTTGAGCATATAAATAAAAGCCATTAGGAAGAGTAACAAGAGGAGGCTGTGGAAAAAGCCCCAAATACGAGGGGGTTATACCTAAGCATGGAGGCCTTATACCTAAAGGTTATTTTTTGGTGGTGGTGGCAGCTCTGTGCATGCCACACAAGGAGGAAAACCCATGAGAAAGTGTCTGATGTTCTCACTATAAATATTTCCAAGGCTAAGGAACAATTCTTGGGGGGAAGGAGGTTGTTTTTGCTTTTCATTACCTTAATCTCATCAGAGTTTAATAACAAAAACACGATAAACCTCATGTTCTTTTCATTAAAGAAACCTGTATCTCTTCTCGTGCTATCTGCTGGCTTTATTAAAGAGTTTATCATTTGGACTCCTCATGCAAATCACAAAGGGATTGGAAGGATTTGATTTGAGCTGAAGAATGTATTTAGGTGAGTCCAGGGGACTCGTGCACCATAATTGGCACCTAAATATGCTTTAGGCAGATGGAGCTGTAGATTGTGCCAGCAAATTACTTCTTGACCATGGCTACTTCTCTGCTGTGTGTTATTCTGTCGATTTAATCTATTCTTTATTCTTTTTAGAATACCACTGGAAGTATTTTGAAGTGTAATTTTAAGCTACTTAGTTCTGAAGGAATTAATACAGAGGAAATGAATTGAAATCAGAGCAGATGTAGATTTATAAGGTGTCTTTGTATAAAAGCAATATCCAAAAAAGTGTAACTCAGGCTGAGAATTACAACTGGGACAGGTTTCCCATCTATAGCGGGGGTTGAGTGCTAAAAATTTGTACAAATAGACAATTCAAAATGAGCTGAGGGAACTTTCCAGTGCACTGATACAGCCTAGAAATGTACTTACCCTGCCTGTTTCTCATGTTAACTCGATAACATCTGATGAGAACTCAGTGATCATCAGCAAAAGGGCTCTTTTAGTGAGAAACATGAAGAATATGTGTATTCTGACCAGACTGTGAAAATGTGATGTTTAAAATACTGCAAAGAGATACCCTGTGTGTGTTTGTGCTCCGTGTGTGAGCACAGCATTGCCAGCTCCACACACCCAACGCTGAGATGGTTCAAACAGCATCTGTCTCCCACTTCCCTGAGAGTGTTTTAAAATTGTCTTTGAAATGTTGTTAAAATACCCACTTTGATTCTCACGATGGTGTTTTCAGGCTGAGCTCAGCTGCATTTAAGATTCGGCTTTCCCAGCCCGAAGTGGAGCTGTTCAAGCTGTTGCATGTTTCCAAGAGCTGGGCTCTGAGAAAGCAAAGAGCTTCTTGGGGCGAAATAAAGTCACAGTTGCTGTCAGCTACAGTCAGAACAGAAATACTGCAAATGGTGGTTCAAAGGGAAGAGGAGGAGCCTCTTGGTCACCTCATCTGGTCTCGGAGTTGTTTGGGCTGCTGTGCCACCAGTAAATCAGGAGTAGGTCCAACAAAATGAGTCAATGGAGCCCCACAAATGGGAAGCACTTTGCAAGGGAAAATCAAACTGCTGTGCTACATGAATCACTGCTCGGCCTCTGATTCTCTGTGTTGTTTTTCCTTCCCTATGTGTGTTTTATGAGCTGCTTTCCAGTTGCCTTCTTGGCCAAACCAATCCTCTCACAGAATTGCAAGAGCAGTTTCTCCAGCTGAGGCTGCTGTAGACACCCACCAGGGCAGCTCTCCATGACCCAGTTGTGAGCCAGCTGCAGGTCCAGAACCTCTGGGAGAGACATCCCCAAACAGCAGTCATTTATAGTCTTTGCTTTTCACTGGCTACCTTTGATTTCCCCCTTTATCAGGCTGAACAAAACACATGTTTTACCTCCAGCTATCAGTGATCGTAGCTCGGGATTTACTGGGGGAGGAATTTGGAGTTAATGGCCCTGTATTCGATGCTGTTGCTAAGAAACCCTGGCTTGGCTCTGTAATGTCCTTTTGCAGTTTGGCGAGTTCCTCCTCCCCGATGGAGACACTGGTGTTTGAGCCTGTTGGCTTGTCCAGAGCAGGGTGTGTGCTCCACTTGCAGCTTGTCTGGCTCAGCCCTAGACAAAATAAAATGGGAAGCCAATTTCCTCTGTTTTCTACCCACCTTAGCCCTTGGTTTCTGAAGTCACAACCCCCTTTTTCACGTGCCTGCAGCCGATTATGTATTTACTGTCTGGGACTCACAGTTGCTGCAGCGTTTCACAGCAGTGAGTGTATTTCTGGTCTCCCATCGCTGCATCCCATGCAGCTTGGAGGGGGATACTGTCACCTGGCTAGAGACAGAGGGACAATTTAAAAGCATAACCCATCTGTTTTACACTGGAAACACGCAGTTTTCTCGTTGCCATGGCAAACTTGGAAGGAAGAGCAGAGAGCAATGCTCAGGTGAGGGAATGCTGCCTTGGAGAGGAGGCAGAAAACGGGCTTGGGGTCATTTGCTTTTTAATGGGCTGCAAAAATCCAAAGGGATGGAACCAGAGGCTTCTGATGTGGGAGTTCCCTTGAGCCACCACCATCTATTGGTCTGAGATTTGTCTGGGAAAGCCAAGGAAGCCTGCACTGAGTCCTTTATAGGCTTGGTGAGACCTCACTTGTCCAGAGCCTGCTCTGATCCTTCCATATTTCTGATGTATGGATGGAAGGAAAACTCTGGAGGCTGGGGATGAAGATGGGGTTTCTGAAGGCCAGGGATCCTCCTGTGCTCAGATTTCCCAGTGTTCTTTCCTTCCACAAACTGGCAGAGCAGCCCCGTGACTGGAGCCCAGTGCTTCACTAAGCCACTGCTGACCCAACATGTGTCAGGTCAGCATTCTGTGAGCCTGAAATCATTGTGAGACATTGAACAAAAGCATTTCAGAGGAGAGGCTCGTCCTTCTGATATGTCTACATCCATAAGGACAAAGTCCACCAAAGACCTTGAAGTTACTCTGGTGAGAGCAGAGGTGTCCTCTGTGCAGCTGGAGCTATTCAGGGGATTGTTTCTTATTTACACAACACCATATTTTGCATTAGTGTTGAAATTGAGCAGATTTGGTGCTGGTCTCACCCTGACTTTATAAGAAATAGAGTAAATAAACCTCTTACACTGTGTGGTCTCTCTTAACCCTCTCTGTCTTCTAAGAACATCTTCAATATAACACCACAATTAGTTGATGGAACTGTATTATCATTTTCTTCTGTTCAGTCTTTGGCCATAATTAATAAGGACACTTTCTGTCAATCAAGTGTCAAAATAAAATGCTTTCCCTTCATCCATCAAAGTGCCTGTGACCAAGAGAATGGTTGTTCCCTTGGGCAGCTGCTGGGGAGCAGAGCCATGGGCTGAGTTATTAACAGGCAGAATTAACTTTTAATGTTAATGTTGTTGTTCAGGAGCCTCAGGAAGATGAAAGGCTCTCAGAAGCCCAAGTCATTCTCACTATCACCAAGGGATAGGCAGATGGAGCAAGATCTGCTCAGCATCTGGGGAGTGAGACTGGAGGATGTGTCCCTCAGCCCCAGGGGTTTGTCAGCACAGTCAGGGCAGGGCGAGTGTGGCAGCAGGTCAATGTCTCTCATTTTGAGGCACCTCCCACCCATCAAGGACTGGACACCCCAGGACTGGTGTTTTTCTTGACCTTGCACCTTCAGGAATGTTTAAGCTCCACTCTCAGAACCAATTTAGATGCCAAAATGCCTCAGTTGCATCCGGAGCTGTGGGTGTGTTTGAAAATGAAATGACTCTCTGAGTCACTTCAGGGGGGGTTGAACATTTCAATCAAGACCTTTCCTATTTACTTAATATTCCATGTCATTCAAAGTCATCTTAATATCTCCTGCTCTGCTGCTGTCGTGGTTTCACCTCCCTCGCAGGGGCATTGCAGTGACCTCATGGCTCCACGTCCCTGGCTGCAGCCCCAGCTCCTCACTTGGACTTGGCTGTTGGAAAGTCCCAGTCCTTCCAAGTGCTGCCTGCAAAATGCTGCTTCCCCAGTCCCATACTGGTGGCAGCACCCCTTGCCCTTTATTAAAGTTTCATTTCATTGCTTTGCCAAACAATCCTGCTGCAAAGGCTACAGATGAAAGTGAGGGAAGCAGGTTAAATCAATATATGCTACCCCTGTCTGCAGGGATGTTTGGCTTTTTCACTGCTTTCAAATTGCTGAAATAAATGCCACCAGCAAAGTTTGCAAATGCAGAGTGAGTAATTTAGGTAGAAAGCCTGATGGTCGTGAAGTCAAGGTTCAAAACTAAATCACAAATCCTAGCAAAGTCAAAACAAAGAAGAATTGGCTCCTTCAGGTAGAGAAATTTAGAAACAAATTATTTCCCTCCTGATCATCAAGAAGAAAAATGTACTTAGTGTCACATGAGACTTTACTGCATGAAAGAAGTGAGGATGTGCTGCCTGCCCACTGCACATCCCATTGGATTCAACAGAGCTAAAAGCACCTTAACAGGAGCATCTAGAAAAACCTAATAAATAAAAAACGATGATTCTAACTGAGACAAACATTGGAATACTCTGTAATTAGTATTTAATGCTCTCCTTGTTCTTTTTTTTTTTTTTTTTTGCTGCATATGTCGTAATTTTGATAGACAATCATGCTCGGGTAGAATGAAAACAACATGACTGAAAAGAAATGGGAAGTGCCCATGGAATTGTATTAAAATGCCGTCCTGAACACTGGAGGAGTATGTGCTCAAACACTATCAGGACTTGCAGGTTTCCTAAATGAAAGCTTCCAACTGACATGACTTTTAAAACCTGTGGGTTTTTTCCAGTGAAAAAAAAACCAACCCAGAAGAGTTTGACACATTTCTTGTGTGGGCATTTCCCCAAATGCCACTTCTACACGTTTTTTAGATATTTCTAGGGATGGTGATTCCACTATTTCCCTGGTCAGCGTGTTCCAATGCCTGACCACCCTTTCAATGAGGAAATTTTTCCTATTATCTAATCTAAACCTCCCCTGGCACAACTTCTAAGCATGTTACTTGGATGACTTGTTCTTACAGAGAATGTTGTCTGAAGCTGTGGTTACAGACAGAGCTGATCCCAGGATAATATTCTTTACAAAAAATACCCTTTTCGTACATTTTATAGATGTAGTTTACAGAGATAACAAGTCTAAACACTGGTCTGAAAGATCTACTTTATTTTAGGAGCAGTTTACTCAGTTCTGTGCACATAAAAATAAGTGACACACTGAAGAAGTGTCTTGAATGTGAAGCTTTTGCTCCAAAGATGTAATCATGGCAGGGTTATTAAATGCTGAATATAGTTTCATTTTAACTTTATTTTCTAGATGGTTATTTTTATCCCACATAAATAGGGTTGGAGGTATGTAATGGAACAAGTCAAAATTGGGCAGCAATCAGTGCAGGAATGATGAAACAGCACAAATGACAAATAACCCAAAATACCCAGGGTACATCCACAGGTGACATCCTATGAGTCGAACAGTTTAAATGGATAAAAAAAGGTCTGGATTTCTCAGCCTTCAAAAGGAATTAATGCTGTTCCTGCACATTGTGGATCAATGGATCTGGGATGAGAAGGAAATGCAGGAGTGCAATAATTATCCACGAGGAGCCGAGCACGGGGCTGCTCTGGCAGTGTCAATGCAGATGGAGCAGCTGGTGTGGTCCCCAGCATCACCTTTATGTGCTGCAGGAACTAAATCCCCTCCCAGGCTCCCTGAGACAGCTGGTTTTGTGCAAGTGCTTGATAAAACTTGACCCTCTGATCCGCCGTGCTCAGCCGAGCTTTATCAACCTGTGTTTCCACTGTTTGAGTTTCAGCTTTTTCTAATGCTCTGCCAATATTGTGGGGGGGTTTTAAGATAGAATTGCTAAGCCCAGCATTTTGTTAGTGTCACATCTAAGGTTTTAAGCAGCAGAGCTGCTCAAGAAGGCAGCTCCCAAGGAAATTTAAATACTTGCTTCAACAGTATCCTCCATCCTTTCTTTTGTCTACGAGAAGCAAATAAAGACACATGCAGGGTGGGATTTGCAGGCTGCCAGTTTTCATGACTTTTTCTGCAAGTCTCATAATCTTGGGCATTTTTCTGAAGTGACAAATCCATTTGGTGTCTTGGTTTGGTTTGGTTTTTTGTAAGTTTCTACAGTTTCTGGCTAAAAGAAGTTCCATCTTAAGGGTGAGACATGGATCTCGGGAGCTGATGTGAACAAACCCAGTTTGCTTGATGTTAACATCTTGGGTTTTAAGTCCCCTTAAGGATTTCTGCTGACCTTCCCTCGTTATTGTTACCCCAGCAGATTAACAAAGCAATATTAATTGGTCTCTCAAACTCACAATAACACATAAAGCTTCAGTCTCCTGTAGATGCTTGGAGGGAAACAAACCAAGCCCAATTGTCTTCTAACAACTTCAGTTCATTCAAACCCCAGAAAAGCCTGTGATTTGTTAAATCCCCTTCAGGAAGAGTTTTCTTCCACCTTTGACACTGAGAAAACAGAGGATCCTGTTTGCATCAGGAGGTGCTTGTTAAACCAGAACGACCCCTAATTTCTACTTGAACATCAGGGAAAAGCCAAAGCAGTCCCTCACCAGCACTGGCATCTCACCTTTGTGGCTTAAGGTGTTTCCATGTGGCACAGGATGTGGTTACAGATGGGAAGCTGAGGTGTTTAAGGCTTAGGTGACACATCCAAGATTCTGGAGCAGATTTTGGGCAAAGTAGGAACCGGTCCTCCTGTACCCCATCCAAGACCCTGAATGCAGGCACAGATGGGCATCACTCCTCCAGAGCCAGCTCACAGCAGCTGCATGTCTGGCCCACGTTGTCACTGTGTTGGCACAGGGAATTTCTGTTGTTCCCTTCCTTTCTGTCTAAATAAAGTCGCTATTGTTTAATGGAGTATAATAGTTGCACAATCAGCTAAAGAGGCAACAAATAAATGATTACCCAACAGAAAGGAGAGAGCAGCAGCTGCAAAGCCGGGTGTCACCGGGCCGTGGCCGTCTTTGGAAAGGGTTCTTTGGCTCTTGGCGGGTTTAAATGGAGTTTTCTCTCGCAGAAGTTGGAGTTACTGGTTTGGCATCATGCCTGCCATGCTTCTCAAAGTTTGACATTGTTCCTGGCTGGGCAGTTTGCAGCTCTCCAGGGAATTAAGCATCTCAAATATTTCTGTAAACAACAATAGCCCAGCCATGAAGGTTTGCTGCAGGAGTTGGGGGCTCTTCTCCAACTCTGTCTCCCCATCATAATCACAAACATAACAGAGGAATTTATATTAATGTGGTGGTTTTATTTTAGGGTGGGTAGTATTTTTTGTATTTTTTTATGAGTGCAATTAATACAGCTGGGGTGAAATAGGCAAGTTTTTAGGGATGGGATCACTTCTTCAGCTCACTGGTATTCTCACAGCTCTAGTGAGATTTTACTGAAAGAGAAAAAATATTGTTTATTTTCTAAATGACCCCTAACAGTATTTTTAGAGAGAGGAAACACTGAGCCTTTTCATTTTTAAAATTTTGGCCAAATTCGAGTGAACTTCATCTTGCTGCTGTGAGGCATTAGCTGTGATTCAGAGCTGAAGAAAGAGAGGCAAAGAAGGCAAGTCCTTTCCAGAGGACTGATTTAAAAAAATCCTCAGAAAGGCACAGCAAAATAAACCAGCTCTTCTTTGCCTATTCAGTTCAGGCATAGCTTGGATACATAAACTGGAGTTTTTAGCAACAGGTGGTTTCTCCAGGGAGAATCTGGACATCTGTCCTTGCAGATGGGTCTGAAACTCCCACCCTTTTTCTGCTCGAATATGAGCTTTTCAATAGCGGGGGAGTGTAAAGAGAAATTAAAAAATACTTCTGTGTTGCTGGATTCAAAACATACCCATGTTTTTAAGGACAATGTAAAATTGACATTTTAATTGAGATTGTTTAAAATCCAAATTTGAAAGAAGTTTCTGCATCATAAAAGAGCTGTCATAGAAATGTCAAGGAAAAACTTGGTTTATTAAAACATTGCCCACTTTGATTATTAAAAAGATCTCCACTTCTTGATGCCATTTTCCTTTCCAAAAAGCTCAGATTTGTAAAGAGAAACTAATAAGCTGAAAAAATGACCAGCTTTATTGCTGAGCATGTTTTCCTCTGGAACTCTGGTGCCATTTATTGGTCTGATGGCTTCCTTTTGCATCTGAGAAGCTCTGGAGGCAGCTCTTTGCCAGTTACACACAAAGCATTTAGAGCCAGGAGAGGCCAGCTCCTGGTAATTACTGTAATGGGTTCTTCACAGTGTTCCTTGAAAGGTGATTGAGCCCCTAATACAGACACCACATACTTTTTTTCTGCACTTAATGGTGTGGTAAATTATTCCTGTGAGGGGGCTCATTGAATGCCTCCTTTGAAACAAGTTAAAGACCACAAAGGAAAGAAAAAGCTGTAGGTCTCTTCTTAGCAATAGCAGGAGAAAATATTAATGGAGTGGATCTTCCCAGTGTAAGGTTGTGTCGTGTCAACAGCCACTGGCACGAGGAAATGGATGGGGCAGAGGGGTCAAGGTGGGTTTTGTAGCTGCAAAGATGCAGGACAAGCTGGGAAAAGGGAAATGGCCTCACTTTGCACAGAGCTTCTGCCTTGTGATCCCAATATCCACGAGCTGTGCAGATCAGCTTCTCAGCTTCTGGTGGGAAGTCAGAGGTATTACACCAGGGCAGTACTGGTTTGAGAGAGGGGAAGAGGTTGGATATTAGGAAAAATTTCTTCATTGGAAAAGTGGCTCAACATTGGAATGGGGAAGTGTTGGGGTCGTTCATGGAAGTGTTCAAAAAACAAGCAGATGTGGCACTTGTGTGGTTTATTGGATGTGGTTTGTTAAAGTTTGGACTTTGTGATCTTGGAGGTCTTTCCCAACCTCAATTATTCTATGGCTCTGTGACTTTTACAAAGGGAGATTTCTTCTGCTGCCAAGTGAATAAATTAATTGATGCATCCAAGTACAATTAGCAAATGCTATATTGAGAAAGGCTCCCTAATCAGAATCATTAATCGGGAAAAATAAACTGTTGCATGTCTTGCATGACCTCTTTTTTTTGGACCCAGCAAAAGACCCACCAGTCAACCTCAATAATATAAGTAAGACTGGGCTTTATTAAGAATTTAGCTCCCAGAGAGCTGGAGAGGGACTTTGGACAAGGACACAGAGTGGCAGGATAAGGGAGAATGGCTTTCCACTGACCAAGGGCAGCGTTAGGTGGGATGGTGGGAAGGAATTCTTCCCTGTGAGGGTGGGGAGGCCCTGGCACAGGGTGCCCAGAGAGGCTGTGGCTGCCCCATCCCTGGAAGCCTCCAAGGCCAGGTTGGAGCAACCTGGGATAGTGGGAGGTGTCCCTGCCCATGGCAAGAGGGTTAAAACGAGATGATCTTTAAGGTCTCTTCCAATCCAAACCATTCTATGATTCCATGACACGGGAGATGCTGAAAGGCATCTGGGTGCTTTGGGAGCCCCCTGTGTTACCAAACCCTGTGGCTGCCTCTGGTAACAGAGCAGGTAACACAGGGAGAGCTGTGCAGGGACAGCCTGAAGTGCTTTGGACATCTTGTTTTCCTCACTGCAAAAACAACCTCCGAGAATGTTATTCCAGAAGCTCTTTTGTAACATCAAGGGATAATGAATTGCACCATTTGCCCACACACATCCCTGTGTTTGCAGACTCTCTGAGAGAGCCTCGTTAGCCAGCGAGGTTCCCTGGCAGCCCAGGGCTCTGAGCACGGCTCCACTGGGATGGAGTTTCAGAGGATCTGTACACGCAGTGCAGCTTTTTGACTCTGCTCTCCATGGGAGCACATCTCCAGTGGCGAGTGCTGGCTGCTCACAGAGAAGTCTGACTTCAACGTCTTCTCTGTTTTTATGCAGCAGAGTGAGGAGATGAGCCCAGGAATTCTTGTGCAGCCTCCCTTGATAAAATTATGGTCGTGTCTGTCCTCTTTCATTTAGTCACTCCTGCTGGCGAGACTTAATTTTAGACTCTGCTGGCTTTTGTCAGTAGATCTCAGGATATATTATCTATGCTTTATTTTATTTTGTGCTCATCTGGGCAGTAGCTGAAGTGTATAAAATGGGGTCTCCTGTAACAACTTTATTGCTTCAGCCTCTTCCTTGAATGAGTTTTTGGCACAAGTATAATTTTTCCCTCCTCTCCAACAGAAAGCAATTTCCTTTTTCCCCTGCATGTCCTTCAGGCTCCACTGACTCTGCCCTGCAAAAATCCAACTTTGTTGGCCCATTCTTGCTTCTGGAAGTAGCAAATAGTCCTCACCTGACCACCCCAGCACAACACATCATCTCTGGGAACAGCAGGAGAACCACCACCTCCCAAAGAGTTTTGCTTTCTTCTGTTAGGTGCCATCAAAGAACTAACAGAGGATTGTTACAGTTCCTTCACCTCTTGAAATTGTTCCTCAGAGTGAGGAAATGCTGAGATTGGAATGGGAGAAGCTGTAACTTTTATTTAGCTTTTCTTGCTTGCAGTGTTAGTGATGTGTTACCAACCTGGAGCCCAGGGGAATGATACAGAGAGGGAAAAGGGTCATCTTCATTTTTCTTTTTTCTTTTAAGGGAATCAAGAAGTATCTTTTAACCTCCACTGAACATACCTGTGTTTCTATCCAAGGTCCATATTTTTTTTCTTTAAAAAGACTCTTCTCTGTGTGTCAGGGTTAGTGGAAGCGCTGCTCAGCAGAAATGTTTGAGCTGTACCATTGTGAGGGATGGAGGGTTTGCCTCATTATCCTTCCCTCTTAGATTTTTAGCAGGAAACCTTCTCTTGATTTAAATGAGAAATATCAAATTTCTTCTGCTTATGAGAAGGGCCCTTTAGAAGTAGTTCTACAGACTGACACAGGGCTTCCAGAAATCAGTGTCAGGAGTGGTTTGGTCTTTTCAACTTCCTTTGTTTTCACTTTATGTAGGCTAGAGGTTTGGAAATGCCTTTTTTACTTTCATGAGGAAGACTCAGAGGGTTTTATTTTCCAATACAGGTTCCATTGTGTTCATGAGAAAAGATTTGTTTTGCTAAGCAGAGTTTAAACACAGCACTATGGCAGATTCCTATAAAAATCAGCTCAAGTCAATAATGATCTGCTTTTCCCACATTATTACTGGAAAATATTTATTCTGATTTCCCTGGCATCTCTCTAAACCTAGAGAATGACAAATGAGAGAAGAATTTGCTCCCCCTGAGCTTCATGTGCCACATATTGCTCTAAGAGAGCAAAGAGTAAGAGCAACTCCAAAGAGTAAGGGAGGAAATACTGGAGAATGTAGAGTTCTTTCTTCAGATAAGGAGGTTGGAATAACTCAGGATAATGTAATTTGGTTTGTTTTGAGTTACTTTAAAGTCAGAAAGCCTGGGAGAAAGGCTGCATGTACCAGTCAGTGTGAATCTGGAAGGTGGCCACAGCTCGAGGAGGAGAACTCTGCTATACATCTGTATTACTGAAAGCAGATGTGGGCTTAGGGCTCTAGCCAAAATTTCAGAGTATTAAAAAAATGATCTGTCCTCAATTCTCCATCAGTCAGAAAGGATGGGATGAATCAATACTTGAGCATTAGTGCTGGGAAGGTGGCTTTCAAGGCTAGCGTGTGTGATAGAGTTGCTGGTTCAGTTTAGTGATAAGAAAATCAAACATGCTGCTGCCTGTGTGCAGCCAGGTACCTGCTGTTCTCCTGTATGGAAAACCTGCAGCTTCCTGGGGCTCAGGAGTGCTGGTTGGGCTGAGGACATATGATTACAAAATGATTTTTTAATGGTGGCCTGGAGAAACTCAGCTACACTTTGTTTCCATCACACCCACACTGCTCCTCCACCCGCCGTGTCCTCAGCAGAGCATCACCCTGGGACACCCCTGGCTTCATGTGCAGCGACCTGTGAGCAGATGTTTGGCTCACGAGCAGGAGGGTGGCCTGGCTTGTGACATTCAAAACTGTGTGATGTGCACAAGTCCCCTGTGATTCTAAGATTTATGTTGTGGTTTAAAATGAATTCACCCATCAGCCCCAAACACCCCGAGCAGTCCCACCCAGACCCTCACCAAGGCACAGATTTTATTTCTTAATTTTAAATAAAAATAAACCCTCTCAGTAAGGAGGGTTCTGCTTTTCCCCTCCTGTATTTGGGGACATACCTGTGATTTGTTATGGCTCTTTTTGTCTGGGAAGATTTGCTTCTCAATGGGTGGTTTCTGGCTAATCTTTACTACTTCAAATTTTGTGATAAGATCTTTTTTAGACAGAACTGGGTCGAGTATATTTCAGTTGCCTTGTGTTCTTAAAATCAGATTGTCAGAGAGTCCTAAATAACACATTGCCTTATTCATAAACAGCCCGAAGAAGCCAGGATTTGTAGGATGTTCAGAGTGTGACAGTGATGTGTTACTCTGAGCCATGAGATTATCAAAGGGTTCCACTGCCTGAGCCACCAGCAGAAAGAAAATATGACCAAGAATTATTTGAGCCTCATTTATTTAATGAGCCGACAGTAGAAATGGAACCTCCAAACTCGTGGTGGTTGAAAAGCAAATTGCAGCGAAGATTTTTCAAATCTGTAGAAAACCAGAGCTTGTCACTGGGCAGAAACAAATTTGGCCATTGGTTCATATATAAATTGCAGCTTCATAAGGTGTGTGGAGTTGCTGGGGGATTTTTGTGGGCTGTGGAGGTGGTGATTTCTGATGTGGCTGATTGGGAGCAGAATCTCACATATAAAACGTGGGGTTTGACTGCATGAAGGAGAATTTAAAAGATTAACAGTGATTCAAATACTGATAATTGTGAAGGAGGGAAATAAGCAATATTTTGGTTGTTTGTCTTGCTCACTCTTACTCTAGCTAATAAAAAGCCAATTTTTCCAGGTTCTACCCTGTGTTTTTCTGAAGCTCTGGGTCCCTGCACTTCAGAGAGAGCAGCTCTCAGGGCTGGAAGTCAAGAGACTGACTTTTAACTCTTTTTCTTATTTTCACTCTAGCCACACTTGAGCTTAGAAACATCATCATAGAATCCTAGAATTATTTAAGTTGGAAGGGACCTTAAAGACCATCTCATTCCAATCCCTTCTTCCGAGAACAGAGAGACTTTCCACCAGACCAGGTTGCTCAGGGCCTCATTTTTCCAATGCCTTTGCTGGTCCTCTCAGGAGAGAGGCCAAGGGAGGTAACGAGGAACAATTAAGAGAGATAATGGGGACCAATTTCCAGCTGCACTTTCCAAAAGCAAGTGGCACTCATCTCAAACTGAGAAAACAATGTCAGCTCCCTCCAGCATGGTTTCATTGCAGCTTTGCTTTCCCTCTCTGTCTCCACAGCTGTTGAATCGCTGCATTCCTTGAATGACCAGATTTCCCATTTCATTGTCAACAAGTCCAAAACGCTGGATGAGGACGAAGATGCCTTTCTGCCCAGCGAGAAGGAATCTCTGAAAAGTGCCATGATGCTGATGAGGCACCTCCTGATGGATGCACAGGTAGGGAATCAATAAACTCCCATCTGTTGGGATACAAGGAAGGCACACTGCGTGGTTACAGAGGAATATGTGTGGCTTCAGCAGTGGAGAACATTAGTCCCTGACATTCCTTTAAAACTGACTTTGGCTTCTGGAATCTGCAGCTGTGGGCAGGACATCCCAGTGCACAGAGTGTGCAGCTTGTGCTGGGGCTGAGCCTCAGATTTAGGGCTGAAAATGCTCTTAGTTTCAGGAGAAAATACAGCAATGTACCCGTTGATGGAAATTCAGCAATAAGCCCATTGATGGGAATCCAGCGTCAGCACAAGCAAAAGAAAATCATTTTTCCACTAAGCATTTGTGCTGAATGCCAGTTTTAGAAGTGCCAGACACATAACTGAGCTGTTGGTTTAGCCAAGCTCTAAAATGCCAGTTAAAAGTCATGAAACGATGTGCAGATGTTTCTTTGTGCCTTTTCTCCTACTACATAAAATATCTCCCTCTGTAGCTTTGCTGTGTTGCAGTGTTTCCTTTAGCCTTCAAAAAACATCCTTTGAAATATTCATTATATTTATCTTTTTATATTCCCTTTTGGTCTTTATTTGCAAAGCCTGGATGGAAAATGGCAGCTTGTATGAGAGGGTTGTTTTGGAAGCAGGGTGGTCTCCTCTCCCTTCTCTGGCAAGACCTAAAATCAGGCAAAGGAGGCCTGAGGTGGTTCTAAGCACTCCCAAATTCTCTGGGACTGGAGGTTGCCTGGTTTATTCCCATGTTCTCCCACATAGAGTTTGGTGGTTGTCTTCCCACTTTTAAAACCTTTGGTCCTGATGACTTTAACTGTCAGGGATCTTGGTGCATGTGGGAAGTGGCCTGGGAATCCCTCCTGTTGGTGACTCCTGTCTTTTAATGTTGGGCATTTTTGCACAGGGCTTTGGAGGCTGTGGAGTGCACAGGGAGCAAACCTTTACAGCTGTGCTCAGGATTCCATTTCTCTGATGGTGTTGGTGCCACTTTGGTACATCTTTAGCCAAGTCACCTCCATTTGCCTCAGACCAGTGGAGAGCACCAAGGGTTAGATGGTGCATTTGGATTTGATCCCAGAGGTGGGAATAGAATCATATAATCATGGAATGGTTTGGGTTAGAAGGGGCCTTAAATCTCACCTGCCATGGGCAGGGACACCTTCCACTATCCCAGGTTGCTCCAAGCCCTGTTCAACTTGGACTTGGACACTTCCAGGGGTTTAGAGTAGTCAGACCCGAGAGAAGGCAGATATTTACAGGCATTTTCATGTAGCAATTAAAATAAATATGGGGCAAAAATGTACTTATTGATAGTCCCCTTGTGCAGGAATTCTTTTTTTAGCACCTGAGAATTGCTTTCCTCCTTATCAGCTGCCCTAAATGCATATTAATCGGTGCCTGTGATAGCATTTCCTAATCAGTCTCTCTAATAACAATGGGGAAATGTCAAGTGCTCCTGCATCCTCCTGATGCACCTGGAACCCTTCCCAGAAAGGACAGGATGAGTTTTTTGCCTGGGATTTTCAGGTTGGATGAATGACAAGGTGGGAAGTGGTAGTGGTGAGTAAAAAGATAGAACTAAACAGGTGATAACATCGAGTTAAAAAAACCCCAAAAGACAAACCAATAAAATAAATCCTCTAAGGAATGAAAGAAACATGAGGCTGGCAGGAATATCAACAAGAATATCCCTGCCAGTGTGTGCATATAAATCCCTGCTAACCCCGACTGCAGAGTTGCCCTATGGCTCTAATCACAGAGGAGGAAAAAATATCACCAATGCAATTATTTCCCTTCCCTTGCCTGCTCTCTTTGCTTCCCAGTTCATGGTTTTATGGGAAGATGGAGCCCTGCAGCTCTGAACAGTATTGATTGTGTGAGGCTCTGTACAAAGATAAGCTGAAATCCACCTTAGCCCTTTTACTCCCCTCTCTCGGCATGGACCTGATTTTGACTGGTAGATAATTTGAGGAGAGAACATCCAGCTTGAGATTTTGGGAAAAAAATTAGCTGGACTTCTAACCCAGCAGGAGTGACTGGTCAGAGGGGACAGTTAATGGGCATTTCTCATTTCTCTGCCACTGTTAATCTGCTTTGCAAAGGCAGAGATGGTGTGGTGATGATGCCTTTGTGCCTCCTGCCCTTCTGGCATGGAGAGAAATTGGACACATTTTCAGAATTCTGCCTGGACACACCCCAGGGGATGTGGCTGAAGCACAGGCTTAGGATCCACCATGTATCTAACTTTGATCTTGGGTCATTTTTTTTGGCTTAACATGAATCATGAGACCAATCAACACAGTTTTCCCCTTTGGAAAACGCCGTGAGGGTTTTTAGAGGAGGCATCCCTGGGACCATCTGCCTGTGAAGGAGCAGGTCCCTGCTCTCTCAGCAAGGTGTCACTGGGAGGAAAGAATGGCAAGGGTGCTCATCAGGAGAAGAGAAACCACAGCATAGGGGCATTGGGGAGTTTGTCTGGGGTTTCACAGCTGCATTTTCAGACAGTCAGAATGTGGACTCTGTGCTACTGAACATCAGCCCAGTCCATTAATTTCTCCATTTATTTCTCCCTTGGCTTCTTGGAAGAACCTCTTTTCCCAATCTGTTTTGTCAATTTACCCTACTTTTCACTGATTTTCATGCCTCAGTTTTGTGGTGGTGATGTATAAGCAACTGTGGCAGCAGTGACTGTGGTTTTATAGGGGAAATTTGCTGGAGGTCACTCACTGGTAAACACAGCATAGAAAAACAGCTGGTGAATGGGGGGGGGAGAAAAATCATCTCCCTTATACCATTGGGGTTTTCCCGTGGATAATGGGGCATTTGCTTGCATATTTCCCACTCCTCCTGCCTAGAGAAATGTCACTGATGGCAGCTGAGGTGGGAGAAAGGCGCTGGGGGCTGTGGTGTGGGCTGGCCAAGGGGCTGCTGATCTGTCAGCCCCGTCAGTGGCATTAAACTGCACCCAGGGATCTGTAATAAGCTGTGTGGAGGCTCTCAGCAATAGGTTGTCAGCTCAAATTCTGCCCGAGGAAGACAGTGATTTAATGAAAGTCATTACAACCTGCAGGATCTCTTGACCTCTGTGGTCTCCATCCATTCCACACCCTGGATAGGATTTCCTCATCACGAAAACACCCGGGTGCAGGGACTGCTCTGGCTGCTGGGCTGGCAGAGCTCAGGAAAAGGAGCACTGCTCTCCCTCCGGCTGGGAGCTGGGGCTTTGCATCCAGGTTGCTCATTTCTGGCATTTGCTTCGCGTTTGCAGCAGGTTCCTGACGTGGGGCACCACCTTCCCCTGAGCAGCTCTTAGCGAGTCACCGTCTCCGCAGCCCACCTGAAAGGGGGGAGGGATCCGAGGGGGAATGGGAATGGTGTTGTAGGAGCTAAAAAGTGTGCTGAGATAATGCAGATGCATAAAGGGGGATGGAAGGAAAAGGTGCCTTTATTCTCCGTGACATGTTCCACCCTCCACATGGTACAGGAGTGAATAAACAATTCCACTCCTGCCAGACACCCCGTGCACGACACTATTGCAGGGACACAGCAGCCTGTGATAGATTGTCACTGTTGTCAATCATTTCTGACAGTCCTATTATGCTCAGGAAGGATGTTTGCTCTGGGCCTGTTGTTTTATAATCCTCAGAGGTGGGATTTTATAGCCTAGCAGTGTTTTTCCTCGGGCATTTCCCTAAGCAGGATTGATTGCTTCTGAGACACACGTGGCATGAATCCATTACACCTTCAAACTTCAAATTGCCCCCCAGCTTTGCCTAAATTGCTTTTTGTTTAGTTTTACTGGACTTGCTGTTCGTAACTGCTCTAGTGAGAGACTGGACAGGCTGGAGCAGCAGGTACACAACATCCAAGGGCTGAGTCAAGTGCATCAGCTGTAATCCAGGTATTTGCCAAAGGAATTTGTCTAATGAATAGAAAAGGTGCATCCAAGCACCAGCCTGAGACAGAGACTATTCTCTCTTACATGAAGGAATTTTGCTGGATGCCTCCTTCAAAAGCCAAGCTTTCAGAAGTTCAGTCCATTTAGTTGCTTCCATTTAATTGACCTCAAGTGGATTTTGAAGTTCTTTAGGAGAAATATCCTCTCTTTAGCTGCTTTCCCAGCAGTGTTGGGATTATCATCTGGTGTTGTTATGGAAGGGAGGAATAAACAGACATTGAGACCATCTTTGGGTTTGGATTGGACTTTTTGAATGCAATTACATCACAAA
Source organism: Serilophus lunatus (assembly GCA_013399895.1). NCBI lineage: Eukaryota > Metazoa > Chordata > Aves > Passeriformes > Eurylaimidae > Serilophus > Serilophus lunatus. The sequence continues at coordinate 181,843 of VXBA01004490.1, read as the reverse complement.
TGATGACTCAAGAACAAGATCACGTTTTGGGTGCACCTGGCTTAAAGTTCCTTGGATTTCAGCTGCTGTCTAGGCATGAGAGAGTGAGGACACGAAGATATTCAATGGCTTCTCTGCTAAGGACTCGTTTCTTTCTTAGGTAAGGACAGAAAATCAACCTGGTAGTACTTCTAATTAAGCTGCTAACAAAATAGATGGTCATTGCCCAACAATCATAGGGGGAAAAGCACTTTAATTTACATTTAGAAGTATTTTTTCTTTAAGTTCTAGTGGTTTAGGATTTTTTTTGTTGTCTTGGTTTGGTTTTTTTTACTTCACTGTGGATGAAATAGTTCCAGCAATCACTGATGAGTGAGTGGCATGACTTAGTTTTGGCCATTCAGCATCCCACCAGCTGTTGAGCTTTGGGTTTTCATATTAACCTCCATTTTCCAACCCCAAAAAATAATAATTTCTTAAACCTTTTACATTATAATCTATTCTTCAGTACTCCCTGTTGTCTTTCTGAGCAGGCTGTGACTGAGATGGCCGTGATAATTGCTGCAGAAGGAGTAGCAGGGCAGTGCTATTTCCCCAAATGACCTTTAAAAATAGTTCTTCCTTTCTACAGAGGTCTGTTGTATAAAACCAACCATGTTGTTGCAATACTTTGTTTGCTACTTAAACACTTCCCACCATCTGTTCTTCACACTTCCAGCAGACAGCTGCAGGAGCAAAGCCCCACAACCTTTATTTTCACACGAGTGGGTCACATTAATACAAACAGGAAGAACAGGGAAGGAAGGGTTTGCTCTGCATTTCAATAAACTGAAATTATTCGAGTTCTGAAAGTGTCCTCACCACACCAACGTGTTTCAGAGGATGCAGAAGTGGATATGATGTGAATTCCCTGTTTTGGAATATTATCAAAATCCAACTGGAAACTGGTGTTCAGATATCTCGATGTTCATTTATCTCGGTGCTCACATGCCATAAGCTGGTTTGGCTTGAAAAACAGTTGCAGTTAAAACCAGGATGTATTTAGAGGAAAACCTGAAAAACAAACTTGCTGCTCTGCATGTTGTGGGTTTTTTACATTAATTTTGCCATCCCATTTCCATATGAAGGAACATTCTTAGCTACTTCCAAGCCAGCAGCACATCTTCTAATGATCCCTCTAAGTCTAGTCTGGAAGGGAGCATGAAAGACTCTGGCTTGTGTTGAAGGAGGAGAAGATAAAAGGCAGAACCTCTAAAGCTTTGTCAAGGACTGTGTTGTGTCTAATGACATCATTAGCACGTGTTACATGAGCCTGGCTTGCGGTGCCTGTCCCTAAACGTGTCCCTGACAGCCCACGGCCTCCCTTCATGGTCTGGGAGAGGGGGGAAAATTGATTTAGGAGGGGGTAGAAGACTGTCATAGTTTTCATGGATTCACCCTGTGGCCAGGGTGGCTGGTGGTGGCCATGCCTGATTTGAAACCTGTGAATCGCCTGAGCCAAGGGTTAAAATAGGGAATTCTGAAAAATGATTGGAAAGGTGGGTGTTGAGTTTTGGAGAAAGATCAGCTCCTTTTTTCCTGACAGCAATGCAGGATGAGTTTATGAAGCTTTTGTCCCAGAAGCAATCTGTGCTTTTCCTACCCCTCAAGGAGACAAAATTGGAAGCACACAAAGGATGGACTCCATTGCCTACCATCACTGCAAAAACGTATTTATATCACTCAATAATGATATTAAAGACCAAAATTGTATTTGCTGTAAGACTAGCACTGGCAGTAATTCATTGGGTACAAGATGGTTCAGCACAGGGACATTGGGTCTGTTCTGATTTCATTTTCCCTCTTTCTTGTTTTATTCTCCTTTGGAACTGGAAAAAGCTCGTTATTCTAAGTCAGGTGATACTGCTGCTGAAAGCCCAGAAATGCTTTCAGTGTTTGCAACCTGCAAGGGTAGAAGACTAAAACCATAAAAAATAAATCACCTGTGAAAGGAGGAGATCATAACCTCGTGTTTAAACGGTGCAGGGGCGAGGTGTTCAACAGGTTTGTTGTTTGTTTAATTGCTTATAAATTAGTATTGACTTTCATGTTTTCATTACAGCGTGGAGGTCAGCAAGACAGAGGATGGCCATGCCAGTGGAGAGGTCAAGGTGGGGGTTGTACAGCAGCGACTCAGAGAGAGAAATATGGATGTGTGTGTATATAAAAGGGAGAAAACGTGATAGACACCTTTCTCTCAGTCAGAAGGGAATCAAGACTGATCAAAAGAGAAAATTCATAAAGAAGCCGAGATCTTTGCAGGCAGATCCCTGTAGATAGTGGATATTGCAAATTGAGCTCATACCCAGGTAATTCCAAAAATCCAGTTACTCTGATTCCTTCACAAAATGCCCTCACACCTCTAAGCAGGTGGCCCAGGACAGGATATCTTATTTGCAGAGTTCTGTTGAACACCAAAGAACAGATGACAATTTTGTCACACTTAAAACATGGTGTATATTTGTGAGTGAGGTGTGTTTGTGTGTAAGAGCTCTGCAAGCTTTAATTAGAGTTCATGAGAGAGAAACGATAAGGATCTTCATAAATGTAGCAGAAGCAATTAGGAGACACCAGAGTGTATCTGCTATCACAGCAGTTTATCAGCAATGCAGATTTTTTCAGTTAATAAGAGAAGAAAACCCCAATTGTGCAGCCAACAAATGAGACAGAAAATCCCAGTTAGCCTCACTTGGGAAGCACGAGATGTGAAGACCCAGGAAAACGTGTTTTATTCCCTCAATGTGTTTTCTTCTGCCTGGAGAGACTCTTGCTCTATTTCTAGTTAACAAACAAGCTCAAACACCCCACCAAGCCCCAAAGTGAGCTGCGGCAGGGCTGTGCTGCTGTACCAAGGCACAGGGAAAGCCCGAGAGGTCCATCACAAATCCTGAGTCAGCTGCAAACTTTCCCTCCAACCTGTGAGCTCACGGGTCACCAAAGCTGAGCCCAGCAGGAGGTGGGAGCCAGCCAAGCTTTACATTTGTATTTTTGTCTCAGGAAGGCAAATAAATATTTAATGGCTCTGCGAGACACAGCAAGCATTTGCGTTCCTTCCCCACATATCAACAGTTGCTTTAAGCACTTGCTTGATAAAAATTAAGCTGTTTCTCCAGATTCCTGCCTCGGAAGCCGGGCAGGGAGCTAATTTTTAAGCAAAAGCCGTCATGTTTTGGAAAGCAAATCCAAGTGGAGGAGCTGGTTTCTGAAAGAGAATGCTGGGCTGCTATTCCTGCAGAAATATTCCAAACAGCCACACGAGTTAACCCTGGCAACAGATCTTGTCCAGATGTGGTAATCCTTTATTCTTTAACTCCTTCTAGGCTGCAGGCTAAGCCCCTTCTTAGGAAAGCATCTCTGTTAAATACATTCCATCCGATTTCATGTGCACGGAGCTTTGGCAAACTGTAGATTTTCTCTGGACTCAAATTTTTCCCAGGAAGGAGATGGAGTCACTGGTTGCAAGACTCCATCACCTCTTCAGATCTGCTCTTCCTGTTGGGAAGATGGTGTCTGTTATCTGTTGCATAAATTTAAGGATGCAATTTAATTCCCATCTTCCTCACTCATCTGTGATTTGGGAATAATATTTGCCTACTTCACAGTGATTGTGTGAGGCTCTTCATTCATTAGCATGTAAAAGCTTCGAGATCCTTAGGATGAAAATTGCTTTAAAAGATGCTGTTAATAATAAATATCAAGTAATGCACCTTGGTACCTCTTAGCAATAATTGGTGCTATCATTCCTGCCCAACTCTTCCATGAATTAAAAGGCTTTGAATGGGACTGGAACCACGAATGGGATTGGGACCAATTAACACGTAATCATATGTCAGTTTTTATATCCTTAACATTCCTGTCATGGGACTCTCGGGAAAATCTCCATGGATTTTAATGGTGCCACGTCAGAATTCAGCCCCAGACGTGTTTGTGTGATAATTGCTGGATAACCAGTGTTCTTCTGCTAACTTGGTTGCTTAGTGATTAAGCTAAAAGCAAAACTATGCTGTTTCAATATTAACATAAATGAAATTAGCCACTCTTTCTGCCAGTTACGTGTTACACCATAATTCTTATTAGAAGCAAACCACGATTTTTTTTCTCTTTATATATGAATTTAATTAACTATTTTGTTGAAATCCTGATAGTTTTTGACCTGCTCTTTGTACTTAACCTCCACTCCAGTGTGTGGAGCCTGGCTTTTATGGAAAATCCAGTAATTTGCTGCTCGAGCACCCAACCCCTACTTATATTGGGTTTCAAGCACACGGCACTCACTCTCCTAAACGTGGAGGATCAGAAGATGTATGCCAAGTAAATAAAGAGCCTGCAAAAAGAAATTATCTGATCTTTCAAAGAGATCAACAATATTTGTATGGAAGGGGGAAGCACAGAACCTTGGGATGGAGCCCTGAGAAAGGACCACATAACTTAAAAACAATGGGAAAGTTGTGCCCAGTAAAGTGCGAATTTATAGCAAAGTGTACTTATGAGCAGCCCTGGCAGCCTCTCCCTTCTCGCTGGGAGTGAACCGTGTGCTGTGAACATTGTTGGTGCCACAGGGGGGAGATGTTGAAGAGCTGGAATGCTCCACTCCGGCACAATCAATTCCCAGGGGAAGAGCAGCCCCGAGGGGTTTAGGAGCCTAATTCCTTTCAGTCCCCGTCCCCCTCCCGCTATATCATAAACATTTCAATGTCTCCTCTAAAGGGGTTCTGTGCAAACCATCTGAAAAATAATCCCTCTTGGCTTGAGGGCACACCCGACATCTTCCAGTTGACAAAAGGGACTTTTAGAAGCAAAGCCAAAGGGACTAGGAGCCTAATTCCTTTCAGTCCCCCCCCCCCCCCCTTTCCCCCATTTCACAAACATATAAAAATACANNTTCATAAACATGTAAATATGCCCTATAAAAGGGATCTGTGCAAACCATTTGAGACATGATCCCTCTTGGCTTGAGGACACATCCACCCTCTTCCTGATGTCGAAAGGTGCAAGACCACGAAGGGGCCAAGGAAGGCAGAATGAGGAGTGATGCAGGGCAAGTGCTGAATCACTTCATGCTGATGCAGCTCCATGTTTTAGCATCACTGCAGCTCTTGTCCTCCTGCCTGGCAGGCTGGGTTGGGAAGGGATGGCTGGCAGTTAGCAGGATTTGTTGCTGCAGTTTCCTAATATCCAAAAAATACCGATAAGCTCAGACAAGGAGCTTGTGATTTACTCAGGCCCACTGGCCATCTTCCTTGTTTCTTCTTAGAATCATACTTTTCACACTGCAAATTAGTGGTTAATGCTTATTTATGCATGAGAAATCTCCATAGAAATGGCCATAGGGAAAGAGAGAATCTGTGCTGTGTGAAAGCCAGAAAAGTAAGATTTTCATTTTGAATTGCCTTCCCAATATCCATTTTTTTCTGCAGTGCTTTATAAAGACATTTACTGTAGGACTCTGGTATGTTTTATAGTATTCCAGCAGCCAGGTTAACAGGTATAAGGAAGTACTTTTGTAAAGGGGGTGAGTTGTGAAGTCGGGGGAAGTAGCCTGGGGGAAGCCAAGAGATCCTCATTTTTCAGCTTAAAAACGGAAAATAAAGGAAGATAAAACTACAAATGCACAGCTCATCCCCCAAAAGCTGGAGTGCTGCCCTCTTTGAAAATGGGCTCCAGCTGACTCCAGTGAAGCTCTGGCTCCTCTTTCAAGCACGACCTTCCCTTCATGCCCACAGACTGCCAGAGGCTGCAAGAATACAGCAACTTTTTTCCTCTCTGTCTTTCTGCATAGAGGGATTCAAAATCACTGCGTGATGTGTGCCCCAATTAATATTCCCTGATTGTTTCCCTTTCCCTTCCAAATGATGTCAGTCTCCATTATTTTTGGCATAATGGTAGTGAGAGGAATGTCTGTTTTTCTGAAATACTTTGTCTCTCATTTTTGTGTTCTCAACAATCTCTAGTCATCTCAGGATTTTTATTTTTTTTATCCACTTGCTTTTGACTTACATTGCAAAAGACCTACAATAAAAGAATGAAAACTGTCTTAATCTATCACTACTCAGTTTGTAAGTTATTAATAATGAAGGCAGTGTAATTAGGCTGCAGAATGCACAGTGAGCACAACACTAAGATGTCCTCAACTAACATCTGTGGCTGATGCTTGTCTTATATTGGCACAAGCTACCAAGATTTTATGTGAAAACAGTTATTTGTTGCTTTTTTTCAGAGTACAGGGGCTTCATTTTTAACTGACTGCTCGTTGAAAGACAGAGTGAAATCCATAGCAATGAATGCTCAGCTCTATTTGAGTCGTATTTAAGGTGTAGATTTTGGTCTCAGTGTCGTTGTTGCTCTGCTGAGCGGACACAGAATCATCTCTGAGAGGCCCCTCTTCTCTCCTGCCCTTTGCCATCCCTTTTTCCCTGACAAACTCCCGTGATCCACATCCTCACACTCAAACACAAGGAGGCCAGGAAGCAACAAGGTGCTTTTCCACTCTTTCATTAGAGGTTTGATCCTCTGTCCATGCAGTCCTGAGGAGTGACCTGTGACATGTTGATCTCTTCAACCAGAAACATCAGAGGTGTCTCTGTTTTGACTTGTTCCTGAGATGGTGGCAGATCTCACCCTCGATGCACGTGTAAAGCTGCAAGGCCATCACTGCCCCAGAGTCGGCCATGTCTGAGAGAATTATGGAATCATTTAGGTTGGGACTGGAAAGGGACATTTAGAGCAGGAAGAATGTTTGGATCAGATATAAGGAAGAAGTTCTTCCCTGTGAGAGTGGTGATGCACTGATATGAGGGCTGGGAAGACCATTATGTTCCAACCCCCCCTGCTCACCCATAAACCAGGTGTTGCTCCAGGCCCTGTCCAACCTGGCCTTGGACATTTCCAGGGATGGGGCAGCCCCAGCTTCTCTGGGCACCCTGTGCCAGGGCCTCACAGTCAAAAATTTCTTCTTTACATTTAATCTAAACCCACCCTCAGTTTAAAGCCGTTCCTCCTTGTCCGTCAAACTGGGTTGGATTGAGGTTCTCCCCTGGCAGCTTTAAAGCCCTTTTCCCCAGCTTGGCAGGCCTGCAATGGCTGTTAACATAACCCTTCCTANCAGAGGTGTCTCTGTTTTGACTTGTTCCTGAGATGGTGGCAGATCTCACCCTCGATGCACGTGTAAAGCTGCAAGGCCATCACTGCCCCAGAGTCGGCCATGTCTGAGAGAATTATGGAATCATTTAGGTTGGAAAAAGTCTTTAGGATTGACATATCCCATCCCTCCCTCTTCGACAGCTTCCAGCTGCTGGCAGGGGACTGGAAAGGGACATTTAGAGCAGGAAGAATGTTTGGATCAGATATAAGGAAGAAGTTCTTCCCTGTGAGAGTGGTGATGCACTGATATGAGGGCTGGGAAGACCATTATGTTCCAACCCCCCCTGCTCACCCATAAACCAGGTGTTGCTCCAGGCCCTGTCCAACCTGGCCTTGGACATTTCCAGGGATGGGGCAGCCCCAGCTTCTCTGGGCACCCTGTGCCAGGGCCTCACAGTCAAAAATTTCTTCTTTACATTTAATCTAAACCCACCCTCAGTTTAAAGCCGTTCCTCCTTGTCCGTCAAACTGGGTTGGATTGAGGTTCTCCCCTGGCAGCTTTAAAGCCCTTTTCCCCAGCTTGGCAGGCCTGCAATGGCTGTTAACATAACCCTTCCTATCAAACCCAGAGTTATTGCCACCCCAAATCTTCCTGCTGTGCTTACATTGTGTGTATGATCAGTGATGACTCTGCACAAACAAGCAAATAAACCAGCCCTACAGCTGTATGAATGTATCAGCTCCATGGAAAACACGGAGAAATGCAATGTTTGCAGAAGGAGGAAGGGGAATTGAGAGCCCAGGGGATTTTATTGTGGCACATTTGAGAGCGGAGCCCACAATGGGGAGTGAATAAAAACCTTATAAAATACTTGGCAGCAACTCCTCTAAATCTTTCAAGGTATGAGTTTCTTATTTTAGTTGATTTACTGAGCTGACAGAGAGGCAATCATCGTTAATCAAAATAACTTGCTCCTGCTCTGGGTATGAGAGCTGAAGTTAGATGAAGGTCATGGAAAAAAAGATGACAAACTAGCCTGGGGTCTTTAGTGGTTAGAGCTTATTAGGGAGCCCATTCTAGAGGGAAAACAGACTTTTGCAAAAGCTAGTGGTTTTTAAAATGTTGGGGTTTTTTTAAGGAGTAAGGTTTACATCTACAGCAGGTTCACAGATGTGATGTACTTAAGTATTCATGAAGGGATGGTTTCCTGACCACTTTTAGTAGCAAGAGGTGCTGTATTGGAAAGCATTTGGTATTCTCCTGGAGGCAGGGAGGGAAGTAGAGATTTGGATAAGATATGCAGGAGTTGAGAAGTGATAGGGGCCTGTGGGTGCCAAACCACATTTTCTGGGGAAGATTCAGGAGATAGAGCCACTGACACTTCTGAGAAATGTCTCTCATGCATAATTGAGATTTCTGTCCTGTGCCTCAGTCCTTTTGTATTTAGGAAAGTGTCTCTCCCTGTCCTTTGATGGTGCAATGTGTCCTTGCTGCGTTCCTCACCCTGCCCAGGTCACACCAGCCCGTGTAGGACCCACCGAGGGGGACGTTGGTAAACACCTCGTTCAGCAGTTTGCTGATGGCTGAGCCCCAAATAATGCAAAACTGAACAGGCAGAAGCCCAAGAATCCTTCAAAATTATGCTAATGACTCTTAACAAGTTCCATGTTTTGCCTTGAAACTCACTTCTGTAGCTAAAATGTTCTCTGTTCTCTGTCTGGAAGTAAGGGAGAATATCTAAATTCATCCACAAGTGATTGCCCGAAGCAGTGAGGACTGACAGTGCCTGCAGGCAATATCAATTAGTGTTTTGGTGCCAGAACTATCAATAGTTCTCTTGCCACTTGCATTTATTATTTAAAAACTCGGTTGAGAACTGAGTATTTCACTTGGATAACACAATGTGTGACCTTAGCATGATGAAGGGCCACCAAGTCCCTTAAAAATTTGGTTTAAAACTAAATATTTTGTGATTGAGATTTATTTTCTATTCTCTGTTCTTCTGGCCCCATGGACACATCTCATGAGTCCACACCTTTTCCTCTGAAGGCTTTTATGAGGTATTTGAAATTTCTAAAGAATGGGCTTAAACTTTTTGTTTTGTTTGCACCATCTGTAACACAAACACTCCCAGGGACCAAGAACATTTGTGGAAAGCCAATGAAAGAGCAACTCCCAAATTCTGGGGACCAGTCCAATATTATGAAAGTTGTAAGTTATAAAATAAATAGCACACACCTATTTCAGCTCATGAATTAAATTATATTTCCAAGAGATCTCTTGTGGCAGCCAACTAAAATAATATATTATGTGCTCAGAGGAAGCTTTGGACTGATACAATGAAAGGGGGATAATTAAAGGCTTTGCAAATCCCAAATGTGCCAGCAGCTGCAGGTCAGCTCGGGAAGCAGCTCTGGGACCCACACATGTCTCTCCTGCAAGGATGGAAACCCATTACATGACACTTGTGGAGAATAAACCTGGAGGGGGAACAGTCTCTCTGCCCTGGATAAATATGTAGAAGTAATCCACTGGGAATGATGCAAAAAAAAAAAAAGTGGTAGCAGGTGGCAGCACTTCTTTTCACCCTACAAAATGCATATTTAGAGGCAAAATGGAGAGGAGGAGACAATTAGTGGGATTACTGAGCTTCAAGAGGCAGGTGCTTGCATTCCAGTTTCGAAACTGCTGCTTCCAATGAGAGGAAATGCAGGTGCTTTGTATAGAACAGGGGCTTTGGCCATAAAGTTTTGCTAATTACAGAAGCAGAGGATAAAAAGAGGTAAAGCTCGATGGTAGCTTGGTTTGCAATGAACAAAGGACACATAAGGCACCATTAAAAAGGAAGGGAAAAAAATGAATTTTCAGAGCTGAGCAATTCTGTGTGTTCATTGTGCAAGTCACAAAGAGAAGGTGGTGTGTCCTACATGGTCTTTTGAGTAGTGGGGCTTAGGGAGACGAGGTATTGCTTTGGGGTGTGAGGAATAAAATGGCATCAAGGGCTCAGCTTTGAGCACAATAATAGAACTATGGCCATACCTTCCTATTTAAATACAGGAAAATGAACAGCAGAGGACAAATCTGTGGGTTAGCACTGGAGAAGGGGCTAAAATGGAAATCCTCTGGCTTGTCTGGGTGTAGCTCTTGCTCCATCTGAGCTGTATGTGTCTTTTCCTGGCTGCAGAACAGATGGTCCTTGTGGGCAGAGAGAGGAGAGCCCCAGCACGGGGAGGGCACATTGCCCAGATCCACTGGCAAGCCCAGATTTCACAAGAGCCACCAGCAACCTGTCCTGGATAAGGAAAGATGGACCTTCATGGAGCTGCAAAGAACGACTAACTTGTCTCAACCACAATTCAGGATCAATAAAAGAAGTGAAAGCAGGAAATAACCTTGTTGAGGTGTTTTTGGGGGGTCTTTAGACTGTGTTTCTTTCAGAGGGGTGGCAGTGCTAAACATTTTGGGGGGGTCTCAGCTGCCTGAGCCTGCTTCTGGCTGTATGCTGTGCTCAGCTTTGCTGCTTTCTGGTGCATAAAACAAAATCCCTGGGTGGTGCCAAGGATGCTCTTCAGCAGGAGACCTTCTTCCAGGACAGCAAAACTCTGGAGAGCTCATTAATTGCTGCAAGTGTATCAATAGGATTGTTTCTTGCCATTTTTAAAACTTGATCTCTTGTAACTAAGTAGGGTTCATGGTCAAATGTGTTTGCAATACAGAAATTGCAGTTTCTTGGAGTGTCTGGATCAAAGCTGAAGTCAATAGTTTTGAAATTGTTATAGTATTTCTAAGAGCTGTGAAATCGGATGGTTGCCATAAGTAGATGTCATTATTTCTGTGGAAACACCTATTTCAGTAGTATTTACACACAAGCATACAAATGTTAAAAACCCAGGTCCCACTTGCTGTTCCAGATGTTAAAGGCTGGTGCAGGCAACTCACAGAGAAGGCAGGTTTTGTTATGAGCTTGGAAAGAAGACAGCAGGACTTGTAGGGTGAGGGTAAACTACTGTAGCTTTGGGTGACCCTCTAAAATAAGTGGCCTCTTGGGTTCGTTGTCATCCTATAACCTCCCAAATTATTAAAGGTGAACAGTGGGGGCACAGAAAAGTCTGCTGACAGGCTGAGAGAACTCAGGCTGTTGGCTCTGGAGAAGAGAGGGATCCAGGGAGAGTTTAGAGCCACTTTTAGTGCCTGAAGGGACTCCAGGAGAGTTGGAGAAGGGCTTTGGACAAAGGCATGGAGTGACAGGACAAGAGGGAATGGCTTTACTGAAGGAGGATAAATTTAGGTAAGATATTAGGAAGAAATCCTTCCCTGTGAGGGTGGGGAGGCCCTGGCACAGGGTGCCCAGAGAAGCTGTGGCTGCCCCATCCCTGGGAGTGTCCAAGGCCAGGTTGGAGCAACCTGGGAGAGTGGGAGGTGTCCCTGCCCACGGCAGGGGGTGGAATGAGATGAACTTTAAGGTCCCTTCCAATCCAAACTACTCTATGATTTTTCCAGCTCCTTGGCTTTCTGTGACTGCTGACAGTGTGTACAACCATGATTAAACAGCCAAGTCCATGAGGACAAGAATAGTTGGGTAAAAAGCTGCATTAGAAAGAAATCTCCTGGGTAAACCAGGGACAATAACAGAGGTTTTAAACAACACTTTCTCTGTAGGTGTCACAGGAAAGGGCAGCCAGGAGGCAGCTGGGTTCTGGCACAGGCTGGTTGAGAGGGGTTTGGTGGTGTTACAGCATTTGGCTGCCTCGGGCAAAGGAAGATGACTGTGAATCCTGGGATAGAAACCTCATCGTTGTGCTCTTTAGAAAAATGAGAGATCTGAGTAATGCCTTTTTAAACAAAACCCCTAAAGAAGGGAACAGCTGGAGGTATTTGTGAGTGATCCCAGGCTGGGAACTGGCTGGAAATACTTTTGTGGGTTTTAGAGGCTCTCGTAAGAAAGCTGGATCTGGGATGGAACAGGCCAGAGAGAAGAGAGTTGTGAAAGAGCTGTAATTATCATCTGACAAAGCCATTAAAACATGGCAAGCAAAGGGAGTCCTGGGCAGCAGAAGAAATCTTATGGAAGTGGACAGGACTCCGAATGAGAACTCCATAATGAGTCCATTAGGGCAAAAGGGCCAGAGGTAGAAACCTGGGTGACATTCAGTGAGAGCTGTACCCCTTGGAGCCACACTTACCTCCTCAAATACCTGGAAAAAGAAGGAATTGTGTCCTGCCTATGTCTTTCCCCGGGGGCTTGGTGATTTTTCTTCCCTGTTTCTGCAGGTCTCCAAAGTGATTTAGCTAAAGACTGAGTTTTTTATATATTTTTTTCCCCTAGTGCCTTGGTTTTGCTTTTGCTTTGGGATAGATGAGCAGAAGAGTCATCACCCTTCGTTGTCTGGGACTGGTGGCTTTGAGCATTTAGAATCATGGAATCATTTAGGTTGGAAAAGCCCTTTAAGGTCCTCAAGTCCAACAGTTACCCCAGCACTGCCATGTTCACCACTGAACCATGTCCCAAAAGGCCACATCTGTGTGTTTTTAAACACTTCCAGGGCTGGTGAGTCCACCACTGCCCTGAAGGTCTGCAGAGCCAGGCTGGGTGTGTAGGCACTCACATTTGCTGCTGGGTTATTTTAAAGACCTGGCTCTATATAAATTTGATTACTGTATGAATGTGGATATTTGGTCCCTTCTACCTGAATTTAGCCATTTGCTAATATTTTAACTAAGCCCTGTTAAAGAAAATGGCTTTTCTGCTTTTTCCTTCTCAGATGTGACAAGAACAACATACACCTTTGTTCCTGGCTAGTTCTAATCTTTGGCTGAGACTCACTAATGAGATAAACTATGAAAATTAAAAGAGATAAACCACTCAAGGACTGTCACCACATCTGACACGGAGTTATGTGTGAGCTCCACGTTTTCTCACATTTGAGAGCTCTCAGGTCTGGCAGGAGTGCCCGTGCAGGTCGACTGCACAAATGAATTTAATCGTTTGCACAGAATCTGTTCTGCTGCCTCACATTGTAATGACACCAATCTGATGATTTTTCTTTGCTTTAACCAGCAAAAAAGTATCTGATTGGTGTTTGCATAATTAATGCTCTAGAACTCGGCTTTGATCCAGCGCCGTGCCAGGAATCGCTGTGCTGTCCAATCTGCTGCAAAACAGCATTTTCTAGCACATTATTTTTATTCTAATGCTGCAATATGGAAAGCCCTGCAGTGCCTTGGCTGATGTGGCTTCTTCTGTCTCTGCATCACAGCAGTTGGCTCTTCCCTGAGCTGGGAGAGCTACAAATCCCATTAGTTTAAAAGCAACATCGTCCTGAATATGTTCCTGCTTGCAAACTCCAAGCTGCATTTGTCTATTAGATAGATCTGCACAGTCTGGGTGTAATTGGGGTGTTTTAAAACCTGCTGGAGCAGCAAAGCACCACGAGGTGGGATGTCAGAAGGACTCATCCAAGCTTTGCACTGTGAGTTTTGTGATGCAACTTCCCAGTTTGCTTGGAGGGTGGTTGAGACTCTGCAGGAAAACCCATCGGTGCTGTCCTGTTGGCCAGAGGCTGTGGGTAGACTGGTTTAACTGGAAAAAACCTTGGAAGTCACTCTGTTGCTTCTCTGAATGATCCACAGGCTGCTGACCAAAAGGAAAATCTTTCTTTTATTTCCAACAGGAGGGAATATTAATAATGATATCATGACCCTCTTGTTATTAGGTGGTGATAGAGCCAGCAGGGAATGTAATGGGTGAAATTAAATAATGAGATGGCATAATCAATAACATAATCAAACAGATGATTATCCCCTAATAAGGAGCATGTCTCCTCCTCTCCAGAGGATTCTGCAGCTTGGCTGTGCATCTCACCAAGCACACAGCCCTTTGTGCCAAATGGATTGAGAACTTTTCCCACTCTTACTTTCCCTCCAGCTTCCCCTTGCACACTCCAAGCCCCAAAGCCCTTCCCCTTGTTATGATGCTTCACCAAATGTGTGTTACCTGGTAGGGTGCAGCATCAAATATACTTTTGACCCTTCATCCCTGCTTTGGTACCATCTTTCAGAGTGGTCTTGGACCAGCTGCTTAACCCTCACTGTCTGTTTTCCATCTGTAAAACCCAAAGACTGCTGTCCTTGGCCATGAAGGTTGGGATGAGTCAGGTAGTTACTGATACAGGGCTTTCATGATTTGAAGGGCTGCTCTAATCTCTCTTTCATGGCTTTAAAGCAATAGTGGCCAAAGGTAGTGGCTTAAATAACTTGGCACATCTGGCTTAATATCAGTGAGCACCCAATTGTGCCAGACCTCTCAAAATACATGGAGGGGAGGATTTCTGGGCTGGCTAAAAAACCATTGTGGTTTTCTCTTTTTCAGTTCCAGAAATCACTTGCAGGGATGAGCAGGGGGAGGAAAGTGAGTGAACAACTCTTGTTACGTTTGGAAAATCTGCTTTTTATCTAGCAGCTGTATTGCTTTGCCTGATAAGCACTGTAGACAGCTCGATTTGACAGGATAAAACGCAGCAAGCAGCAAACTTAATCTCCTTTAGCCAAATGAAAATGATGTCTTCCCTGCAGATCTGTCTTTGCAGATCTGAGAGGCCACTGCAGGCAGAGAAGTTTTCTCCCAGGGGCTGCCCCTTCTCATCCCAAAGTCTTCTGGCTGGAGGTACAGGTTGGGTGCATCTCAGTATCCCAAAATCCCATGAGCTACAGGCAGTGAAGCCTCTTGTTACACCCTCAGTGGCCAGGATTTTCCTGGGATTACTTGTATGAGCAGGATGTATCAGTAGACAACTCAATTTGAGGTTTATTTCCAAGTTGAGAGAACTAATGGGTGATGAGAAAAGAGAGTGTGGTGTGAAATGACCATCCAAACAGCCTCTCTGATATAAAGAGAGGGAGAGGGTGGGTAGTGGAGCTTCATTACTGAAAATCTGATGGAGTTTGTAAGTCCAGGATAAAAGGAGGAAGAGATTGAGCAAGAAACCTAGAAGGAATTTTGGAAAAAAAACCCACCAAAACTTCCTTCTCTTCCACTATTTCATTACTCAAGCAACTCTTATCTTTGTCTCCTATAGAGTGGTCATAGAGTTTTCCCACTTGGCAAGAGGAAAATAAATTTGATTTAGCAAGCCAACTGTTTAATTTTAAAGGCATCATTTAGCAAAGCAACTTTAAATCAGACAAACTAAACAAGAATGGGATCTCTTCTGTGGATTTATAGGTGGCAAACTAAAATGTCAGGGGGTCGTGTATTCATCTGTCAATGTGTAATGCAATTAGACAAGATAATTGGGAAAACTAAGTTTGTATGGAGAGCTGAAAAAATGTATTAACTTCCCTTCATTAGCTTAGATAGCAGTGCAGAGTCACTGGGGGTGGGTGTATGGTGCAAAACTGAGTCTGGATTTAGGATTAAGGCAGGAAATATTCCAATGGGGAATATACATCCAATCTGCTTTCTCAATGTCTCAGGCACAGCTCACAGGAGGAACAGTCTCCTATATTTGTGTTGATTGAGGAGGGGTTCAATAATTGAAATGGCAGGGGCAGATGTAAATATGAAGCCAATAATATCTCTTAATTTAATCAACACTTGACAAAAATCCCAGGGAAGTAAATAATCTGTTCACTTAGCAGGTTTAACTGGGACATCTCCAAATCTTTTGTGGCAACGAAGCACCACACTGAAGTGTGAACAGCAAGAATGATTAGAATTAGAAACCCTGAGCTCTGCCTCTATTTTTTAATTTTTTTATTTTTCCTAAGGAAGTTTGTTTAGACATCCTAAACAGGGTCACAGGCAACAGAAAGCAGTGGAGATTAGGGCAAGGGTTTGGAGTGCATTCTTCTGCACATTTAACTGCCCATCCACTCGTACTCCTGGCATGTGTTTATATGTCTGTGTCTGCCCTGCTACCATTCTATATTTGCCTTGCTATCATTTCAATAGCTGGCATCTTTCAGGCATTGAAACAGTCATTGGAAAAAGCAAAAGCCAACATTAACAGGCAGGCTTAGAATTACCACTGAATTAAAAAGGGAGCTTCAATACTTAATGGTGAAGTATTAAATGACGTACTGACGATTTTATTAAACTAAATTGAGGCAGCACGTTTGATTTAGTTGATCTAAGCTTTCTATTCCCCGGGTGTTTGAAGGACTGTGGTGGTAATCAACTGCCAGTGTTCAGAGGAAATTATTTCTTTATGGTTTAAAGTGTGAAGACTCTTTTAGATAACCATATATTGCATCCAGCAGGACCCTCCTTTAGCACATTCAGCACCAGGAGAAAGGAGCAAATAGCAACAAAATTAAGGGAGAAATTGCAGAGCAATGGCCCTGAACTGATGCAGGGCCCTAATTCAGCAGAGCACTCAAGCACACGTATAACTCGTAATCTCTGTCAGCTTTGATGAGGGGGTTGTGAACCCAAAAGCTTTTCTACCTTTTTCCCAGATACATCAGCAGCTCTAATGAAATCAGGCTAAAACTTCAGGGGTTTATGTCTGCAGGCCATTGCCTCGATCTGTGCTGCTGCTGCCTTGCTCCATGAAAACTGGATATTGATGGATATTGGTGCCTCCAGCACAGGCCCTTCTCAAACCTGATTTGCAGCATCAGGACTAAGGTTGTCTGGGATCCCTTAAACATCTTATGTTCATGTTGCAGCTGAAGGTAAGGGCTTGTTTCCTACAGCCATGGGATGTTAATCAAACAACAACGTGTAGCATCAGAGCACGTTCATTACTGCAATTTAAGCCCCACCAATGAGGGGAAGGATGATCTGTTTGTATGAGCCTGAGTTCCCTCAAGATTTAGCATTTAAGGCAATTACTGCACTATCCCTTAATGCTTCATGTATGGAAAGCTCCTGGATAATTATTGAGTTCGGAGGGGAAAACACACAAATAGAAAATGTGTGGATTTTTAAGATGTGTTCGAGTCATTCCCAGGAAAGCCTATGGATCAGGCAGAGATTCCAGGGCATTGCAGGGGTTAACAAAGGATTTGTACTCAGTACATTGGGACCCCCTTTGTTCCAGGTTATGTGTTGGGTGATCTCAAGCACCACTGACAATGTGTATATTCATCAGTGGTTTCTGATTTCTCCCTCAGGAATTTTTGGAAAGCAGCACTTTAGAAAAGCTCTCCAGTAGGAAAGGAATGATGATGAACAGTGCTGTGAAACCCAGAATTTGAACATGCAGGGTTAATGAACACCAGCAAGTTACCATAACTCACAAATTAAAGGCCCCAATTTTCACAGTTGGGCTGCAAGATCTAATTAAGCCTCGTGGTGCAATTCAGTGTTTGGAGAGTAGCTGCCTTGTTTAATTTATCCATGGATTTTGCTACCTTCAGTTTTTTAAAATAACAGAGGAATATGAAGCAAGACAAAGATCTTTTTCCTCAGGACCGAGTCCATCTGCAGCAGAAAACTCCAGTTCCTCTGTGGTTTGCAGTATATTATTGCTTCTCACTGGTTATTTTCTGGGATAATAGAAGAAGTTGCTGGCTTTGTTTTATCCCCTCTGCCTCTTTGAACAATGTCAAGGTAGTGTCCAGGATGGATGGTTTGCTGTTATAAATATGAATATTATTAAGTATAATTGGTACATCACTGTTATCTCAGTTTATGTGCCTTGGGCTGGGGACTCTGATGGACCTGCAGGACATTGTGGTACATCTGGCAGAAGGATTAAACAGCCTTGAAGTCACCCTTTGTTTCCAAATAAATGAGTATCTAATTGCAAAGCCCACATTGGATGAAGCTTTTTGGGGCTCCTGCTTGGCCAGGCTACCAGGATATTCCTGGTACGCCACGGGCTTCTCCTGGTGAGAGAAAAACAGCAAAGAAAGGGAATTATTTAGACAAATTCATACCAGATGCTTAGAGCACTTCCAGCCTGGGAAAATAAACCTTTGCATCTTGGGATCTGCAGGAGCCAGGACTCATTAGATTGCAGCATGTTGAGAAATGCTCTTCATTGGAAAGAAATCCTTCCCTGGGAGGGTGGGCAGGCCCTGGCACAGGGTGCCCAGAGGAGCTGTGGCTGCCCCATCCCTGGGAGTGTCCAAGGCCAGGCTGGAGCCACCTGGGACAGTGGGAGGTGTCCCTGCCCAGGGCAGGGGGTGGGATGGGATGAGCTTTAAGGTCCCTTCCAAGGTCCCAAACCATTCTGTGCAAAGTTATGCCCACAATAAAACCTTTTTCAGCTTTTAGATAACCAAACCCCAGCTTTTCAGTAAAAACTGAGTGTTTTGAGCCTGGCCTCTCTACATGTGTTAACTACTTGTTTTCAGCTGGTAGAGAAGTGGTTGCTCATAGCAGGATGAGGGTCCAGCAGCTCCTTTTTCTGCTCTTTGTTGCCAGCTCCAGCCACTGCTAAGCCACTGTCCACACACAGATCGCCCTGGTTTCTGCTGCACTGGAGCAACTGAGAGACACAAAGCCCAGTTTTGGCAGGGAAACACCACATCACATTGTTACTCACCTAAAAACCCACGAGAGCGATGAGCCATGTTCGCCGTGAGCCCCTGCTCCGGCAGCGGCTCCTCTGCCCACCCAGGGCCTGCCACAGCAGCTCACTGAGGGGGCACAGCCCCTCTCCTGCCTTCCTCAGCCAATTTTGCTCAAAAACCCAGTTTCAGGTGTTTTTCTGCTTTGCTGCTTTCCTCCTTTTCGTTGGGCATATGCTGGGAGGGCCGAGGGATTCACCAGACAGGGTTTCTGTTTGATGGGAGGCCCTCGGGCCCTCGCTTTTAACATCTTACATCAGGTTTTTGAGCACCCACCACTCCAGACGAAACCAGTGGGGAGCTGTAGCCACTTCGAGTTTCAGAGCCCATTTAGCTTTGATTTGCATCTGGTATCGAGGGCAGACTCTGGGAAGTGTCTCATTTCATCCAGTCTCGCCGATGTCTGTGATTTTATCAGAAAGTCTCAGGGCATTTGGTGTGTTGTTTTTTTTTTTTCCTTAACATCTCAGCTTTAACCATCAATTGATCGCATCAGAACTGAGTCACTCAGTTAAAAATAAAATCTGGTGTCCCCTGAAACGTCGAGGAACAGGAAAACACAGAAGCTGCAAGAGAAAGGGAAGAGAAATGACAAGAAACCAGAATCTTCTGTCGTGGAGACATCTTGTAATGGTTCCTTTGGCCAGAAAACAGAGGGTTTGGGAGGGGGTTGGGTTTGGCAGCACTGCAGGAGAACAAATGATGTGGGTGCTGCAGTGGTGTCTGGATACTTTCATGTGGTTTGGAAAGGCAGGCTGCCTATTCAGGTGAATTATAAGTACAATGGGTTATAATGTTTTAGCAATGCAAGGGGAAAGTGTGAGAGTGACTGGGGTCACTGACTCTGTAGCAAGAGCCCTCCTGGTCCAGCCCTCCTGGTCCAGCTCCTTCCAGAGCTCATGTGTTTGTGTGCACTGTGTGCCTGTCCCTGGAGCACAAGCCTTAAAATGGGAAATTCAGGATATCTGAATGAGCTGAAGTGTTCTTCACTCAAGTCATGGAGTGTCCACCCTGGGATGGGACTCTCTAGGAAGGCAGGGAGGGGAGTGGGCTGGGAGTGAGGGAGATGCTCTTCTTGAGCATCTTTTCCCAGTGGAGGGGATAACAGAGCAGAGAGCTCAGAGGGGTTTGGAGCAGGGAGTGGGATCCAGGGCTGGGGTGAGCTCAGTGTGGCAGATCCCAAGGCAGATCCCATCCCACTCAGCCACTGTAGCAGAGTACTGCTCTTTTTCCATGTTTGCAGAGCTGGAATGGGCTCTCTGGCTGAGCTGTTCCCATTGGCATCAACCTTCCAGGGGCCTCTGGAAGCTGCTGTACCCACAGCTCCCTCAGCACCATTTGTGAGGACCAGGGGTGTGACACATGTTTGACCTAAGCAGCCTGTTCCAGTTTTGGCTTCTTTCCTTTCTCTCTCTGCACACTCAGCACCATTTCTCACATCCCCAGGTGGATGGAAGGAGAGAGGCAGCTCTTTGCCCATGGCTCTCCCATCCCTGCACTGACTCTCCATGTGCTTGTGCCATTCAAGGAGGAAAACTCCCTTTAAACACACAAAGGCAGGAATGTTTCCCACGTGGACACTGCCTTTTTTGCCCACAGCCGTGGCTGCTGCTTGGGGCAGAGGGTTTTAATTACAGCTGTATGATTGCAGGGCTGCACTTGGCCATCCCAGCAAGGGACTGTGAGAGAAATGCCAGCCCTGGGCTTCCAACACCACAGGAAACAGTTGGGAATGTCTCTCTTCCCTCTCTCCCTGTCCCAGCATTCCCCAGGCTCCACAAATTCTAACTTTCACCCACCCAGGGAGGAACAGTCATTTTATCACAGGACTGTAAGCCAAGGAGAGAAATAGAAGGACAAAAGTGCAGCTTGTTTCATTGGGGTTTTTTGTTTCCCCTCCCTAAATTCATCATTCTTATGTTACCAACCCTGCCTCCAATTCCAGCCTGCTTCAGGATATCTCTTGCCAGCCACAGATGCCCTGTGGGATTACCCTTTCTTCTCCATCGTCTTTGCCTGCTTTCCTGCAGATAATAGGGAATACAACATCCTGCACCACTGCACTTCTTGGGAAAACACTGTGTGTGCTGGGCATGCTGTGACAAGGGAATACTGGGATGGCAGGAGGGAATACTGGGATGGCAGGAGGGAAGGTGTCCTGGGTGGAATAGGTGCAATAAAAACCTTGTGGTTGCTGTTGGGGTTGCACAGGTCCCTGATGTGTGGCTGCTCCTCAGAGTAGCATCACAGACACCCCAGCAGCAGAAACAAAGGGGAAATTCTCATTTCCCATGAAAGCAGCTGTAACTGGGCTACAACTGGAGTCTGAACCCTACAAACTGGGGGGATCAGCTGGAGTGCTTGAGGGTTTTCTCTAGGACTGGCTGAGCTCTGCCTTTGAACTGGGTAATTCAAGGTCTCTTCCAGCCCAAACCATTTTATGATTCTGATTATTTCTCATGGCATATGTTTGTTCTGGGCTGCCTTTATTCATGGCCTCACCCAGCTGTACCACAACAGTCATTTCACCTGCCAGGTCAGAGGGTGGCATGGTGGCCTGCAAGTGCTGCATTGGTTTCCCACTCCACTGATCCCTGGGCAGCCCTTCTTCCACCCTCAGTGGATTCCAGGAATTGTAAGTGACACGTGCCAGGGCTCTGCTTCCCTCCTTTTGCAATCATACATTCTAAATTCAGTGATTAGGAGTCATCAAAAGCAACGAATTCCTTACCAACAAACACTTTGGGGCTGCACTTGGAGCTTTGGGTGACATTTCCAGCCCTGATTTGGCTAGGAGCCATCCCTGTGCACTTCCCTGGCATTTGCCACATGCCCATGGTTTGTGAGGACTTACTTGTGTTTAAGTTCTCTTTAACTTCATGCAGTTATTTATTTCTTGTCCTTTATTATGGTGCAACCACAGAAGGAGACTTGTTTTTTATCTCCCAAAGCTTTTCATCTACATTTAATGCCTCTGCTGTGCCTGATCTCCTGCTCTGCCTGGTGCTTTCTGGTGGGATTGTGTGGAGGAACAGGTTCCCTGGACAATTTTCTCCAAGGAAAGTGCCCATCATGTAGGGAAGTGCAAGTAAGAACAGGGCAGAGGCAGGAAAATGGGAAGATAGGAAGAGGTCACAGGAATAATTTGTTTAATAAGCTGTGTCTTCCTACCTATAAGCAGTTAATGTGAAATGTTATAAATTATGTGTTCATCTACCTCATTTCTGGATGTTTTCATTCCTTGCATGACATTCAGGTCTCTTTTTCTGAATCCTTCTGCTTTTGGGCACCTAAAGTCACATGGCAATGGTCCTAATGGATAATTTTGAAAGTAAATTCAGGGTTTCAGGGGCTTACTTTTCCCCCAGCAGCCTTGATTTTTGAGCCTTTTCTTTATTTCTTTATTTTTTTTTTTATGCTCTGTGGTAAATTGTGTCTTTATTTTTCTAGTAAAATGTTATTAAAATTGAGGAAGCATTTAAGGGCTCTTTCAAAGATGTATCCCAGCTATGAGGGCTCAGGTGAAACTCAGAGCTGTGTAATCCCCAGGTACAAATCCTACAGGATTTGGAGGACCCTGTGCATTTCCAAGCTACTGTTTTTTTATCCCAGCAAGAACTTTGTCACAGTTTCCAAGTATTCAAGTGTGTGATGAGAAGAAGTAAAAAAGGCTGGAGGACTATGTGAAGTAAGAGAAATAAGAGCAGAGGAGGAGGAGGAACATGTGCTCCAAGGCAAGGGAAAAGGCCCCAGGCAGGGAAGAGGACACAGGAATGTTTTAGCATGTCTCTTCTCTTAAAAATCTTATTTCTCAAAGCCCACCTGACAAGTTCAGCAGTTTCACTTGAAAAAAAAGTCCTAAAACTATGAGAGAAAAGTGGCAAAACTGGCACTAGGGGTTGTGAGTCTGTTGGTCAGGTCCTGTCCTGGGAAACCAAGATTAGGAAAAGCATGTTTTTAAAGGCTGTCATGGGCTGATTAAATGCTGCAAAGTCATTTCAAAGTGATTGTAGTATTTTAATAGAAATATTTTAAATTTTAAACGTTCATTTGAACATCTCTATGAATGTATGACCCATTCAAACAGAGGGTGACATGGGCAAAAAGGAACAAAGCAGGTGGTTTAATGCAATCAGGCACATTTTTCAGTGTCTTTTTATAACAAATGAGTCATGTAAGGAGAGTCCCTGCATTTCCTAACCCTAAAACTAATACGAGGCACACCAAAATAAACTGTTCACCATCAAACTGAAAACAGAAAATTAGGCAGAATTGCTCATAGAATATTCCATTTTCCTCCACGTCAGGCTACATCACCACAGTCAAACCACCTGGTTGTTTCAGAGGATACATAAAACTTTACTAAATACGTTTTATTGCCAAAACATTTTGAGGCAAAGCTTATTTGTTCTCATTCTGCTGCTAATTCCTCCTGTAAATATTGTGTGAAGTGTTTGTTGTTCTTTTAAACTGTGAGCAGCTGTAGTGGTCTGGGAGACAGTGCTAATGAACAGATGTGTATGGCAGAAACCCCTTATTATATTGCTTTTGTTCACCAAAACTTGTTAATTTGGGGCTGTTTGCATTTCAAGCTGCAATTTTGTTTTACACCAAAGGTGTAAGGGTGGCCTTCAGAAGCTGAGCTATGGGGAGGGGGTTGCCTTTCCCTTCCCTTTTCCATTATTTACACAAGTCTAAAATGAAAATCCATGAAT
The DNA here is from genome assembly GCA_013399895.1 of Serilophus lunatus. Classification (NCBI taxonomy): domain Eukaryota; kingdom Metazoa; phylum Chordata; class Aves; order Passeriformes; family Eurylaimidae; genus Serilophus; species Serilophus lunatus. The sequence goes on along the minus strand of VXBA01004490.1, from coordinate 158,509 downwards.
TACCTACTCCCACCCAGTTTTCTACTGGTTCCTTATGGTCTGTAAGAAGCTCATATAAAATAGGCTGGGGAGAAGCTGGCTGTAATTCCACAAAAAATGAGGCATAGCTGATGCCCACAGAATTTCCAAAGCCCTAAACAGTTTACATTAGCATCACTTATATAGGGAAGCATAATAAGGAAAGAATTTGGCATCCCTGAACTTCTCTCTTTGTGTACTTCCTTAGACTGTTCTTCTTGAAGATAAAGTGTAATACACTTCTAGACTTATAACTATACATATATGCATTTGTGTATATAAATTTGTATATATAAAATAAACGTGTGCATCACTTTGGGGTGTATTTCCCCAGCCTAAATTTCGCTTTATTTCAGCCTTTTATTCCCAGCTCTGTCCTCCTCCAAACTATTCATTTCCTGCAGGCCTTTGGCACTGGCATGTTCTCACCTTGCTCAGCCCTGGGTGTCACCTCCTTCCACTGCACAGATCAGGGATCCCTTTTAACCTCTCCTGTAATTGAGAGTTCCACTAACAGGTTGTTCAGGCAGCTCTGCTCCACCACGAGGTGGAGGTGAGAGGATTTTAGAGTCATCCAAGACCAGGGTGCTGTCCCTCCCTGATTTGCAATGGGAACCTGTTATTATGCAGCTTGAAAACCTGCAGGCAGTTTATGCACCTACCTCATGCTGCAAACTCATATCTTATTTATTGTCCACCATTTAAATGAAGTCACATTTACTGTGGCTCCAAGGCATCACTTCCCCCTTGAATCTCTGTTTCCAATTATTTTCCCCCAGATGCCATTAGCTGGTATTTGCCAGGTTGCATCTCATTTTGTTTTCTGTCTTTTTGCTTAATAACAAAAAGCATAAGGGGTCACTTTGAGGCAGTGGAACTAATGGGCAATCATGAATATTATGGAAGCTTGAAAAATTATTAAGGTGATGAAATCTTTCTCGTGCCACATGCTAATGAAAACTCAGCATGTGGCTCTTTCCGAGATAATCCCATTGCTGGACTGATTGAAACATCATTGTGAGTGCTTTTCTCTAAATACATACATTCTAAATATCTATACATTTAGCTCTCCGTGAAATTGGAGTTATTCTGCTTTTCATGGCCTTGCATATGAAATAGATTAGATGGATGCTTGTAAAATCTTATTAAGCTGCTGTTGCTTGACATTTTGTGCTTCTGATGGAGTGATAATCTGGAGTAGGCAGTGGGGCAGGACTTGGAGTGCTGAACCTCCTGCCCACAGCTAATACCTCCCTCCAGAGCAGTGTCCAAAATGCCAGAAGGCGACTCAGTCCCCTGCTGCTCTACAAGAAGCTGAGTACAAAGCATTTTTTAAACAAATCTTGGAAAATGGCCATACTGGTGACTCTATCACAATATTTCCCCTTGCCAGGGCACCGTGGTAATGGGAGCACAGCTGTACTGGGATGGAGCAGGGAGGGAATATTCACTGTGCGAGCCTGAGCTGCCCCTTAGTGCAGTTCCCAGCAATGCCTGAGTGATTGCTCCAGGTAACTGGGGTGGTTTTGTGGCACCCAGGTGGTTAACAGGGTATCTCTGCCCTGGGCCTCACCAAGCTGTCACGAGGCTCTTCAAACACAGCAAACCTCAGCTCACGGGATCACCACGGGTTCCTCGTGGGTAGGGGAGGATGAAACAAAACACAAGAGAAGAGCTTTTCTCTGCATGACCCTGTCTCTGTGCTTTGGGGGACTTGTATTCACTCCACGGGCTGAGTCAAGTGCCAGTCTGGGCTCGACTGGAATAAACCTCTGTGGCTGAATAACTGCACTAATGCAGGGAACACAGGATGAAAAGTGGGGATTGTGAGCAGGGATTTTTTTCCCTGATTCAGTACAAGGAAACTTCTCTCCCCAGAATGAATGGCAGCTATTCATGTCAATGAGAGGAGACAGAAGGAGTCAGGACAATTTTTCTAACCTTTAATAAGGCTCCCAATCTATTTATAAATCATCATCGACGTGTGGCTCCGCTCTCAGCTGAAGGCAAATGGAAATAGTTGGGTTCAATCCCTTTCTTTCCTTAATGCTCTAAAACCATCATGGATTTTGTTGCTGGTTTTACTTCAGTCAGATGCTGATGATGAACGTTGCTGCATCTCAGTCCCTCCTCACCCCAGCGATGACTGCAGGGCTCTTCCTTGGGAATGCCTTCCTGGATCTCTCCTGCTCCTCCTCCTCAAGAGCCCTTGTCACATCAGTTTGCTCCTCACTAACCCTTTCACCTGCATCATTGTCCCTCAGCTTCACCTTTCTACACAGAGATCATCCTCCCAGGTTGCATTTGAGGGACATCAGCCCTCATAAAGATGAATCCTGTGGGATTAGCACCTCTGGGAGCTGCACCAACACAACTGTCTTTCCAGTTTCAGGGATATGTGAGCTTGAAATAGTCTCTGTGAGTCCAAGCAGAAAATTCCTTCTTATTCCCCCAAGAATAAGTCCCTTGGTGCTGCTCTGACTCCCTTTAAGAGCAGCTTTATCATTCTAAATAATCTATAAAACATAAAAAAATAAATCTGTAAGTGGGATTTATTAACACAGAGAGAAACCTTTAATTCTAGATGTTGTATCTGAATTGTTGCTGGGAGTCTTTCTGATAATATATTGAGAGGGATTCTCAAAAATCACCAGGTGAAATCATCTCTGCCCTGTTCTCTGCCTCAGGCACCCAAATTATCAATTTTGGCCCTAAAAACTGTAATTTTGCCCCTAAAGCTTTCCTGTAGTGCAGTTTATTGGCTTCAAAGGTCTCAATTGTATGTTTATTTTATTTTATTTTTTATCTATGTCTATTCACATTCTTTATGGTGCAGAAAATGAGGCTTGTGCAACTACTGACTAATCCCATGCACCAAAGCCTGGCTGGAGGGAAAGGCCACCACTGTCTATTTTACCTTCAACAAACCCTTCTTGGGTCTTTTTGTACCACGTTGTAGTTTGACATATTATGTGAGAATTAAAGGTTTCTGCCTCAAATGCTGAGATAATTTTCTCTGGAATTATATTGCAGGAGGCTTCTCTTGATATTTTACATCACATGAAGCTGACCCCTTTGGTTCCATGGCATATGTGTGTTACAAACACACTCTTTGCATAAAAGCTTCAGAAACACTCTGAAGCCTGAGACTGCAGCAAGGACCAAATCAATGTGATGTTGTCATAACAACAAACAATAATTTGAAATGCAGATTTTTCATCTTTACTCTTTGGTTGTGATTGAAAGCTGTGGAAAATGGGGGATTTGCTGCACTGAGATTGTGCCTATTAGAATAAGAAGGTGATAATGGGAGTTGGGAGGATGCCCGAGGGATCAGGAGTATGATTTATGAATACTCTTAAGCCATAATACATCTAAACCAAGAATTAGTTGTGTTTTTGATGTGGCCTATCCAGCTATTTCTGTCCAGCCTGTAAGAGTGCTGTGATCACTGGGGAAGCTCTGGGACCTCTGGAACAAACTGATTTACTGCAGACAAAGCCCAAACTTGTGACTCTGATAAACCCATGCAAATTAGAACATCTTTGGTGTGAGTTTGCAAACTGGTGTTTCATCTCTTTGAGCAGAAGAATGCAGTTTGCTTATTTGCAAACAGCTTTTACTGCTAAAAAACGGTGTTTTCTTTGTGTGGGGAAGGGACTGTGTGATTCCCCCACGTCTGTCACTCCATAAGCCACTGCTGCTGTCCCCTGTCAGCTCCCAGCTCAGCTCATCACCCTGGGTTCTCCACATCTCTGGGAATCCACAGCTACTCTGCCATTCTCAATCTGCAGGGTGCAGCCCTTCTTCCAGATGTGGGTGAAGCACTTTTACCCAAATTGTCCCAATTTTTGTGTTCCTTTCCATCGTGCCCTGCAGGATGCAGGAACCAGCCCCAGCAGTGCCTGGGGAGGGAGGGGGAAGGTCCATCCCAGTGCTTGGCCACTGCTTCATTTTAATATTTTATGTCCAGATAAGAGAAAATCACACTCTGCACATGAACTCCAGCCTGTTTTCCCTGCCCTTTCTGGCTTGATTCACGCTCCTTTTTTTACTTTTCATGTTTCATGGTGCCTCAAATGTCAGAAACCTTCTTATTTTCCTTGATAGGTTTTGTGATTTCCTTAGTCATTCATATCTGTCCTTGCTCTTTTCTTGTACTAATATCTCTGAGAAGCCAACTCATTTCCTGAGCTTTACACAAGGGCTTTTTCTTTTCCTTTTTTATTTCTAATCTTCATTTCCTTTCTCTGCCCCTGTCGATCTTCTTTCCGTTCCCTCATCTCTGCTTTTCCTGTTAGACCAACACATTCCTCAGTCTGCCTGGGTAAAATCTAGTCATTTTGATTTTTATAAAAGGATAATCATAAATAAAGTGAATATGCTTGATATGTCAACACAGGCAAGATTTGTTCTGAGCAGTGTAAATATTCTTGAGATCTCAGAGCCCTTGAAATGAATCTTTTACCCTTTGGAAAAAAGGTGCTGATTGCATTTGTTGGTGCTCTGGAGAGTGTTGGGCCAAGAAGAAGGAGCACATCAGTTGCCTGCAGCTATTTCAGACATATATTGGCAGCATCACCTATAGAAACAGCTGTTACACATGAAAAGGATAGGGAAGAAACAGAAGCTCCAATTATTTCGAGTGGCAGGTGCAATCTCCAAAGCTGCAGAGACTTCTGCTTTCTTCAGATAACTCTCTCCACTTTGGATGTCTTTTTCTTAACTCCTCTCAACTTTGCTTTGCAAGAGACTTGTGGAACACGCTGGTGGCTCTGGTCAGATGGTCAAGGCTTGGGGCTGCCACAGACACTGGGGACATATCACCACCCCTCTGCTCCCCCTGCAATGCTCCACACTGGATTTATACCCAGGAATGTGACTGTTTAACTACCTTAATAATAATTCTGGAATAAACAACTCTTATTTATAATAATTTGATGTTTAGGACAACTCACTGCTAGAGCTGCTGCAGCAAGGGCAATGGTTTCATTAAGAGATTTTTGTATGCTAAATTATACTCTTCATTTTATTGCTTGGAGTGGAATTTATTCCTTCCTCCCTCCCTTGCCTGCAGGGTCACAGTTGCAGCCTCTCTCTCTCACCCATCCCTCTTAGCAAATACCAAGGCAACACATTCTTAATATTTCAGCAACATCTATTCCCTGTGTCAGCACTCCGATCCCACCGTGTCTCCAGAGGCTACTTGAGTCTCTTCCAATGATCTTTTTTTTTTTGCATTTTACACTTAGGAAAAAAAAAAGGGAAAAAAGGTATTTGTATTTGTCTTCACCTCTAGTGCCATTTCCATTTTCTGTCTGATGCTGCTCCTCTGTAAACCCTGTGCAGACTCTCCCTTTTTTCCATTTGCTTCTGCCACTGATGGGTTGGGGGCTTCTTCCCACCTTGATTATTTCCCATTCCATTGCAGGGCCAGGAGTTGGACTTGATGATCCTGATGGGTCCCTTCCAACTCAGCATATTCTATGACTTTGTAATTCCCACACCCTGCACCATTATATATTTATTTATTGCTACATAACTCCAGGGCTTAACTATTTACTTTGCCCTGTTTCCTCCCCTTCTATGGCCTCAGTTCTTTTCCCAATAACCTCAATTTAAGGTTTTTTGTTGCTATATTTTGCCAATCAGGAGCAAATCCCACCTGGGCTCACGAGCAGTGTTGGGGTTGTAATGAAGTAATGATCAGGTCAGGGGGCTGTGAGCACTTTGTTAACCAGTGTGCATCCATCACATGTGGATATTTCATCCAAGAGCTGGATATGGATGAATAAAATTGATCAGCCACATGTGAAAAGAAAAACCCCAACTTGGCAGGTTTAAGGTTAAGAAATACCTGAAATGCACTTATTCAGCAGGTTGTGCTCACAGGCAGATCCCATGAAGCCATGAATTTGTATTTGTAAAGCAAAATGCCTCCCCTTTTTAGTGAATGACTGAACTTCTGCAGTCCTACTCCAAAGGCTTGAACACTCAGAGCATAGTGTGTGCCCTCTGCAATTTTGCAGAGAATTTTTGTGTTAGGAAGGTGGGTGTATTTTTCAATGGAATAAACCAACATAGAATCCCAACACACACAACACAGGTTGAGGTGTTTATATTCCTGTTAGTGGAACAAAGTAATTCCCTTACTGTTAATTCCTGGGGTGTTGGGTGGGTGTTTTCTGGGAGCTGTGCATTAGGAGGGGGATACCCTGGAGGGGCTCACACCTGAATGTGCTGTAAGGGCAGCAGGGGGATGAGAAACTGTGCTTGGGAAAACAGCTATTTTTTCTGATACGTTCCAGGAATGTATCTGAATTTTGGTGCTTTGTCCTCAAAACAGAATTTGCATTTGGTTCCCTGCCCAGCTGTGTTTGATCCCAGCTTGAAGCAGGACACAGAGTGTGGCATTTCTTTATCCAGCTCTCTGTTAATAGTCTCTCTTTCAGCATTTTACCCTTTTCTGTGTAATCAAGACACCTCTCTAGAGCTTCCTTGGAGTTTGTGGAAGACTCCAGGTTAGGAGCTGTGAAAACTGATGGGGTTTTTTAACCTGAGGCAGCAGAATTGTGTGTTACCTCGTGCCAGGCGAGGCGTTCGGACAGGCAGCACTCCACAGAGAGAGGAAGCAGCTGATGCAGGACCTGCCTAGTCCTTCTTATTTTCCCTTGAAGTGGAGAGATGTGGAGAGCCATCCACTGGGATCACAGGCTGGCTTTTCACTGCTGAAACAGCCATGGATAATCCTGGATGGATCAAAACCCGTGGCTGGAGCCACAGTTCTTCCAGATGCTGGATTCTGCTGCAGCTAATCTGCTTTTGGGCAATAACTGCCCTTATAACTCCTTGCTGTGAGCTGCACATGGTGTTGTGTTGGCTAAAGAGGACACACAGTGTTCCCTAATCTTTTTTGAGTAACATCAGAAGTCTCTGAAAGCCACTTCATGGGCAGCTATGATGAGAATTTTTAATTCTCCTCTTTGCAGCATGAGGTATTTTTGGCCTGTATTGCTCTATTATGATGCTAAATAGTCTAAAATTGGTGTTTTTTTCCTGCTATCATCATTTTACATCAAACACAGAGTGTCATCCCTTTGGTGGCACAATATGGGTGGGGTATAAAGTCGTGATGCCCTGTGCAGCCACAGGAGTCTCTGCAGTTACTGCGGCTTTGTGGAATATCTCTGGCAGTGCTGGTAGGTCTTGGGCTTCTGCAATTCAAATCACTTTAGATTGGATGTGAGGAAGGAATTCTTCCCTGTGAGGGTGGGCAGGCCCTGGCACAGGGTGCCCAGAGAAGCTGTGGCTGCCCCATCCCTGGGAGTGTCCAAGGCCAGGTGGGAGCAGCCTGGGACAGTGGGAGGTGTCCCACCCATGGCAGGGGGTGGAACAGAATGGTCTTTGAGGTCCCCTCCACCCCAAACCATTCTATGATTTGATGATATTTCCAGCCAGGCAGAGAGAAGAACCTCTATTTTTAGGCTCTTTGGTTCTCACAAGTGGAGCTGAGCTGCTAATAGACAATTCTTTGCAAGGGCCTTGGAGTGCAGGAGGTTGGGTGAGCAGCAGGCAGGAGGCTCACGCTGCTCACGCTGCTCTTGTGCGCTTCTATCAGGCAGCCCCTGACACCACGTTTGGAGGAGACAAGCACAGATTTGTCTGTCAGTAATTTTGGCAACATCACAGCTCCTTTTAATCAGCTCTTTAAAGACTTCACGGCTGGTGGCCAAACTCCTGCTGCAGATTCAATGGAGCAATTTACTCTTCTCATCGTGCCTGGATCTATTGCACGATGTTTTCTGAGGGGGTGGGACAGAGCTGTGCTGTGTGTCTGCAAGTCTGAGGACTGGAGCCACGTCCCTGTATCCTCTGACACCTCTGCACCGGCACAGGGTGGTGGAAATCTTTGGGGAACATCAGATTTCTGCTGGAGATGAAGCTGATGCAATATGGAGACAGCGAAGGACAGGGTGATCCTTCTCTTCTGCTTTCCACTGTGTTTCTCCTGGAGATGATCAGCCCACCACAAAGAAAAAAGCCAGGAGTGAAATAGTCTTATCCATCCCCATCACATGCATCAGGGTACACAGTTGGTTTTAACTTGATGGACTTTATTATTGTCTCCATCATCATCATCATTGCTCCCTACAGCTACCTGGAAGCAGGTTGGAGTGAGGTGAGGGAGGGTCCATCTCTTCTATCCTGTCTCAAGTGAAAGGACAAGAGGAAATGGCTTTGAGCCAAGGGAGATTCAGGCTAGATATTAGGAAAAAATGTTCCCTGCAGGAGTGGTCAGGCATTGGAATAAATTCCTCAAGGGGGTGGTGGAGTCACCGTCTCTGGAAGTGTTTAAGATGTGTCTCAATGTGGCACTTGGGAAATATTTGCATCAGTGATTACCCTGATGTTCAAGTCAATGGTAGTTCATCTTGAGATTATAAAATCCAGAACCCACAACTATTGCTTGTAGTCAGGCTATCTAAGAAATTTTCACCAAGCCCTTAATGGTAATTTTCCTGAGTTCCACTCAGCCAGCAGGTGAGCTCTCTTTTCAGCTGGAAATGATGGGAATGTGCTGTAGCTGCTCCCTGGGAGATGGGTTAAAAAGGCTTTTCTATAAAAGCAGAGGAGTCAGCAGGTGTTTGGGGCTATGCTGTAAACCAGGCAACACCTACTGAAGGTCCAGACCCAACTCTGGTATTTAAACGGCTCTTACTCCATCTTAAAAGTATGTTGGAATTATCTTCATGTTTTGAGGACCAGCCCTCCTTTTTCATCTGGATTTGCTACATTAAGCAGAATGACTGCAGTCTTCCTGCAGCTGAAAAGCTTAATTTCTCTCAATAAAACAAAGCCCCAAGTCCTGTTTCTCTGATCCTGGGCTATTTGGCAGAGTGCTGGATATCACTCTATGCACAGGAGACGTTATTACCAGGAAAACAAGCAGGTTATTATTACTCATGCTCAGCCTGGGTTTTGATGGGTCTCTCCAGGATCTGTTTCTATTCACTGTTTATTTTCATTAGTGGTTTGAATGATATAAGAGATGATAAGGTTACAAAACCTGATGGAAGCTGTTTCAAGCCCTCTGGAGAGCAGGATTGTGACTCAGGTTGACCTTGGCTCGTTGTATTTCTGCTCTGCACAAGGTGAAATTCAGTATCAGGAGTAGCAAAGGCTTTCTCTTAGCAGGGCAAAATCAGCTCTGAAAAGTGGGGAACAATGACCTTGGCAGAATTATGTGCTAAAAGGCTTTGGGACTTATCATGGGTCACAATAAATGCATCCAGAGCTTACTAGACCTTAATGGGTGGTTTCAGGTTGTGATTGGAGTTTCCTGGGAGCCTTGGAACTCCTTTGTGGGGTCTTTAGGACTTGAATAGGAAGGATACAATGAAAATTGTGAAGGCCTACACACCGAAAAATGGTTACAGGCTTTTGGTTCAGACTCTAATGATTCCTTTAGGGGGATTTATTTATTATTTTACTGCAATGTTGGTGTATGAAGGTTATTTTCATGAGGTGCACAGTGAGCCAGTGCTTCTCTTGGAATAAGGCAGCTTTTACTGCATTTCTTAGCCTCAGCCTGTTAGAGAAGGTCTCATTTAATCATGCCAGGACTGACCCTATTATTAGGCAAGTCCATCTTTGTCAAGTTTTCACTGGAATAAAATAGTATCTGACCCCATAACAGATTCCCTTTCAATGAACTACTGGCAAAGCTCCTTGTGAAGGCTCTCTTTCAAATAATTTCTTGGCAGAGCTCTGGATAATGAGATTTCCATTGAATAAGCTGTTAGCAGAGCACCTTTTAACTCAATTCAGATAGTTAGAGAGGAGCCTTGGGAGCCAGGACTCTCCAGTTTGGTCTCTGATGGTGTCACTGGACAAGCAGCCAGAGGTCTGTTCTCACCATCTCTGCAGGACCAGGATATCTCACCTCCACACTCAGGCCAAGATAGGGCTTAGAAATTCCCCCAAAACCATAAAGATATTATATCAAATGTGATGACACAACTATTGAGGACAATCATTTCTGTCCCCATGACCTGGATGGTGGTTCCAGGTTTTTTGTTTTATATATGAAGTGGGGTGACCTTGAGTATAAACGTTTTAGGTTAACTTCCCTCTATATAACTTCTTTAAAACTGCTCTTTCCTGTATTTCTGGAGATACTTGGGATTATTCCCTCATTTGTGTCACATCTGAAAAGGTGGCAGCAGGTGTCCAGGCCCTGTGAGCAGCACACACCTCTTTCTCCTCCCAAACATGATTTGCCTGTTATTCCAGCTTCCCATCTGAGTTTGGGATTATGAATGGTCAGCTTTCATGCTGCAAATCTTTATAATGGGATTAAGAGGATAAGGACATGTAGAAAATGATTAGTGCTCTCCTGGGAGCCATTAATGGTTTGTAAAGTTCCTCACAAGAGTAACACCTACTGAGTTGTGCTGCACAGGAAGAAACTTGCACTTCCTTTAAGACTAATTTTAGAGAGGCTGCAGCTCCCTGGGTAATGAGTATTGATTCCACAGAGATCTGCTGAGAATTGTCAAGCAGGTAGATTTAATCAGAAGTGGGATTCTGGTTGTAGTGCAGATAATACATAGAAAATCACATATTTCATTAAGTTTTTTGGCAGATGAAGATAGGCAGGGAAGATGAAAAGCCTCCATTCCCTTTCCTTTGGATCCTATGTTGCCCTCTGCTCTGCGGGACCAAAAGCAGCATCTTCCAGACAAATTCCCGTAGGTGAGGTCTCAAGCACCTCCCCAACCCCTGGGGGCTGCACTGGGGCATTTGCACTGCAGAGCATCACAGGATGCAGGTTCAGGGCTCCCCAGTGCAAACCAGTACATGTAGGACTGCAATGTGGAGAACAAGCTTCTCCACAAAGACTTCATTTCCCATCCCAAACACTGCAGCAGTGAGCTCTTTGAAGGCACCAGCCATCCTGGTCTACTGTAGATAAGAGCTGCAGGATTAATCCCCCCAAAGGGGAATCCCTCCTCTTGCTCTGAGGTTTCAGTGTCTGGCACCAGCTGCTTGGTGAGGGGTGAGATCCACACTCAATCCTGTTTGTGCTGCAGCCAACTCGGATTTAGAACGTTCATGGAGCATGTCAGAAATCTCTGTCTTTTTGAGTTATTACTGTGCTGGCTGGGAATTACAGCTCAGCTCAGGAAGAGGGACAGGGACCCCTTCTCTCCTGACAACTTCATCAGGCTCAGCATTGTGTGTGCTTTGAACAAAGATACCACGTGGAGCTCTGTCACCTTCTGAAAGGAAGCCTGATTATTCCAGTTGAATTTGGATATCATCATGGTTTACACCTTTTTATATTCTCTATGATAGAGGGTGATTGCACAGGTAAATCACAGAATATCCTGAGTTGGAAGGGACCCAACAAGGAGCATTGAGTCGACATAACATGGTGAAGAAGAAGATGCTTTCAAATTCCTAATGTTCCTTTATTAGAAGCACTAGACTCAAGTTCAAGGCATGAGAAGAGCAAAGATGGTGAGTGGTGAACAGATGAAAGTAAAAATCCTCCCTCCAGGTTGGGTCCCTGATGCTGAAAGCAGAAGCTCCTTGAGGAAATTACATGGCTGGCAGCCAAAGGAGCCCTTTCTTCTTCAAATGCTTCCTAATTAAGTTCTGGCTATTAATCTGTCTTCCTGGGTCAAAGTTCTTCTATGAAATAACAAATTACTGTGAATCATTTTGAGGTAGAGGCATGAGGTTGATCTGATTTGAAATCATCCAGCCCATGTGAAGTGGAAATGGGTTGGTTTGTGGGTGAGGAATAGTGAAGGGTTTGGATCTCTGTTCAACTGTTCCTAAAGCTGTATGGGCTGCCCTGTTCTCCAATGCACTGAATAAGGGTGATTATACAATTAACTGGGAAAAAAATACAGCAGGATGTCATTGCCATGCAGAGATATTCCTGTGTTCCTCGGGAACTTTAATCCTCAGAATGACTCATCCCCTTCAGTATTTTTCATAAAGCCACTGCCATGACATTGTTATTTATCCAGATAAATCTGTTCATGGCAGAGAAGGGCATCCTTCTCCAGCCACCAGCCGTGTCCAGGCAGGAGAAAACCTTTTCTTTTGGTGAACTTTGATCTGAGCTTTTTGGGAATCATCATGACAGAGAATGAAACTCATGCTCACTTTAGGAGAATCTGTCTGAGTGCAATTTTCTCTGAACACCTAATTTTCAAGCAGGCCAATTGCACCTGCTCTCTAATGTGCAGCTCTGACACTGTAATGACTTGTAAAGCACCATTATGGGTGCCCTCCTACCTCCAGGAGAGCAGTCACAGCATCTCAGCATCTCGCTCTGCTCCATCCTTCCATGACTTAAACCATTCTCAACATTCTGCTTTATTAGGCAAGAAAACTTCACAGAAACTTGGTTTTTAATTCAGGTGCCTGTTGCCCATTATCAGCTAAGCTGAGCTCTGCCTTCTGGAGTAGCTGATCCTTCTGATCAATCACTTTTGTTTATCTGGAATTTGACTTGAGAGACTCATGAATGCAAAGATGGAATTTTTCCCTTGTGTTTAAAGTGTAGATGGAATTTAAAGCAGGTGAGGAAGATCTGGCTGTTATTCACCTTTATGGGGCAACACACATGATGAAAAAGGGGAGAGAAGGAAAGTACATCACTGGTAATGGAGACAACCTGCATGGAGAGAGGAACCCACAGAGGCCGAGAGAGATTCTGTTCCTGGATTCAAAAAGCAAATAAACACCAGCAGAGTAATAGAAATAAAAATAGGAAAATGGAGGGGAGGGATTTATACATCTCTGCATAGAAAATGAGGATTAAAATAAGATATTCTGGGCAAGCAAGCTCAGTCTTGATCTGGTACATATAACAGTACCTTCATGGAGTAATTAATGGATCTCATGGATACCAGTGACTGTCCAGGCTGTGGGACAGAAGAGAGCCTTGTAAGTTCACCAAGTGGTGTTACTAAGGAAATCACAGTTAATAACTGAAGAACAGGCTCTGAAAATCCTGCTCTTATTTCCTCAGCCCTCCAGTCCAGCCTCTGGAAAAGAGGAAACAATCCACTTCTCAGCCCTGGAGGTTGGCTCACCCCAGGGTAACCTCATCCTTCTGGGCTTGGGTGCCCACTGTTTTTCATGGATAGGAGTAAGGATGTGTGGCTCAAACTCAGTGAGGATGCCTGCCTGCCAAAAACTCCTGCACATGCTAGGTCTGCAACCCAGGTAGGAGCTGGAAAGGAAACTTCTTTTCCCTTTACCTCCATCTCCTCCTGCTCTCCCCATCCCTAATTGAGATCCTCTGCTGAAGGAAATGCGGAGGCAGTCTGGGGGAGGTGGGTAGAGATGCTTTTTAATAACACACCTGTTGAAGGCTCTGTGTGTTTTGCCTAATCCTTTGTTTGCCCTCCTTCTGTAGCAACTCCGTGAACACAAGAGCTCAGTTTAATTAACAGAAAATAGGCAGGAGCAGCAACACAGAGCTTCCCCTGATCAGATCACTCCAGGCTGGAGCTGTATTTTGGAACCTGGAAAAGGTACTGGAAGATGAGGTAAAATACAGGGTTGCTATTTGATGTCATGTTTAGTTTCCACTGCAAAGCTGTTGGCCCTGGGAGGCTGTAACTTGGGTGGGCACTGATGGGTGTCACAGTGGTGGGATGAGTGGATGATCATTCCCTTCTGCTGGAGTTTTATTTTGCAGGATATGCCCCAGGACTATATTGCTATAATAAAGGCAGTGGAGCCAAGTGGGGGATGGGAGTTGTTAAGAATTTCCCTTATGGCTCCTGATTTTGGAGTGAAGAGGAAAAAGCAGGGAAATGGGGTCATGAATCCATGCCCAGGGCACTGCCCCTTCTGCTGCCTTCAAGGGTATTCAACAGATAGGGGGATTGGATATAGAGTTCTTCTGAGAAAAGGAACTTTCAATGTCAAGTTTGAGGTGTTTGGCTTTGATAGCCCATACCCAGGGTGCCCACCATCACAATACCTCATCAGCTTTAGCCCAAGGTGTGATTCTATGATCAAAGTGCAGCCCTTAACCAGCCTGTAGCAGCAAGTGAGTTGTTTCTCAGCATCATTTCCCAGTAACACTGCTCTCTGTTGGTGTAGGTTTGTGATTCCACCCTCCCTCCGCAGCAGGTGATAACCCAGGTTATCAAGATCTGCCTTTTCCCTCCTTCATCCTTACCAGGAAATGACCTGTAAATCTCTTGTAAATTGACTTTTCTCCCTTTAATTGATCTCATGGTCTAAAATCACTTGTAATGAAACTTTTTAGAATTTCAGTTCATCATGATCTTCTGTTAAAAATTGAACAAACTCCTTCTATGCTGTGTAAGTGCCATGAACTATTTGCCTCAGCACTTACTGACTCTGGACAACAGGAGATTCAACCCAAAGGGGCAGAACAAAGCCCAGAAAGTATCTCTGAATGTGTGTGTGTGTGTGTGTTAGAACTCACCTCTAGAGCTGTTATTGTTCTCCCCAAGTAAATCATTTGGCCAAGCACGTATCTGGAAATGCACTGGCACAGAAAGCACGTGGAGCTTCCAGGAGGCTCACGTGGATGAAGGAGGGTTTGTATCATGAAAATCCCACTCTTTCAGAACTGTTCAAATGCCACCACAGACAGCAGACAATTAGTGCTCTGACTCGGAGCTGTTTGGGTGTAGCAGGATAATTCCCACTTGCCAACTTTCTTCTCCATTTCCAGCATCCCTTTGTTTGCTGCAGCACGACTTTCTGAGTAATGGGAGATGATTTACTGGATGTCATATTAAGCTTTGATGAGCTCTAAGGTGAACCTTCAATAAATTAAATGTTTTTCAAGAGCACGGAGCTACATGCAAAACTAAACATCTAAACCCACCCTGGACTTGCTGCCTGCCAAGCTGTTGAATCCCAGAATGGCAGTCCCTCAGCAAAATGATTTCCACTTCAGAGTAATGAGCTTAGTTGCTGCTTAGATATCCAGAAATGTTTATTCTGTTTAATGTATTTGTTATTTATTATATATCTATATATTGTATTTGTTACTGATAATATTTATTATAGAATCATGTATGGTTTCTTATCTTTTTATTATGGTTAATATAATAAATGTTATCAAATGTTATCTGTCCAGGGGTGGATGTCCCTCTTGGACACACCGAGGAGTGACACTTTTCCCTTATAGCCAGTGTGGCTTCAGCATCTGCCCACTGGTTATTGGTATGTCTCTTTTCCTGTGAAAGTCCTTATATTCCAGTCACTTCTTGGTCTTCCTGGCATAAACTGAACAGATTAAACAATTTAAAGTCTGGATGACTCAAGTAATATTTGCAGAATCAGGCCTCAATTATCCTCATTTCTTTCCCAATATATCCATGCTGGAGCAGTGTGTGCGTGGGTTATTCGTGGAATCACAGAATGGTTTGGGTTGGAAAGGACCTGAGAGCCTGTAGTTCCAAGCCCCAGTTCTGGGTGAGTTAACAGGGTGGCCAATTTAAATAAAGGGGTCGATGTGCTGTGAACATGTCGAAGGATCAGCCTCTTCCTCTGTGTGCTTGTACATCCAGATTAGGTGCGTTACAATAAATCAATGGACTCAATTCCTCCGGAGTGGCTGGAGGAAAGGCAGGACTGCAGGGATGGATGAAGCTGAGGTTTTATCACTCTTTCATCAGTAAACATTGCAAATGATCGATTAGACGGGGAAATGTTCAGGACAGCTTTGGATTATCAGGTTGTCAGATACTTCAGCCTCTCTGAGATGCACTGGGGCTGCCAGGGATGCTCCGAGCCGGGAGCATCTTATCCCCGCAGGACCCAAAGCTTCCATCCCTTGAGCCTCCCCTGTGCCAAGGGTGGGGTGTTTCTCTCATCCCATCCACTCTCTGGCACGCTGCAATTATTGAAATTAAACAACTTGAAGACTATCTCGGCAAACAGCACTGATTTGGAATTAATCACAATTTTAATTTGACAGAAAGAGATCCCACTCCGCTCCCTGCGACGCCTCCTCTCCCCTCCCACCCACAGAGCCCGCTGCAGGGTGTCTGAGGGAAATGAGACGTGCAACCTGCCCTGCCTGGGAAAAGCCTGTTTAAGTGATCAGCCAGAGACTTGGGTGGAATATTAGGCAGTAAAACAGGTTTTCTAGAAAATGAGATTGCCCCTGGCACTGGTAAATCCATTCAGAGATTCACGGAAGTCAGGTGGATATGGTGACATTTGGGAGGCAATAGGTATTTTTCTTCCTTAATAATTCTGATATGGAGAGACTATAAATTAAATAGTTTTCAAATGCAGAGCCTGATCCTGCTCTTGTCATAGTTTTCTGTTTTGGTCTCACTTATTTCACAGGTTTTAATACTGGGAGAGAAAGCTTGGATCTATTTCTGAGGTAACACTAAAATCCAAGCATCTTCCCTGCTTTCTGGTAGGGTCCTTGCACGTGAGGAGTGACTGGTTCTCCTCCATCAAAACCCTGATGTTTTAGTGGGAGGAGGAAAAGCAAATTAATGTTTTACCAAGGCCAGGGGGGCACAAGGTGATGCTTTTGGCCTTGGACATCTTTTGGGAAGGATCCTCATCCCAGTGGTGTGATCCATCCCATCCTGTGATGGATCTCCATCCAGGCTGGCTCTTGTCCTCAAATGCTAATTTCTCTGAATGAAGTGAGATGGGAGATCTGTGCAATGTGTCGTTTCAGTAAATTAAGCGTTACAAATGCTGCTGCCACCCTTCCCCCCTCGCATATGTTCCCACTTTTCCCAGTATTAAAAAACAAATAGTCTGCAAAGCAAAACTCTTGAATCTTATTGCTTCCCAAACCTGGAGAAGTCTCATGTGTTGTAGATGCCAACTGGATACTGTTGGTCCTGGTGGAACAGAATGGGGCCATAATAACAAGATTCTGCACGTTCATGCCTCATCCTTGCTAGATTTGCTTTTAAATATTGCTGTGTTCCAAGAAGAAGAAACAAATAACTGAAGTGCTTTTCCTCAGGGCTGCAGCTGTTGGGAGGATTTGGATTATTGCTGGCTGTGCTTAAGTGCCTGACGTGGGCCTGAAGAGATGAACCCCAGCAGTGGTAGGGGACATGGCAGTGGTGGCCTCCTGTCCCTTGGGCACAGCAGGAGCTGAGCGTGGGAAAAGCAGGATATTACTATTCCTTTCATCCAATATTTTCTTCAGAATTAGAAGTAAAAGAAGGTAAAGAGATTGTTAAGCATGGAAAAGAGAAGGCTCTGAGGAGACCTTAGACCACTTTCCAGGACTTAAAGGGGCTCTAAGGGAGCTGGAGAGGGACTTTGGACAAGGGTCTGGAGGAACAGGACAAGGGGAAATGGCTTCACTCTGACAGAGGGCAGGGATAGATGGGAGAATGGGAAGAAATTCTTCCCTGTGAGGGTGGGGAGGCCCTGGCACAGATTCCCAGAGAAGCTGTGGCTGCCCCATCCCTGGAAGGGTCCAAGGCCAGGTTGGAGCAGCCTGGGACAGTGGGAGGTGTCCCTGCCCATGGCAGGGGGTCGAACAAGATGGTCCTTAAGGTCTCTTCCATCCTAAACCATTGTGGGATACTGTGATTTTCCAGCAGTGCCAAGCCAGGACTCCTGCAGAGAGGAGAACAAATGGTGCATGGCTGTCAGGAGCAGAACAAAGGGCCTGTCTGGATATCAGGCTGGATGCAGAAGAGGTGTGAGAGGCAGTCCAACGCTCAGGCTTTGCACAGGGGAAAAGGTAATTACATTCAGGCCCTCCCCCCATCCTCTTCTCCGTTCTCTGCTGGTAAATCCGGAGGAGCTTCACTGGTTTCAGCACGGAGCAGACTTGGCCTCCCTAGTGCTCCCCGGGAGGATTGATTCTCCAACAAACCTGTCAGAGCACAGGGCTTGAGTTTTGAGAAGTAGCTCTGCCTTCAGCCAAAATCCTTGGGAGCTGCAGGTGTTGACATCCCTGGGTCTGACGGAGGATGTGCTGCCCGCCTTCCAGCGATATTAAGAGGCTGTTGTCAAGCAAAGTGTTCCAGCATCATCCTGGGGTTGTGTGCCAAGGTTCAGCCTGGTGCAATCTGAAAAGGGAAGATAGAGAACCTGGGAAATGGAGATCCATCACGGAAGCACTGACAGTTGCTTAACTGAAATATTTTCAGGCCCTGATGGCAGGATAATTTTGTATATCTGGCTTTATTTTTAGAGTTTGATTGATCGTCGCAAAGAGGGAAAGAGGAAAGCTGGAATTTTCTCCCAAAGCAGTCTGCAAGCTCAGGTTTCCTGTTGTGCCATGTTACAGTTGCTTTCAACATGATTCTTGTTTCTGATTAAAATAAGTCACCGTGTTTCTGCAGACGGCAGGAGGTCGAAGTAGTTTGTGCAATGCAAAATGTAATAAATGTTTTGGAAGGCAGGGAAAAATATTTAGCAAATCTGGAGTCCAGTCCCATCTCTCTTAATTTGGCCAAACAAGGTGGCAGATAAGGCTCCAGCTTCTGCAGAGCAGGAATTTCAATTACTCGCAGGAAGTTGGCAAATTAAGAAGAAGGAGGTTAACAATGAAAATCATTTCCTTGGGTTTGGAGTTCTGCAACGTGATTTAGCAGTGATTAAAATGATAAGCAACTCCACAGTCCTTGCCAGTGTCTGTGCACTCCAGTTATTTATGGCAGCAAGAGCTGGGGAGCAGAACTCCGTCCTCTGCTGCTTCGGTGCCTCGTGTAGCATGAAGGAGTTGTTGGCTCTCATTAGGATTTCAGCCAAGGCCTCTACAGGCAGAGAGATTATTTAAAGAAGAGAATATTTAAGGGCTGCAGGATTGGGACATCATTCTGTGGAAGCAGGTCTGACCTCCTTCCAACCCATTGCTCCACAAGGGCAGGGGCACACAGTGACACAGGGCAGCTCCAGGCTTGGGGTAGAACTATAGGGAGGGAAGGGTAAGATGCCCAGAGGCTTGAAATACTGGAGATATTTTTCCTGTAGCATATCTTCATTCTTCTGATCTCTCATCATTCCTGATGCTCTGCTCTGGGTTGTCCCAATCTCCTTTCATTCCTTCTGTACAGTGCCAGAAGCAGGTGGCACAGAACAAGCCAAGAGGAGCAGGGAACTTACCTCCAGCTGTGTATCTAACAGCAGGTTTATTTATTCTTTTTGGGGTGACCTAAGGACACATCTCTGCCTGTGGTGTCACCCAGGCACTGGAGGGAAGCAGCCAACAGGCTCATGCTCACTCAGGTGCTATAAGGAAGTGTCTTCTCCAACACTTCCAGAGCCTCCTGGTCTCACCTGGACCTATCTAAGACTTTGGTCTTTCCCAGGAAAAACAAAAGGTATAAGATGTCAGAGGTAACTGTGTCACCAACCTTCTGTCATTAGTATAAGCTCAGCCCAGGTAAAGCTGCTGATCCCAAAGACACTCTGTGGAGGTTTGATCCAAGCCTAGATTCAAACAGGGTGCTCATGTTCTATTTGATCCAATAAAGAGGCTAAATAAGTCTTGTTCCAAGAAGCTAAGCATGAACCATCCTATTTGAGAAAAAAAATAAATCAGTATTTAAGTTGAAATGGAAATGGGACATTGTACAAACACTGCAGTGATGGGATATTTGAGGAGAGTGGTTTATTAGATCCCAAAGCTCTGGTTGGTCTACCCTTGGTTCCTTTGGATGAGGTTGTCCAAAGGGATGGCAGCAGGCTGGAGGGTCCAGCAGCCCCCCTTGAGCCACTGTATTGACATCTCCATCAGCCAGATTTTTAGACATCATATTTGTGCATAAATCCAAGGGATAGAAAGCTCATGTCCAGATTAAATAAATTACCAGTGGTTTCAGCATTGTTTTATTTATTTTCTGTTCTGTTTTTTCTCTCTCTCTCATTAGGCAGCAGCTATTCTGTGGCTCCCTTCATTCTCTTCCCATCAGTTGTCTGCATTGATTATCAATCTTTTGAAGCACAGGATCTTTTCCGGGTTTGAATTCTTTAGATTTTATTAAATAAATGTGCATTTGTGTAGAATGGAAACTTTGCTCCTTATCAGGATCATCTGTCTTGGTGAAATGACTTGGAACAGCTGTTCCATGAAGCAAAATCTGATAGAAACACAGGGACTGGGTATAAACACAAACATTAGTCACTATGGAAACTGAAGTTACTGAGAGATGGCTCCAAAAAGCTGTGTTTCTATATGTTTCTTATCCTAACTAAATAATCCCAGGAGATTTTGCCAGCCACTTCATTTAAAGCCGTCTGGGAATGTTCTGCTTGCCTGCATATGAATCACTCGGGAGCAGCACCCAGAGCATTTGGGTACCACTGTCAGAATTGATGGGTTATTGATTTATCCCAATTCCTGGAGGCTGGTGAAGGAGAAACCAGAACTGAAAAATATCAAAGGGCAAAGCTGAATTTAGGGACTTGTGGAAGAAAACACTTGAGCTTCTGGATGTGGGTTTAACCCAGTTCCAGCCCCCCACCCCACCCCACCCCAGCAGGTATCACTGTGGTATAGAGGGTCAGTGCTGGGCTGTAATCTGGATAACTGGGGGGCTTTGCTCCTCCATCTGCCACTCCTGTGATTCCTCCAGGCATTTAAAAAACACAGCAGTGAAGAAGCTCCATCCCCTGCCAGAAAGGCTGCAATTAAAAAACAGTTTCTCTTTTGACAGAGGAGCTGCATCTTTAGACAACCCTTAGAGACTGTGAAAGTAAATGTGATTGCTGGATGAGACTGGCACCTTGCAGAGATGAGCCAGCACAGGCAGAAAATGATGTTTGCAAGGTATAGAAATCACCACCATGGGGCAAACACGGGTCCCTTTGAAGGAAACAACTTGCACAGCCAGAGGTGGTATCACAGCTTGGCATCTGAACACAACCCTAACCCCCCCTGCAAAGGCGATGATGCTCCTCTGCTTTCTTGGGCCTTCTGTCTCCTCTTTGCAGGAGTTTTAAGAAAATCCTCAGTCTCCATAGCAACTGCTGGCTCCGTGGCACGTGTGGCTTCCCGCAGGGACAGGGTGCCTTCACACAGGGATGGGGGCTCAGCACCCAAATAATGCCTGGAGTCCTGCCTGCTCTCACCCCCCCAAGCCACTGCCCAGCCAGAGGGATGCACTCAGCTGGTTCCTCTTCTGCCTTCAGTTGATAATGGGGCAAAGGTTTGGGTGCCTGTAGGGAGCAGAGATGCAATTTCTCATCCTTAATTCACTTCATGCACCCAGTCCCTGTCCTTATGCCGTTGCCATCCTTCCCCTCTTCAGCTGTCTTGGGTACGGTGGAAAAATTTCTTCACTGAAAGGATGGTCAGGCCCTGGAACGGGCTCGCAGGGATGTGGTGGAGTCACCATCCCCAGAAATGTTTAAAAAATGTGTGGATGTGGCACCTGGGGACGTGGTTTAGCAGTGAACTGTGCTGGGTTAATGGTTGGACTCGATGATCTTAGAGGGCTTTTCCAAACGTAATGATTCTATGACCATTATTGATTGCTGGATTCCTCCTGGTGATGCACAGCGGGGCTGGGAACATGTCACAGCACAGCAATGAGTTGGGCACTGTGTGTGAAGGTCTTGTCTCTCCCTCGACCAACAGCTGCTGGCAAAATGCGATTTTCATTGGAAATTCAGATGTTGGGGTTTTTTTAATTCCCCTGAATTTTTCTTCTTAGTTGTTTTGTTACTCAGTAACTTTACCTAACCCCCCCCTTTCTGAACTCAATCCCTCCTCCACTGCACCCACACTCATTAGTGGCACTTGAGGGACAAACCAGAGAAGGAAAATAATCCCGAGCCGGTTGAATAGCTGATTCCTGCTGAATCCGGCGAGATTTGGGTGTCTGATTCCCTCAGACTCCTCCTCCTCCCTGCAAATCCCAGCCTGGCTCCTCCTGGAAGTCTGTCCCAAGCCAGGCTGAGCCGAGCTGGCAGGCACTGGGCTCAGCAGCATCAATTCTCCTGCCTTGTCAGCTCCAACCCCCCCTTTCCTCGCAGGGATTCATCGTTACTGGGGAGAAGGGGGTGCTCTGCTTGCGGGTTTGGCCTCGGTGATCGTGTCATTACACCCCCAGCAAATATTTGGAATGAATATTAAATAATCGCACAAAGTCAAGCCCCGTTAGCACTGGCAGCAGGAGCTGAGCAGCTCCAACGTCGGGAATTGGGAGTGCAGGAGGGGGAGGTTTGAGCCACTCAGCCCTTCCAAGGAGCGATTCATGGGATCACAGAATGGTTTTGGTTGGAAAGGACCTTACAGATCATCCAGTTCCAGCCTTCTGCCCTGTGCCAGCTGGGAGAGATGCCTCCTGCATAACTAAATGTGTTCTCTGTGGCATTAGGATGCACGAGGCTGCAGGGACACTGTGTCCATCTCCCCTCCGAGGAGAAGCAGCAGGCTGGGATGGGTTGGGAATTCTGTCCCATTTGCTTTGCCTTCTCTGTGCATTTACCAGCCTTTAGGACCCCCAAAGAGCCTCCTTTAAAAAAAACAAACAAAAAACAAAACAAAAAAACCCCCTGCAAGTGTAATAATAATTAGAATATTTTTATTATCAAGGATAACTATAATTAGGAGAAAAAACCAACAAGGTCTTGTTCACTTACCTCCCTTTGTTTAGAGTTTGTATTAAATCCCCAGGGCCCAGCTCAGCAAAGCACTGCAATGCCTATTTCAGTGCATCCCTAAGGGAATGTGCCTGCAGTGAGCTCCCAGGCAGGATCACAGGGAGTGAGAGGGAGGTGAGAAACAACCCCTGGCAGATCAGGATAGAAGAAAACCCCGTGGGAGAAGAAGACTGCTTCCAAAAAGATGGTGTTGTGGTCGTGGCTGCTGACCAGCATGATACGAGGGTTGCAGAGGCTGGGAGCTCCTGAGTGTTTAATCCTGGGGTTTATAAAACACGATGGATTCAGGCTGGACAGGCAGCAGCTTCCCCAAATCCAGCATAATTGGGGCTTTAATCTGCTCAAGAGATTCCTGAGCTGGATAACAACACTATCTCCTCCTTTGGATGAGGGTGGTACAAAAAGAAAAAGGAGGAAAAAAGAGGCACATGATGTGAATTTATTTGCATCTTCCAACAATTATCCAGTCATTCTGCCCAGGAAATGCCTCTTCTGCTTAATGCCCCTTTATGCTGGTCTTTTTTTATGATGCCCAAGAGTTTTTTTATTTATTTACAGATTTCTTTTGCTGAGGTGGAAAATGAGAAGCAAAAAACGCCATTCCAAATTTTTTTTTAAATTTAACTTTATTATGGATTATTTCATAAGTGGTGGCTTGGCTGGAGGTTGGCTGAGCCCCCTGGTAAGTGGGGAAATGCCAGGTCCTCAAGCCCCAGCTTTGCTGCTACAGAGATCCATTGGAGCAAGTCCCAACACCTCCAAAGCAATTCCATTTCCTACAGCAAGAAATGGCAGTTGTTGGGGGTGGGCACTTCCATCCCACCTTTATAATAGCCAAGACTCTGTCCTCAAATGCCCCAGAATCCCAGGCAGAAAACTGCACATAATGCTTTTCCTCTTTTGTATAAATTTCCTCTGGAAAAGGCAGAATTGTGAGTATTTTTGGAATGAGTGCCTTATTTCAACTTCACTTGCTAGAAATGATCCTGTTGCTCCGAGTAATTACACAATAAATTTGTGAGAGGGATATAAAGCCATAAAAGCAGTGGTAATGGTTTGCAATTTAATAGCTGAATTGTAAATGAATTTTCCTATAGCAGCTTTAATGCAGCGGGCTGCTACAATTAAGAGAACATTCTTTGGGGTGCCTTTAATTTTTTTGTTGTTGTTGTGAACTTCAGTGCCATTAATTCCTGGGTTTAAAGAAACCAAATTGTTAACCACTTCAAGCCATAAAAGCCAACTTTGACATTCTCTGCAGCCAACAAAATTTTCTCCTGGAAAAGGTGTTTTTAGCCTATTTGTACTTGTATTTTCTTACAGTGATGGGTGTGGAGTTGCACCGGGGACTAATTTTATGCCCTTCTATCCTCTTTCCATCATCATCCATCTCACTCCTGGGACATGTGGCATCTTCTGCCATGGGGGCTGAAAGCCAAGGAGACTTGGCCATGCAGGGACACCCTGCTCATAGCATTTAACATCTTTTTTTTATTCAATATTTGATACATGAGGTATATAAACAGGAGTATGTGGCTATTGCAGTTCTCTGCGTGCTTCTGAACCTCGGAGCTCTCTGGGTGTCGGGATGCCCGTTTTGGTCCTGCAGAGATGGAACATCCCCTCTCTCAAAAGCTCGTCCCCCTCCACAGTGCCCATTTCTTCTTCTTCCCCTTTCCAACCCTCTGGATTTCAAGCATCATCCCCAAGCAGCTCAAGCTCTTGGAAATAATTTTCCTTGAGTGGGTGTCCCTTCCTGCAGCCGTGCCAGCCACAGCTCTCCTGGTTTGCTCATCAGGTTCCTCTTCTTCTCACATTCCCCTAATTACATTTTTCCAGTTCCACACCAGAGCCCCCTCGGTGGCCTGTGTTTGAAGGAAGTGCCATGAAATCTGATATCTGGTCTTGGAAGCATCTTTGGGGCAACTGAAATTGTTGATTGTTACTGCTGGTGTGCACTGCCAACAGCACCTGCTCTGGTAGAGAGGAGCAGGGAATTGGGGCACCAGGGTGTGTTACAAATGCAAATTGACACAGGCAACTCTAATCTGACTACACTGAGTGATAATTAAAAGACACATTGGTGTGTAAGAAGCTGATGGAGACCTGACCCTGCTCTGAGGAGCAGCTCTAAATCCCCTCCTCCCACTGCTGTATCCAGATTAAGGGGAATGTGTAAGACAGTGCAGGTCCTAAAGCAGTTTTCTCTCCTGTGCATCCTTATTGCTGTAACTTGAACTTCAATTTTAGAGGGTTTTTTTAATTCATCAGCTCTTAGTAGTTGGTAATTTGTGCTCCAAAGTGTGCAGATCCCTGCCCCACTCCCAGCAGGGATTCGACCTTGAAGTTATTCATCCATAATCATAAAAAATCCTCTCTCTTGTTACATTCCAGACTGAGTCAGGTAACAAAGAAAAATGATTTAGTGAGGATTGGTCTGGCAGTGTGCTCAGCCAGTGCTGCATCAGGCAGAGGTATCCTGGGATCTGTGGGGCACAGAAGATTTCTGGAATGCTGCATGACTGAGTAAAAAGGGGTTCCCAGTTGCACAAAGTGCCCCAGAGGTATCTCGGGCTGAGCTGGGAGCCACACTGCCCTTCACAGCCAGGTCTGCTGTGCCATGGAGGGATGGGAAGGTGTTAACTGGAGCCATGGAAGAAGCCATGGAATCTGCTGGGGGAGGCAGTGGCCGTGGGTGCATTTATAGATGCAAATGGGGAGCAGGGAAGTGGAACAGAAAATGTAAGAATCCATTGTAAAGCCTAAAGGCACTGCTGAAATCTGAGCTCAGAGAGAAGGCTGGAGCCTGTGCCAGAGGACTGCAGGCAGTAAAAAAGTTTCAAAATGGTGTTTCTGATGAACTTCAAATCCCTGACTCTATTTCAAACATCCTGTGAGAACAGACCCACGTGAGGTCGTGCCATGCAGTGGATCCACTGCAACTTCCTCAACATTCCGAGAAAAATTAGGAGAAACTTTTTGATCTTTCACCCAGCGCTTGTTCTTGACCTTGGAATTTGCCACCTGCCATCTCCCCTCTCATACCTGACCCAGCCTGGTGGAACCTGTCACCCCTGGGTGTTTGCTGGGGATGGAGGTGATTCCTGTAGCCTGGGACAGTGTTGGAACAGCACCTGGCACAGGAGCATTGCAGCCCTTTTATCTAACAAGTGCTTCAACAATATAAATATTTAAATACAATAAACAATTATGATCAAGTTTCTTGGGTGACTGCACACAGCAAGTGAATTTGAAATTCATTTCCCATGGGTATTCAGGCTTCACATTCACTTTCTGTGGATGTTCATGCTAATAAAACTTCATTGCACAGAGAGAGAACACAAGAGAGATGCAAATATGACAAGGGCAAATTTGCTTAAGAGTTCAAATGAATATTCACCAACTTTTTATTATTTTTAAGTGTTCATTCCTATTTGCTGTAAAAAGATTATTTTATCTTTACTCTCCAAACTCGGTGAAGCATGTGTTTGAGGTATAATATATATTTCCTTGTACTAATGGAAAGTTTTGTTACCAGCAAGTAAAGAGTACATTTAAAATGGGCTTTATCTCCAGGAAATGCCTCTACTAAACCCACGTGAGTTACCACCACCCTGACTAACATCTGCATTTCAACACTTCTTGCAGTTTAAGGCTGGGATCTCCCTGGTTTTCCCCTGTTTTAAAGCCACAGATCTCAGATCCAGACCCTGACACCATTATTTTCCTCTGATTTTCGTTGCTCATCTTTCATCTCACTCTGCCCTCAGTTGTGAGGATGCCAGAGATGCTTTTCCTTCACACAAGCTGAGCTCCCATTTGGAAGGACTTGGGGGTCACTGTGGCTCCATTTTGCCTGAGGCAGAGGAAGCACAGTTTTGACATCTTCATTTGATTTCTGTCCCGGAATGGAAAGAGATGCAAATTACCAATAATGAATATTTTCATTAAAAGTGTCTAGACATTACATCTGAGAACACGATAATGGTGCAGCTACTTTATATAAAATAGTCAGAAGCAAACCCAGGCTGATTATTTTTTTTGTCAGAAAAGATAACATTTATTTTAAAAAAGTATATTTCATTGTAAGTGAAATTAGGGTAATTGCTAATTATGTAACTGAAAACGAGGCAGATCTTTATCTTGAGGGGAGCTGGTGTGGTGCACATTAGGAACTATTACTTTTCATGGGGTGGCACCAGAAGGCAAAAATAAAAGTCAGTGGTACTGTTCCTAAGTTCTTTTTCGTTCTTGTCCAGATCTTTTGCTTAGTGAAGGGTGTGAGGGATGGAGCATCACCTCCTCTCACCGCAGGTCTGGCCTAAAATTTAGTCTGGAAACATAAATATGGATGTTAATAAAGGTACTATGGGTTTCATCATAGAATCCCAAAATGGTTTGTGTTGGAAGGGATTTTAAGGATCATCCAGTCCCACCCCCTGCCATGGGCAGGGACACCTCCCACTATCCCAGGTTGCTCCAACCTGGCCTTGGACACCCCCAGGGATGGGGCAGCCACAGCTTCTCTGGGCACCCTGTGCCAGGGCCTCTCCACCCTCACAGGGAAGGGGGAAGAGAGGAATCACTAGAGATGGTCTCAGAGAAAGCCAGGGCAGATACATAGGAATGTCCAAAAAAATAAGCAAGCAAAATGTTAAATAAATAATAATTTAAAAAGAAACATAGCTGGATGGATTCCCTAGAAAAATCTAAACACGTTGTAAAACTCCAGTGGTTGCAGGAGGTGGAACAAAGTGATCTTTAAGTCCCATCCAACCCAGACCATTCTGTGATACTGTAGGAACGTAACCTTTCCCTTGGTTCCCTCTTGTTCCACCAAGCCTTTCCTCTGGTGCACCAGGCTTGGGCAAAACATCCCCTTTTTCCTGAAAAGCTATTAGTATAAATATTATTAATATCAATAAATCTCACCCGAGTTAGCAGAAGGAGTAGCTAATGCTTCAAGCCTTCTCTCTTACAGGACTGAGCTCCTCTTGACTGACTCCAGCTGATGGCCAGTGCCTTCCATCTGGGACCACAGGTTGCTCCAAGCAGCAGCTGGGAATCAGCCAGAGGGACTTGGGTCTGGCTGTGGCAGCTCACAGCTGGTCAGCCTTATCTCCAGTTTCTTCCCAGAGTGTAGGAACTGATCAGGAGGCTCTGACAGCCTTGGGACACCCCCCAGCCAAGGACTGGGAGTGATGCTGCAGGCTGGGAGGTGGTTGGGATGGGAGCCTTGCTGTGCTGTGCTTCTCCAGGGAAAAGAAAGAGCAAATGTAGGAATAATGGGAACCATTTTAGGTGATTTTAACTGTCAGATATCAGAAGAAAAGTAAAATGCCCAAGTGAGTTGACAGCAGCTCAATTTGATCCCTGCCATGAACTGACTTAGAGCCTGAATTTTTCAAAGGCTCTTAATCGCCTCGGAATTGATTTTATACTGAGATATTTTATCACACTTGTGTATTTGGTGTAGTTTGATGGTTTTTATAAGTAATCTATGTCAAAGTTAAAGGGACTTCATTAGAACACACATTTTCCCTGCCCTTCTATGGCTGGGTGTTCCATTAGGGTAAATCAACTGTATGGTGAGAGGAAGGAATTGTTCCTTGTTTAAATGGAAAAGCTCTCTGCATTTCAGGGATTGCTGGTGCCTTTTCCCACTGGAAAAGGCACAGTTCACACCCTGTTTAAGCTCATCAGTGCCTCAGTTTCCTCATCTTTTGAAATGATATCTGCAGTAGTTTCCTCCCTAACCAAAGAAAAAAGTAGTTGTGAATTATCTAATGTTAAGGGGTTTCATTTAAACCTGGGAAACTGTAATTTTTAACAGAGTTGGTGACTCCAGCCAACCTGTGTTACAAACCCTTGAGGAGATGGACACCAGTACACTCCAAGCCCCAAATTCACAGAATCAGGGAATACATACTGAAGCCTTAAAGCATGACTATACACACCCAATGTGTATATGTAGGAATATTACTCCAGTTTCTCAGCTGCCTTCTCAATGCTGAAACTTTATCCAGGTGTATTTTTAAGTCTTTCACAGGTTAGTGGGGAATGTAATTGTAGGTTTGTAGTCTTATGCAATGCAGGATTAGTCCACCCTGCTGGTAGCATCTTAGATAAAAGCAGGGAAAAAAAGGGGCAAAAGTTAGTTTTATTGTTCTACACTCTCCAGCACATTCCTTAGTTGTGGAAGGGACAGGTTTGGCAGTTGGATCATCCCCAAACCAGGTGTGACCAGGTGTCAGTGCCACCAACAAAACAAGGGAGGATGATGACACTTGGAGCAGAGCATGTGTTCTCTCACTTGAAATGAAAGATGCTCTGCCTTGTAGGAATAAACTAAGTCTCACTCTTGTCTAGATTGTGCTGTTTGGTCCCTGAAACGCCCCTGGGAATTTTGTGGATGCTCATGTGCTCCCTACATGGGTGGCAGTGGGGGACAGCGTGCTGTGCATGCTAAACCCCTTCTCTGTTACTCTCTGGAGCTCTCCATTTCTGCATTAATCTTAGGATTATTTTAGAGACATGAACAACCCTTGAGATCTTATTTTTTACTTACATCACAAATAATAAAGTAAAAAATTACATTTCTGCCTATCATCTTCCTTTTCCAGGATGCTCCAGCTAATGCTTCCAGTGTGCTCTGCCCTGCAACCCCTGTTTTCAGTTGTGCTTTCTGAGAAGGCAGAAAAAGACTCTTTTTACAGTGGTTCTCCTGATGGTGTTTATTGCCACAGTTGGAAGGGAAGGGTGCAAATACTTATCCCTGCCTCCTGCCCAATTTAGGACAGTGATCTTGCCTGTAATCTGTCAGGATAAAGCATCTGGAGGGTCATGAAAATGCAAAGGCATCTGAATTTCACGTTCCTCTTTGCTAATGTCAAATCTTCCTCAGAACTGACTTCCCAGGACAAAGAAGATGTCAGATGAATGTGATGCTCCATTAATGACAGGGTAGGGTGACCCACCCCTGTGTGTCATCACTGTTGCTGAAGGAAACACAGAGGCAACCCATCATCACCTTTCCTGCATCTGTCCTACTAACACCTAATTTAAGTGTATATTTGTCTGTTGATTGATCACAGGATTTTTTTCAGCTATTATCCTGCTGTCTGAGTTCTCCCTATTCTTTTAAGATTTCACATGATCCTGATAGCAGTGTCTGAATAGGTGGTAAGCAGGGTCTGCAAAGACAACGTCTCTGCAAGCTTCCCATTGTCCCCTTCTCGAAAGGACAGGGGATGTCTTGGAGTGAATAAGCAGGACCTGATCTCCCAAACCACTCTGGCAGTTCTAAAAAAACATAATCACACCTTTCCCCTTTAATTTGTGACGGGGGAAGGATGGGGGGAAATGGCATTTTACACAGAGTTCATCTGAAGTGCCAGGACAAGGGGGAATGGCTTCAAAGTGCCAGAGGGCAGGGTTAGATGGGATATGAGAAAGAAATTCTTCCCTGTGAGTGTGGTGGGACACTGTCACTGGATTCCCAGAGAAGCTGTGGCTTCCCCATCCCTGAAAGTGTCCAAGGCCAGGTTGAACTGTGCTTGAAGCAACCTGGGATAGTGGAAGGTGCTCCCATGGCATGAGGTGGAATGAGATGATCCTTAAGGTCTCTTCCAAACAAAACCATTCTGTGACTCTACGAAACCTTCTCCTGGATGGGGATTTCTGGGCTGGAAACCACCACAGGTCAGGGGTATCCATGCAAGAAAGCAAAATGATCACAGCACATCATCACTGTTGCTTCTCTGTGCCATGGAAGGAGCACCTTGTGCAAGTTTGCAGTGGGGGGTACGTTGAACCAGGAGGGTGGAGCACAGTTAGACTTTTGTCAAGGTTTATATATTGGCTGGTGAGGTGAGGATGAGGTCATTTGGAAACAGCTGCAGTGTGCCAAACGTGCTGGACTGTGAGTTTTAATGGCTTAGTTCACCTCTCAGTTGCACAGACCAGCCCCAGCCAGGTGGGAGATGCACAACAGTTCCTCTCTCACATGATGGCTCATCCTAAGGGGGAAAACACCCCAAATTCCACTGAACCCAAACAGTTTAGTGTTTAGCAGAGATCCTGAAACTCCTGGGTAATCTGCCTTCACTGAGAAAGCAGAACCCAAAAACTGCTCAAAGTTTTGGGTACATTGCAGCAGGAACTCAGCACTGACTCCAATACCTGCTCATGCAAAGCTGGCTCCTGACATCTCCCCCATAAACATTTAAATACAGCTGAACGTACATGGATTCATGGATTGCTGTAATTCATTAAACAAATGCAGGGTTTAATAGTGCTGCATATAAAGCTGGTGCCATGGATGCTCTCAGCTGTGAAATATGCTGGGGAAGTCATTTGTTTGCAAAGGGGACTAGAAATCTGCTTCCTATTAACGAAAAATGGGTTTACTGGAGAAAAATCTCTGGGATCACATTTTTCTCTCAATTATCCCTTCTCAGTGGGGTTTGTGCCGGGTAACTGAGAAGTGTCTGAGCTGGGGGGTTTGGAGCTGGGGCTTGTTTTGATCCATTAAGCTTGTATCTCACCACGGTGATGTAATTCCCCCAGTCTGAGACACTTTATAAACATTAATGGGTTTGTTTTCATGGTCCCAGGAGATGCCCAGAGCAGGAAGGTCGCCAGGCCCATTTCACCCACACAGAAACAAGGATGGGGAGACGTGGCACTGAATTCACTCCAATTTTTAACTTGTCCATCCATAGCTCTGTCTAATTCTGTTTTAATAACTTATAAGTTAATAAGATATTAAGTTAATAAGTTATTACAGCCCAGCAGTACCACATCAGCAAGGTTTACATCAAGATGCTGCTGTATATTCCCAGGAAGGAAAGCTCTGTATTTAATGAGTGAAAAGGGGGTGAAATACAATTATAAATACACAAATAATAATGTGACCTTTGCAGAAGGTAAAAAAATGTAGATATCAACAACTATTGTAACTTTGATGGGAATTACTTCGTGGAAACATGCTGGAAAAGATTATGGAAGGTGGGCCATGCTTTTCGTGGGAATTGAGGCTGGAGTTTGCTGGTGTCTTGGACAGGATTGTCTTGGGGATGAATGGCCACATAGGTGCCTCTGGTGACTTTCTGTTTGCCCTACAGAGTGCCAGGGCATAACAAACCCGAGGTATGGATCAAAACTCCCACTTTGGAGATCTTTTCCCAGTCACAGAAAGTCCATTTTGGAGGATGTACTGAAAGGAGCTGGTGATATTCGCAGCCCTTTCAGCTGGGAATTGTTCCTGCAAACAGAGATACATGGAGCAGATGAGAAATTAATGTAAATATACAGACAGAAGGCATTTTTTTTGAGGAAGAGAGGCAGAGGCAGATAAAAAGCGATCAGCAGAATTTACATAAGCTTTCCCCATCACAGGGGTCATCATTCTGCAGGATGACACATTGAAATTCATTTTTATTAAATTCTGGCTGATTATTTAATTGGAAAAAGAAGGATTTAATTGAATCAAGTCAAAGGGCCCTATTAGATTACGTTCAACCTTAGCACAGAAGGCTTTTCCCATTTAGTTAAACTGGTTTCTTTGCATATTGTACATATTAAACTATAAAAAGTGGTAATCTGAATAGCAAATGAAAGGGTTTGAAAGGCCTGGATGGCACTCATGTGCTTCTCAGCCCTATTTCATCTCCTAAATCTTCTCATATTCACTGAAACAAGAGGAAAGATGAAGGGCAGCATTCTGAAATCTCCCTCCATCTGTGTTTATTCCATTTACATATTTTTGAGGAATGCCCTGCTTGGATGTGATGCCATTACCAGAACATGTTGCCCAAAACTGAGGGGTTTTTAAGGTGTTCAGGGTTCTCCTTGCACCACCTGAACAGATGCTGCGTGTAGCTAAGGCTGAACAGAGATTTGTGCCTTGCTGGCACTGACTCAGGTTTCCTGTGTGTCCTTAGGAAATATTCCCAACCTCTCCATGACTTATCTGCGTGGCCAGGGACTCCCATTCCTTTGGGACACAGAGTCCCTGCATTGCTATCAAGCTCCTGGCAAAAGCTGGAATAAAAGCCAAAAAAAAAAAAAAAAGCAGTTTTGGGAAATAATATGTTTCTAATTTTGGCTCTTCAATTAGCTTTTAATTAACTTTTGGTTAATTTAAAACTAATAGGAGGAAGAGAATGAGGCACGATTAATTTTCTGAAGTTTTATTTCATCCCAATTTTGAGGACTCCAGCGAAGGCTTGGCCTTCTGACACACAACAGCAGCCAGGAGGGTTGGGAATGCCCCATCTTTTTGCCTGCACCACTCATTTTCTGCTGGCTGATATCTCTGGATTGCTGGGACACTCTGTGCTCTTTCCAGGCAGAAGCTTGGAGAAATCAAATTCTGTCTGAGAGATTGAAATCAATTTTAATAGACCCAGCTGTTCCCTAGTAAGGATGGGAGGAGGCATGGGAAAGAGGGAAAATCTTCCAAGATATCTTCAGGGAAACCCAGGAGGACTTGAAAGTAGTAAGGAAGGTTTTTTAAAATGAGGTTTTTAATTTACACATGAGTCCACAGCCAACTCTAGGACATATTTTTTAAATAGCCAGGTGCTAATGTAGGAATTCTCTTCATCAGTAAATTAAAAAAATTCCAGAAGTGGCAGTGCAGCAGCTCAACTAGTCTATTATTAAGGTTAGATTGAGTAAGAAACATAATTTGGAATTTGCCTCAGCAGCTAAATGTGTTCTTGGAAGGTTCAAATCAGCTTTAACCTGATTTTTTATGATAAAAGTGATGTGCCAGTACTTTAAAGCCGAGTTCCTTTTTGCTGAAGCTTAAGTTTTATTCAAGTACAATGAGTGAGTTTTGCATATACGGTACTGGGATTGCACACTCAGGTTATCTGGTTACATACATAATTCTCTCATTTGCAAGCACAGTTTGCAGCACATATTCATGCAAATTAGGTATGAAACTGGGCATTTATCTTGATTAGAATTCAGTTTCTATATATACTTAAAGAACTTTATCTCATTCAGGGATGGCTGCAGAGATGATGAAGAAAGAATTTCAAAACTTGCATTTATTCTCCTTGCGGGTTGTTTGTTGGCCCCTTGGGAATTCATTAAGGAAAACAGACCTTGCCAGTGATATTCTGAGTGCCCTGGCTCAGCACGAGAGGTTGGGTTGCAGACACTGCTGGAAACTGTCAGTCAGAAATAACTGTCCCTTGGAAAAGCCACTGTTCCATCTCTCTGAATAAACACTAGACTTTCTATTGTTTCACAATATCCAGATGGATTGATCCAGATGGATGTAAGGTCTAGATGCCACTTAACAGGGACTTGATCCTGCTGACTCTTGGAAAGCTGCTTGTACCCATGGTCCAGATCAGATCTGAGGTTTTGGAGGACCCAGGTTGATGTCGTTGATGTTTTTCAGCCAAACTCCTGCACTCCCTGGGGACTGTCAGCGTGTGGGACAGTGATGTGCTTCTGCTTTACCTCATGTCAAGCCTCTCCTGGAGTCATTCCTGCAGCTTTCTGAGAAGGGGAGCCCTTTTCTATCCTTTTTGCTGCATTTTAGCTCAGGGCTCTGCAGTGCCAGTGGTGCTGTAGAAGGACACCCCGAAGTTCAGGGAACTGCCACAAATTCTCATCTTGTTCACACAAAAGCCTGAATTTAGGCAAATATCGGAGGGTTTAGCAAATCATGCAGGACTGTTTCTCCCCTTTTCTTACAGGCTGTGATTTTCTCTGGCTTTTCCCTTGGCAAGAGCCCTTGCTTAACTGTCCCTGCTCCCTGCTGAGCTTCCCACTCCCACTCCTGTTTCTGTGAGGCTCCCACCCCACTGCTGTGGAGGTTCCTACCCCATTCCTTAACCCATTTGTGAACTTTTGCAGGTGGCTCGGGTGAGAACCCACAGTTTTGGGATGCAGGGATGGATCAGGCAGGGAAAGCCATGCAGGCCATGGTCTTCAAAACATCCCCATCCACGGGGCTTGGAGGAGTCTGCTCTAGTGGAAGGTGTGCCTGCCCATGGCAGGGGGTGCAACGAGATGATCCCTAGGGTCCCTTCTGACCCAAATCATTCCACGTTTTTATGATCTCATTTCAGCTGCTGTGGGCAGGGTGGTAGCTCTGCAGGCTTGCTGCAGCCCTGGCAAACACACAAGTGGATCCCTCAGAGGGATGGATAAGGCACAGGGAAACATCCGCGCTCCCTCTAGCAGTCGCCAGCGGAGGGATGATACCAATAATTCTCGATTTTTCACCCTGGGTTCGTGCCACACAAGCCGCCAGTGCAAGAGCTCTCGCAGTAATGCTGCTGCAGTGATGACAGCACTCAGAAGGCTCTTCCCCCTCCCTCCTCAAAGTCCTTCCAGGGGGATTTTTGGAGCCCATTCTTCTCCACCTGCCGCAGGCAGCTGCAGGGTACGGC
>VXBA01004490.1:71985-122285 GCA_013399895.1 Serilophus lunatus | reverse complement strand
CCCAGGGTCTCCCCACGCCGGCTCTCCCCGGTAATCCCGCTCGCACAGCCGGTTTCGTAATTGGGTAGGAAAGCAGCCATGTTACCGCCGCGATCCGCCGCTCCGGCCCCGCCGCTCCCCCGCGGCCGCCGGGACCGCGCCGGGCTCGGTCCGTCCCGTCCCGGGGCTCGGGGGGGGGCTGCGGGGCTCGGGGCCGGGAGCCCACCCCAAAACCCGGCTACCCCCGGCACGGCGCGGAGAGAGGCTCCAGCAGCCCCGGCAGATACACACACACCCCCTCCAATGCCCCCCAAATCCCTGGAAAGTTGTCTCCAAGCCTGGAGGGCCGAGCGTGGAAAATGGGGTGCAAGAAGAGGCTTTGCGTGAAGGTGAAGGAATAGGGTCCGAATCGGTCCCGCAGCGCTCGTGGCGGGATCCTGCTCTCGCCGGGCTGGAACTCAGTTTCCTGCTAATCACAGTGTGTTGCGATCACTGACACATTATGTATACATATGTATTCGAAAGTTTCAGGATATTTCCTAAATAATTGCAGGCTTGCATGGCGATTCACCCCGAGCAGCCTTGGTGTCAGAGCAAAAATAGTGCAAGCCCTCCCCTTTCCCGATAACTGAATTTACACCTGTGTGATAAAAACGTCAGTAGCTGTTATTTACTCGTTACATATTTACTGTGAGTATCTCTTGGTACGGTGGTTCAGCGTTATTTTAAAATAACAGTGGCATTTTGGTGGAGCTTTTTTCAAAGGTAGTGTGGCTCTTGGTGGGCATTGCTGCTCCTGGCAGGATGCAATCGTGGAATTATGGAATCAAAGAACAGTTTGGGTTGGGAGGGATCTTAAAGATCATCTCCTTCTAACCCCCACACCATGGTTGGAACCGATGCTATTGCTCCGCTGGTGTGGTGTTGTTCATGGCATTAATGCAAACTGATTTAGAGGGATTAATTAGTGGATTTATTCCATCCAGCTTGTTGTATTTCACTGTTTTGGTAGCGGGGGTGTGGGGTGTGAATTCCACTTGTTAAACACACTTAATCTGTCATCAGGTGGGTTTGCTGTGCAGCAGGAGCTGGACCGGGGTGAGTTTCCTGGTGGCTGTGAGGATGCGGGAGGGAAGTTACCTGTGTGGGCAGGTGTTTTCTGAACTGCTGTGCAAAGGTGCCTGATGGTGTAATCTCAAGCACCCTCTGCCATCCACCACTGCCAGGCTACTGAGGTGTGCTGCTTTTATAAAAATCTACTGAAAGGGCAGGAAGATGCCAGCCTGCATCCTGCCTTGTGGAGCAGGGGGATCAGGAATGCAGAGGGTGACACTCTGTGCAAGGCATGAACATGGAAATGCAACCTTCCAGCCAGGAGAGCAGGTAAAATGCTTTGGCTGCTCATGTCCACACTGATTTCTCTGTGTGTACTCAGTGTTTGGTTTCATTTCTTCTCAGGACGCTTCTGAGAAGACGGGTGTGTTTCTGCAGAGGGGCAGTGCCTGTGTTTCTGCAGCGTGTCCTGGCCAGGGAGGGATGCATGTGTGGTTTTCCAAGGGCTAGGGTTTCTTTTTTGTTTTCCTCAGAGGTTTTCTAATCTGTTGAGTGATGAAGAAACTCCTCTTTGTGTTCCTTTACTATCAGCTGCTGGAAAACAGTTGGTACGCTGTAACGATGCCAAAGAAATGTGCTGTCTTCCCCAAAATGTGCTTGTTTCTGCTTAATAACTATAATTACATGTGCTTTGGAGCTGTGGGGTCCCTGTGACAGGTGGAAAAGTGTGGTCCCTTCTTTTTCTGGGTGTGAGGGTGGTCTCTTCAGTGGCTGCTATAAGTTGCTATAGGTTTAACCCATCTTTAAGCTGGCAAATTTTCCTCAGTGTGCTGATGTCTAGGGGTTAGGAGAAAAGATGCTTCCCCTCTGTGGCCTTGTGGCTGAAGATGCATCTTGATCCTTCCCCATGAGTTTAAGAGCCTATTATTAAAATTGTGATA
This sequence comes from Serilophus lunatus, assembly GCA_013399895.1. NCBI lineage: Eukaryota > Metazoa > Chordata > Aves > Passeriformes > Eurylaimidae > Serilophus > Serilophus lunatus. The sequence goes on along the minus strand of VXBA01004490.1, from coordinate 120,312 downwards.
TATCCACTGCTGGTGGTGTAACAGAAGCCAATCAGTTAAGTGTAAAATTACATCTGAAGAGTGTTGTGTTCATTGTGTTTAGTGAGAAGAAGAGGGGGAGAGCACTTGATCTCTGCAAAACCCAGCAAATGGATTCACACACTGTTCTGCATTTCCTCCCTAAGTTTGGTACTATTGTTTATATACTGCCAGAAATGCTCTCCTACACCACTCTGTGTTTGTACAGACAGGCCTGGATATCTATAGTGAGCCGTATGCTTTTCCTCAAGGATTTTGAGACGACGTTTGGAAGGATGGGGTGAAAACAAGAAATCTCTGAACAGCTCTGCTGTTGTGTGTCTTCTAAGTAGGAGGGCTGCCAAGCTGTTTGATTTATGCAAATATATGAAAGGCAGGCAGAAGGATGGGGAATGAGCAAATTTGGGGTATGGTGGTGATGCTGGGGTGGGGTCCCGCTCAGGTCCTGGGGGAGAAGCACGTGGTGGAATCTCAGGGCCTTTTGCTTATAGAATCCCAGAATGGTTTGGGTTGGAAGGGACCTTAAAGCCCATCCAGTTCCACCCCCTGCCATGGGCAGGGACACCTTCCACTATCCCAGGTGGCTCCAACCTGGCCTTGGACACTTCCAGGGATGGGGCAGCCACAGCTTCTCTGGGCACCCTGTGCCAGGGCCTCCCCACCCTCCCAGGGAAGAATTTCTCCCGTGTCGTGGGAAGCTCAGTGATGGCAGCACTGCAGGCAGGTACTCCAGGTCAGTCCCAAGTCGTGTGGAAGGAGGGGAATGTGTGACTCTGTGCCCTGCTCAGTCGGTAATTAACACTGAGTTTGTCAAATGTGCTGTTTGTATAATTACGGTGCAGCTTGAGACAGCTCAAGGTAATAACTCTGCCCCTTTTGTGCACGCTGAGACTTTTCTCCGCTCCAATGTGCTATTTTTGCTGCCTTGAGGTGCATTTCGAGGGCTTCTTTTCAGTAATTTGAATCAAAACTGGAAGAATTCAGCGAAGAGGGAGAGCAGGATGGTAGGTGTGCGTGGGTAGGCAGGAGTGGAACATGTACATTGTTACAGTCCTTCGTGTGAGTGTTAATCATTCCAACCTCTCAGTCCTGACAGTCCCTTTTAAACTACGAGTTTGCTGGGAGAAGTATTTTGGCTGCAGCCTCTCCAAACTTGGATGCAGATCAGGGTGGAAATCAATACTTCATGTCCCTGGCTCTTAGCACAGCAATTACAGGCAGCGCTGGGTAACATCCCTGCAGCCGTGTGTCAGCACCCTCGTGTTGCAATTCTTGTTTGAATTGGGATGGGTTGAATTGATTGTGAGCAGCAGACCTGCCTGGTGGTCCAGGTCAGGCTGCGGAGGGGGGGTGGGATGCTGGTGTTTGGGGGGGTTGCAGGCAGAGCATCACAGTGAGGGCTGAGGCAGGTCAGTGGTCAGCTCTGGCCCTCATTCGTGCTGGATGCGCCTCTGAGCTTTTGGCTTTGTGTCTCTGCCCAACCTACACCTGTATTGTCAGTGGTTCGGTTAAAAGCAATATCTGTGCAGAAATCCAAAGTTTGGGTGATGACATGCTGTGATGAATCAGGCAGTTGGTCCATTTAGCCTCGTGTTTTCGCTGTAGTCTCCTTCCCACATTAAATGGAAAACACCTTAATTAATTAATGTTGTTAAAGTCCTTGAAGAAGGAACGTGCAATCAATAGCTAAGTGTTATTAATAACACCTTGCTCAGTGCTTGGCTTATCTTGCTTCCTGTTTCAGAGCACTGATGGCACACTGTTGGCTGTGTCCTGGCATGTGTTGGTGGGAATGGCGATATTTGCGTGGATGCTGCCAAAATTCATCTGGGAATGGGGCAGGAGCTGCACTCTGCTCGTGGAATAAAGGGCTTCTCCTTGCTGTGCAGTAATCTCTGGCGTGGGCAGAGTAAGAAGGATTTCAGTTGTGTCTTGGTATCTGGTGATGCCAAGGGGCCAGGGGGACCTTTATGCTCATGACAGCCTAAAATAGAGTTTTCTCTTTTTCCCTTTGATCTTGGTACCATTTCATAGATACAATGCAAAGACTTTGACTTTTGCCCGGGAGGCAATCAGTTACCTCTGTGCTGTTGCTATTTTGTGAGTAATCATCTCAGGCTGTTGAAAATGTACCATTTTCATCTCTTCAGAAATCTTCCCTGCTATTTGTTCTTCCAGAGCTTGAGAGCTGATGCCATAAAGAAGCCTGAGGAATTTGGATATTGCTGCCCAGCTGGGTATCAGAAGCATTTTTGTACCACCCTTATCACAAGATCAAGGTCTTGCTGTACTATTAATCTTTCTAATCATTTCCTAGTTTACTTCCCTCTGTCCTGTGTAGTTCAAAGGGTGAGGGAGCAACTAGTTTCATGCTCTGAAACAATTGTCTGTGCTGGGAAATCACTTTGTGCTTAGCAATGTTCCCATGGTTGCTTTAGAGGCAAGGAGCTGGCTGCAGATACCACTTCAGGTCCCTGCTACATCTTAGTCTTTGAAGATGTTAATTTAAATATCTTTTCTGGAGTTTTTCTATTCAAAAGCCTCATCTGGCATGGTTAGCATAATATTTAGAATATCATTGCTTTAGGGCTTGTCCAGGGGAGTTTTAGTGAAGCTCTCGAGGGTGAGTAAGCTCAAGTAAACTCTGAAGTTGAAGGAGGACTTAATCCAGGGTTTTGGACTCCCTGGTTTGGAGCATGACCATGAAAACAGTGTTAGACTTGCAGCTGGGGAAAGGAAGGTAGAAATAAGTCCCAGTCCTAAACTAGGGGAAGATTGTGTAATTTTTTTGTCTTGTGGATTCAGGCAGTCTCAGTCGCTGGTGGGGCTGGGTACTGTCCAAAAGGACAGTCTGTCCTGCCATTACTTATTCTTTGCTACTCCAGATCCATCAGTGAACTCAGTGTTCTCTGCCACAGGGGCCAGGTGATGCAGAACAATCTGCATCCTGAATATGCAACTCTTGGAGGTGCCAGAAGAGGCTTGAGGAACCTTGAGGAAGGTGGGAGGGGGCTCCTTGCCCAGCCTTGAGTCAAACCTCTTCCCTCAGGTGGTCCCTGCTCCTCTCTCCATGCACCAAGCCCGTCTCTGCACACCAGGCACTGAGCTCAGCGCTAGCACAGAGCGAAACTTCAGTCTCCAGCTTGTTAAAATTCAATCCTCATAATTTCTTGTTGACAGGGAAGCGTGAGATAAGCGCTCTGGCACTGACGCAGCAGCAGAACCGGTGTGCTCGTAACACCGCCCGTGAGCCGGGCTGTGCTTACACCTGCACACAAAACCCCGGGCAGCTGGTCAGCCAGGGGCCTCGTATTTTGAGATACATCCACCCCCCTGGGATGCTGAAGGCTCTCAGGGTGTTGCTCCTCATTGCTTTGTGATCCATTCCTGCTTTCTTTTCGCTGTATGATTTTGCTTGAGTCTTTATGGCTGATGCTTTTGGGTATTGAGGTGGATTTTGTGAGAGGGGCAGGTCTGGAGACCTCCAGCCAGACTGGAGATGTGTCCTGTGGTGGCTGGAGGTGGGATGGATTTAGCTATTTTAAGGAAAAAGAAGCTGTCTCGCCGGAGTACAGAGGTGGAATAACCGCTTTTGAAAGCTTTGGCTGAAATCCTTTCTGTAGTGAGTTTGTTTGCAGGAGTTGCAAAGGGGAGGAAAAGCTCTTCCCAAGGTTTTTCTCATGCATCCATGGCCAAGGAGGGTAATTGGAGGCTTAGAGGTGTGATGGGAGTGTCTCCCATCATCTTGAGTGATGGTGATGGGCTGTGATCCAAGGGGACCTGACATAAGAGGCTTTCCAGGAGGACAATGTGTTGCCACGTGAGAACAACTTTGCAGGGGTATTGATCATGATTGAGCGTGACACTGGTTGGAGCTGCAGCTCCCAGGGACACTGTGATACCCCCCAGCCCAGCTCTGGCTTCCATAATCTGATAAATTGCTGATTTCCCTAATCTTGTTAGTGCTGTCCTTCCCCAGATCCCTGTGAGGAGCTGCCAGGATGGGAACGGGCTGGCTGCTCCCACATGGACTCCGTGTGGGTGGCTTTGGGGGCAGATTTCTGGTATTTGGCCATGCCTGATGTCTGTGTCTGAAAACTACTTAATTGCAAAGACCTCTGCCTTGGAGTGCAGAAGCCGAGCTGCAGCAGAGAAATGTTTTTGCATAGAGCAATTAATGAGAAATGGAGTTTTGTCAGGAGGATTCCTGACACCTGCGTGGTGGGAGAGCTGCAATGGGCAAGGCTAGGTTTGCTCTGAGAAATGGAAAAAGCTCATGAGTTTTGCCGTTTAGATACGTGGTCAGCCTCACATTTTAAGTACATGAGGCTGGAGTTTGCTTTTGGATCACTTGGGTGATGGGAAAGGAGCAGAGATGCCTACGGAAAGGTGAAGGGCAGTGTGGTGCCATCATAAAAGCATTGTGGACGTCCTGCAGGCACCCAAAAGACCCAGTGTTTGGGAGGGGATCACCCTTATAACTGAAGAAGAAAAAGGGGCAGGGAGAAAGCCCGTCCCAGCCTTAGGACAATCACCCTTAGCCCTTGTTTCTTCGGCAAACATTTTTTTTCTGGAAGGAGCATCTTGTCTGTAAATCCATTTCTCACCCTTGGTCCTTACAGAGTCAGAATGACTCCTGTCTTTTCATGGCATTTCTTCCTCTAAGTTAAAATTTCACAGGTTTTAGAGGCCATCCCTGCACACTTCTATTCCAGGCTGTTGTTTTTAAGCAAACTGTCCACTATCCTCGAAATGAACTGGGAAAAGAAGCCTGAAGTTGCTGTTGGCCATCACTGATGACCTGAGTGAGAAACCCAGCCCTGAATCTGGGCAATAGTTGTGCCACAGGCTAATTCCCCAAGTAAGAGCTTCCTTGCTCCCTTCTAACAGCAGACGATCCCAAAATGCTTAGTTTTGGTGCTGTCTGCTTTTTCAGGTGTGCACAGGAGCCTTTCATACCCTTTAGGGCTGAGTTAAAGGGTCTTTGTAAGGTTCTGCTCTTGGTCCTTGGCTGGTTTGAGTGGTCTCTGTCCTCCCACCATAAAATTGTATTTTTTTCCAGGATATTCCTGGTTGTTGTAAGTTTCTGTTACGGGTTTAAATTTACTGCAGGCACACGAGGGCAGGAAATGTTTGCCTGTTTTCCAGGGAGATGTGCTCTATTAGGGATGGAAAGCAAAGCAAATTGATTTGAGGAATAGATTTGTAGACTTTACTTTTGATATCTAGATTTAGATGGTCTCTTAAATTGCAGGATGTAGAAAAAGAACATCTTAAACCTACAGGACTGCTGTGAAGGTTTCAGTGGGCCATACTGGCATTTTCAATAGGAAAATCTCCAAATGCAGCTTCATTTTGAATTGCAGCAGTGGAAGGATGGGGAAGGCAGAAGGGCCCTGTGCCTGGTGTGTGGGGTCTGGGCACAGCAGTGCTGCTGGAGAAGACCTTGGGGGATCCATTCTCACCTCAGAGCCATGTCCCTCTGGAGTGACTGTTCAATGAGGGTGTGAGGATAAGCAGAGCCCGGCTTGGAGTTACTCCCTGGGCTTTGGATGCTCCCTTGAAGCCGAACAATGTGTGATTTTGTGTAACAGCAGCACGTCCTCATCCAGTGATGGTAAAATATTCCCTTTCTGTGTGTTCATCATTGCTTGTTCTAGCCTTAAATGCACCCAATTATTTGCTTTTATGTTTGTCAATTATTGCATTATCTGCTCAGGCAAAACCTGTTGCTTTATCCACCTGCGGATTCATAACGCTAATTCCTTGACCTTTAGTCTCCTTCACAATCTATCCAGCGTTGCTAAATGGTTTTGCTCAAATTTATCATTATTTTTCTTCCTGCCAAAGCGATGGCTGAGGCAGGAGAGGGGGAGCTGCTTCAGGTGGAGACACGATGTGCTCCCCACCACATTTGCATCGTGTAATTGAATCTGCAAAGATCGCTGTTGTCATCCTTGGGAAGGGAGCTCGTTTTAAAGCCACACAGGGTTTGTTCAAATGAGCTTTGGTTTCCTGCACGATCTCCTTTCGTGGTTGAGAGAGGTCCAAAGCTGACAGCTCGGGGTGAGAGGGCTGATTAATGGGGTTCTTAAATTTCCATGAAAAGCAGAGGGAGGGTGGTGGAGCCAAAGCTGTGCAGCTCCTGTGGGGAAAAGCAACCTTGAAAATATAAAGCTTATAGTGGTATGGGTCTGAGAAACCACAGAAAGGCCACCTATTTAGTGAAAAAGCTGTATTTCATATCAAAAAGCTCTATTTTGGGGTAGCATGTTGTAATACAAGCAAAGATGTTGCAGGATTTATTAATCAGAAGGTACACCTAGGCAGTTGTGTTGGCTTCAGGGTGAATTCCTGCAGGGCCCTGGTGCCCTGATGCTGTTGTATAGGGATGGTTTGGGTGGGTTTTGCTGCTGCTGGGAGAGGCAGTGGTGGGACTGAGGCTGGGAACAGAGAGGAGCCAAATGTCACCATCCTGGGAATGTCCCCATCTCTGTGCCTAGTGCTGTCTGCTCCAGTTCAGGAGCTGCTGAAGGAGGAGGGATCAAAGGGAGGGAATGGGGTTAACAGGGCATGCTGGAACAGGGGTTATGAGCTGCCACCTTGCCCTGTTTGCTGATGTTCTCATGCCCATGTCATTGCCTGGCTTGGGTCCAGCTCCAGGACTCGCTCCCAAGCTGCTGAGGTTTTGCTGGAGCTCTGGAAAGCTCTGCAGTGGCCGTTGCTCCCAGGACAAGTGCGTGGCTCCGAGCAGCTGCCAAGGTTATTCTGAGTGTGGCACTGAGCACAAGTCATTGTTCTCTCAGGCAGAGCACAGCTTCAAAAAGCACTTTGCATTTTGCCACCTTTGCAGAGAACCTTTTCGTGCGCCGTTCCTCCTTAGACGTGCATCACTTCCAGGGTGTTTTGGTAAATGATGTAATTTAGCACATCTTCTCTGCCCTGCTTATGGCTGTCACTTCTGAGTGCACTCATTAGGGACTGGTTTGATTTGGGGCATAATTCCTCTGATAGGTGCATTTACTGAGCATCTTTGATTCTGCATTAGGTGTGTGTCAGGATTAATGGAAAGCACTTTACTAAAGAGGTTTGAATACCTTGTAGGTTCCTTAAAGGTCTTTTTTTTTCGGGTTTTTTTCCCTTTAAATGGAGCTGTATTATCTTGGGCTGAGGTTTATCTGATACTGTTGTGGTTTGTGGACTGTAGTGTTCCTTGTGCTGCTGGGATTGGACTGCTGTGGATTTGGGTCACTCGAGCTCCTGGAAATTACCTGATGCCAGATCTGTATATACAGTTGTGATTGGCTTATATTTGTTTTATTTTGGTTGGGGAAACATGCATGAAAAAAGCCATACGAGCTCTACCTGTTAATTAGCCTGACAATACCGTGGTAGTGACCACGCTGCAGGATTAAAAACCCATATGCAGATAGCACACAAACTCTGCTTGTTGGCAGCCTTAAATGGTGCAGATAATGTCAGATGAGCAGAGCTGGCTGTTGTGGCAGTGACAGCCTGTCCATACAGTGATGTCAGCACGGCTGCCTTTGACCTCATCACAATGTTCAGTCAAACCTGGCTCTGAACAGCCACGTTTTTCAGTGGTTGGGAATATTGTGCAGGGAAAAATCAAGTTGTTGGTGAAAAACCCCTCCTTAGGGTAGTCTTGGGAGCAGTAAAAGCAGTATTTACACACTTGGGATGTAAATTTGCAGAGCTGTGCCTCTTTTATTGCCTTTATCAACCTGCTGACAAAGCTGGTTCTCGGACATGTGGGGTTTGGCGCCGCTGCCAGCGTTCCCTGAATTCTGGTGTCATCTTTGTGCCAGGAGGTGGGTTAGGGTTAAGAAGAGAACTTGGTGTGAGAAACCTGTGGGAACAGGAGTGACCCCATGCAGTTCTTGGCCTGGAGAGGTATTTTGGCACACGTGTGGCTACAGGGACCTGTCCCTTGGCTTTGTCTGTTGGGTTTGCAGATACCTGCTGCAGGAACCCCTGGTCAGTGTCACCTTGGCCTGAGTGCTTGAAGTCACCCCTATACCTTCAAAATTTCAGGTGTTGGATCCTCCAGCATATTCTGAGCTGGGAGCAGCTGAGCTTTTGGATCCTTTTGAAGAAGGAAAATGATCAGAGCTTTGAAGACTTGCTGTGATTTATTCCGGTCCCTTTTAGTTGCAGCTGTACATACAGTCTCCAAATTGGAGGGTATTTTGCTTAACTGCAGTTTTTGTGAGGTAGCTCTCATTTGTTAATTCATTTTCAGTCGTTTCTGCCGATGTAAGTACAAGCTTATTTTGCAGAGATGTTTTTCATCTTTCCTGGACTTGAATCAGCAAATGAGAGTTGATATCCTTGTGGCAATCGGGTGAGGCGAGGGGAAGCAGAAAAATCAAGTGATGCTCTGAAGATAATTTTGTTCATGCTTTTTTTTTAATATGTCAGTGGTCAAAGCCACTTATCAAACCAAGTATCTTGAGTAAGAAGTACTCAAGTTGGGTATTGTTGGCTACAAGTGGAGATAACTGGTAGGAAGTTATTAGACATACTCTGGTTCCTCTGTGGTGTTTTTTCAGCATATCTTAAATTTCTTTGTGTGTGTACACAGCTCAGAGGGTAACACTATTAATTACATTTAACAGGAAAGACTAATAAAAAACTGTAACCCTCTATAGTATACTGGGTTTGTCCAGCTCTGATCTCATGATAAATCTGTGTATGTCATTAGGAGAGCAGGACTGAGTTGGTCATTCATATTACCAAAAAGTTTTCATCGTTGAAAATGAGTAAAAAAACGGTAAGGAAAGTACACCACCACAGAACTTTAAATATAGGAGAAAAACATGAAATTTTTCTTTTTGCCAGTCTATCAGGGACTGAAGGGGAGAAGAGGAGGTGTAGGGGACTGCAGTTGCTGTGGCTGAGGCTTGAAGCAAAGAAGGATGTCACTACATTATCCTGGGCAATCTATGGCCAATTCTTTCTGAATCTGGCCCAAAATATTGCTGAGTGAAGCGTGTGTGCTCATGTGCTGCTGCAGGCATCTCCATTCCCTGATGGGAGAGGAAGGGTGTGCAGGAGTCATGTCCCTCACAGGCGAGTTGTTCTGGGTGTTATTAAAAGTATTATCACGATGAGGTGCTGCTCAGGCACTGAACTCCACAGGCACGAGCACAGTGTCTGTCTGTGTGACAAGAGCCGTTGCCAACGGAGAATCCTGATGAGGATCCAGCCAGGCTGGGATCTGCACACGGCAGTTTCCTTCCTGCCTGTTTATTCAGGCAAGCACAGACTTGCTTTGTTAGTTATTTCACCTCTTGTAAGTGATGGCTGGCAGGGATGATCAGCTACTTTCTGATGAAGCCTTGAAAATATATATATTTTTAAATATTTTTATTTTACAGTATTTTAAATTTTAAAATATTTTACTATTTTTTTTAATATATTTTTATGGTGGAGAGTGGCACACCCGGATTTTTGCACTGGATGGCACCTGCGCTGGAATTTTTCTCTTCTCAAACATTTCCTTCCAGCTGATTTGCATGAGGCTGCACTGCTAAGCAAATGTTCCCTGTGTTTTAACCTGTTGCACAGCTATCCCGTGCCTTTCCCCTGCTCTCCTGCTGTGGAACATGAAGGTGGACAAGCGGAGCTCCCGTTGTGCTCGGGCAGACACACAGCAGCCAGGACCTTATCAGCTCCTCACCAGCAAACCAGGGCACTAAAGCCTTGGCGTGGACTCGCATCTCCTACTTACTTGGAGATTAAAAAGCTCTTGAGGCTTTGGTTTGTTGTGAAAGTTAATTGTGAAGCCCTTGAACCTTGGCAGGGCTCCCGCGGCGAGACTCGTCACGCCAGAGCCGAGCCCTCCGGCAGGTGCGGGGCTTGTCCTGGCTGGTCACGGCTTGGCACCGGTACCTCCGGAGGGCATTTCTCCCCCAGACGCTTCAGACATCCCAGGAGGACATGCACAGTCCTCAGGAGATGCTGGTTTCTCCCCACCAACTGAGCCAGGGCAGTGGGCGAGATGATGCCACCCATCACCTTCATCTCCCCCGCTGGTGCATCGCCACTCCGGTGTAATTAAGGGCTGTGTTTGGGAAAGGCTCTTGTGCCTACGTCAGATCTCCTCTGGGTTGGTTCCTCAAGGGTGTTCCCAGCACTGCTCGTTGCCCAATGAATCCCTGGGACCCACTCAGGGAGTGGCTCTTCTGCAGAGTCTTGGGGTCCACCGAGAACTCCTGGGATTTTTTGGGGCGGTGACTTTCCTCCAGGACCCTGATCTTCAGGTGAAGGCAGTGAGGAGGGGAGTGCTGTCAGGTGAATGAACCCTGCCTTGCCCCATTCATTAGCTCACCAGGAGGACCTTTCACACTGCTGGTGCTTGGAGAGGTGGGATGTTGTGTTCAGCAGAAACCAGAGAGAAAATGATTGCACAGGGACAATTTTTATTATTTGGGGGTTTCTTCTTCGTTATTATTATTTTTTAAGATGCTTTCTTCTTGTGCAAAACCTTATGCACAAGGAGGAGCTGAGGATTCTGGTGAACCATGGGATGGATGTTCAGGTCACTGTGGTGGAGACTGAGGGTCTGGGTCTCACTGTGTGGGGCTGGTTTAAAGCTAGTGCTTTATGTATTACTTTGGTTTTCAGTTTTCATCCTGATAAGTTTTTAATAATAATTTTGTTTATGCCAGGGGCTGTGTATGATGTGCAGTGGGAAAGCATGTGGGGACCAGCTCAATCATGGACTCACAGAATGGTTTGGGGTGGAAGGGACCATAAAGACCATCTCATTCCAACCCCTTGCCACAGGCAGGGACACCTTCCATGAGACCAGGTTGCTCAAAGCTCCATCCAGCCAATTCTCATAAGAAGGGGCAAAAGATCCCAAACAGTATCAAGGAGGACAAATAGAACGTTCCCCGTTTTAAGTCTCCGTCTTTCATTTATAATAAATAAAAATACTCCCCCAGGGGTATTGTTTTTTACCTGAGCTTTGAAACAAAAGTAAATATTACTGAGCTGGCAGCACAAATGAAAGGAGAATGAGAAGCGATGTATGGAGCAGATTGTCAGCCAGTTTTTATGTCCTTCTGTGTTGGTTTTGTGGCATTTCTTTGGAACAAACCAGAGACAATATTCTCTTACATAATGCTCACATCGCTGGAGTCTGATTGTATTTGACTGTCACAGATGAGGACGCTGTATTTATGTCTCAGTGAATTTTATCCCTCAGTTTACGTGTCCTCTGACCTCTGGGGAATATCACAAATCCAGTGTTATGGACTACAACGGCACGTTTGATTTATCAACTCTATTAATGATCTGGTTCAAGGGAGAAACAGCACTTTAATTAAATTCACGACTGATGATAAACCCAATGTTGCAAACATCAGTCAGGACAGTGATTTAGAATGGAGGACAAATTAATATTTTAAAAACCCCCAACCTACAAGTTGTCAGGAGTTGATTATTTTGGCGCTGCTCCGTTGATGGTATTAACAAAAATTGGAGCTGACCTGAGTACACTCAAACATTTACCCTCTGGAAAATCCTCCAACTGAGACTGACTGTGAATTTCACCATTGGCTTTGGGCCGTTTGGTGTTTTGCATTTCTTTTCTGTGGGCTTTAGTAATGAAAACAAACAACTTGGCTTCACCTTGGCTTGGAGTTAACTTCATTTCCAGTCGTTTTCTCTTTCCCAGGCATTGACACACTCGGTGGTGGAGCTCCAAATAGGCAAGAGGTTGGATGTTTTTTTGTTTGGATTGAAAATGTTTTGTTTTCTAGCATAATGCAATACCTCTGAATTCAAGGCTGACTCATTTCTCTTGAAGGATCCACACATACAAGTGTTCCTACACGAAATTTTAGGTGTCACACCAGTCCCAGGCATTGGTTTGTACAGCCACGTGCTCCAAGTTAAATTAATGTACAGTGGGCTCTCAGCCCCTGCCTGTGCATCACCCCCTCCCCTCTGCTTATTGGGTTGTATTCCTGATCTTCCTAATTGTCTCCAGCTGAAACTCTCCCTTAAAAGTGAGCTCAGATGGAAAACATTTTTGTATGAAGTGTTAACACGGGTTTTTTTTTTTGCAGGGGAAAACCTCAATTTAAAGGTGGAATAACCTACAGTTGGTGTATTCATTAAACTAATGATGCTTTATTTTAGTAAAGGTACCTTTTGATTATCTGTGAGGAGAAAAATGCAGCAAACCCAGTGTATTGAGCACTACAAGGGGCAGTTTAACCAAAAGCCTCTTTTTCTTCATTTGCCTTGGTGCAGGTTATTGGAGGGAGGCATTCGGGGATGTGTTTGCAAGGAATGACATTAATTATTCAGGGCTAGGCTAAATAAAATTAATTTTGGACAGGAAGTGAGTTGCTTTGTCCTTGTCATAACCCCCAGTCCACAGGAGCAGCACTCAGGTTATTAAAAGGCTGGTTTAAAATGAAGAAGAATTTCACCAGCTCACTATCTTTCTTCTTGGTCGGAAGGAGGATGTTATTTTACAGATCAATTACCATTGTTCAGGTGCTATTATACCATCTCAAAGACACCCAGAGTTTTGGATTTCTTTTATTTATTTTAAAAATATTTTGCAATCGACAGGTTGGTTTGGTTTTTTTTTCTCTGAAGCTTTTTTTTTATTTGGTGCTACATTTTCTTTTGTGCTATACCTTGGGGTACAATTAGGAGTTTGTTCTGCTGCTCTGCATCTGAGTGGTGCCAGAACTGCAGGAAGCATTAAAGCCTTCGAAAGGTAAATATTGCAGAGGGTGTAACAGCAATAGTCCTGGAAAAAGGAAAAAAGTCCAACAGCATTTCAGGGATTTATTCACTCCTTGATGTTTGAAGACTTCAGAGAGGAGTTGAGGGCTTGGAGGATCTCACAGACCATGGATTGGAAAAACAAGGTCCAACTTGGAATCAGAGAAGGAACATCTGTTATAGGATCTTTGCAAAGATCATGGAATTATGGAAAGGTTTGGGTTAGAAGGGAGCTTAAGTTCAACTTATTCCACCCCCCTACCATAGGCAGGGACACCTTCCACTCTCCCAGGTTGCTCCAAGCCCCATTCAGCATAAGGATGGAGGGCTGGACCAAGAGCAGTGAGAAACAGGTTTGGGGTGTGTGTCCCTCACCTGCTTCCCCACCTTGTGCTTTTATATAGGGCAGGGACTGAGCCTGAGCCTGTTTAATGTGCAGCCCAGAGGGACCTGGTGCTATTATAGGGAAACTGAGAACACTTCCTGTAAGTGCTCAAAGGCATCCCTCATTCCCCTGGCTGTTATCTGCAGCAGCATCCCTGTCCCCCACCCCACCTCCTCTTAAAAAAGCAATTCCACGCACAGAAATGGGATTGCTCCCAGTAAGGGCTCACTCCCAGTAATGAGCCTCCCCAGGCCTAGGAGGTGTTATGGACAAAGCAGCGTCTTAATACGAGTCTTCGGCAATTATGAGGTGAGTTGCATTCATTGAATTGCAATAGGCCTCAGAAGTTCCTGCCATTTGATGTGTTGAAGGAGATCAGTCACTACTTTGGAACGTTAATTTATACAATTCAGATCACACTTGTAGGGGTTTTTTTTTGTTTCCCAGCGTTTCTTGTTTTACTAATTGCAATTGTTTCACGTCCTCTAATCTATTATACTTTTTAATAAGGCATATAATTCATTATTTAGGTGGTAGTGTTCTGATAATTAGATGGGTTATTTTTGTCAGTGCTGATTAGTTGGTAAGTACAGATTAATATTTGAAGACTTGATGTGGTCTCTTGCTGTTTGGGTTCCAAAGAGGTGACGTGCCACTTGTTTCATGATATTCCCAACAACTTCATCCCTTCCAGCCAACAAATTGTAAAGAGGGTTTGAAAGCCTCTGGATCTTGTTTCCCCGTAAAACTCGTGTTAGAAAAATGCCAGCAAGTGTAAGCTGGGGGTGATACAGTGACATTGCAGCTCCCTGGGCAGGCAGCAGCACCAGTTCCAGGGGGTCTGTACCCCAAACATTATTTTTGGTGCACAAGCAGGGCACGGACCTGCTATTTGCTGGGTATGCCCTAGAAAAGCCTTGCCCCTCACAAACAGAAAGCCTTGGCCTTTTTTTTCCCCTGGAGTTAATTGCAGTGTGGGACAATGTGGCCTTTGTGTGCCTGTCCCTGTGCTGGGGATGGTTTCTCTCCTCCCCCCCTCCCCTGCAGAGCTGGCAGCAGAGCTGGTCTCTATCATCCCGAAGCTGTTTGCAGCACTAAGGCTGTTGTAGTTCGTTTGCAGATGGGTTAGTGAAGGGTGTGGTGGCTGAGGGGGCAGAGTGGACACCTGCTATTTATCGGGACTCGGGTGTGGGTATCTATGGGGTAAAACGTCCCAGTGTTCCCCCTCCACTGCAAACCAGACCAAGTGAAGCAGTGGAGGCACTGCAGTGTAATTAAACATGTGCTTTTGGAGTTGCAGCCTTCTGCCTTCCCCAGGATAATGTGAACCATGCTGCTGGGGAGAGATGATGTAGTTGGAGCTGAGCCATGGCATTATTTGAGACCAGATCTCTGGGAAGAGGGAGCAAACCAAATGGGGTTTTGTCACTTGGTCACCCCTACCAAGGAAACCTCAGTGCTCTTCTGTGGCTCCCTCTCACTGCAGAGACTTTCAACCCTCCTCCCTGCATTGGCAGATGGCTCCAAACACAAATGAGCCTCAGGGATGCCTGTCACTGCCTGTGACCCTGGGGAAAGCAGAAACCACATCGGAAATGAGCAGGGATAAGGAGATGCTGAACATTTTTCTTGAGCAAATAAATGTGGCATAGGGAAAGTCAGGGTAAGTACTGCGTGTTTCTCAGTGCTGTGAGCACACCTCGGGCAATCCCTGTGATGCCAAGGGTGTTCATACTCCTTGGTGGTTCAAGGACACTTGGATTAATTGATAATCCCTGAATCCACCAAGGTTTGCATGTGTTTCCAGAGCCCCTCTACCTGAGGATGAGAGCTGAAATTGTGAGGTTGTTCTTTGTGTTACTGGGAGATGAATTTGGCACTTAGACCTGTGAGTAATGGTGGGATGGTTGGACAGATTTGGAGATGAGTTCACAGCCAAGTGGAAAAGCAGGGCAAAAAAAGGATTTACCAAAGTAGAAACAGGGGAGGGGTTCTGAGGGCTTCCTCATTTCCACTAGTTTCGAGCCTGTTGGGCTGTGGAAATAAATTAGGGGCTCAACAACCATGAATGAGGGACAGGAGCGCCTGCCAGGAGGGCAGAGTTGGAGCAAAGAAGACTGAAGATGTTCCACTGAAGTTCTCTCAGGCAGCCTGGGAATTCTGGGTCTAGTTTACTTGGGCTGTGGTGTTGGATTTGGTGCATCACAGGAGAAATGGCTTGTGCTTATGCATGATCTCGCCGCTGCTGGAGAGGAGGGTCAGAGTGTAAGTCAGTTAAGCAGCCAGATTGCCCTGGTGTGTTTGCCACAGGATAATGGAAAATTCCTTTGAGGAGCTGTGCTTGATCTGGGGCCAGAGGGAACAGGATGAGGTCTATTCCACCAGTGAAACGATAGAGGAGTACACTGTGCATCTTCCGGCGCCTGCTGCCAATGTTTTTATAGGCCTGAGATTTTATTTTGGAGAAGTATCCGCGTGCAAGGCCAGCCCGAAGCTCTGCCAACTTCTTGCCTTGTGTCCTCTTGGCCTGCCCGTGTGCCATTCCCTTGGATAATTTTGAAGAACTCTGTGCACAGAGCCCGGGATAGCCTCGTTTTCTGCTTCTCATGATGAAGGGAGGAATTCAGGGACACAGGGTCCCCTGTGGTCAGTGTCCTGACACAGCACACCAAGCACAACAACTCTGCCAAAAGCAATGAAGAGCCTTTCAAGGGCTGCTTTACATCCTTCTGCTTTCCCTAAGTGGATTTGGGTCCGTCCTGCTGCATTAAAATTTAAAAAATTACCGTCAGAATTTGTGGAGTTAAAGGGAATCTTAGAAAACCAGTGTCTAGTGTAATTCCAAGGAAGGAAGTTTTAATACATCTGAAGACTTTGTGGTGTCTTCAGGTTACAAACCCATTTGTACCATAAGGCTTTCAACTGAAGGATTCAACTTGCTGTTCTTAGACTTTATCGCTAATAAAATGACTTTGCACTTTGATAGCCCCTTTCACTCCAGAATCTAAAAGTACTTAAAAAATGGTAATGAATTAATCTCCTTGATAGCCCTTGAGTGCAGCTCTTTGTACAGGAATTTGGGCCAAAGCCTAGTGAAGTCAGTGGAAAGATGTCCATGTCATTAGCTCTGACAAATCCTTTAATCTGTCTGTCCCTGCTTGTCCCATCCTCAGCCAGAGATGATGGCATGGGCATTCTCCCTTGGTTTTTTTGCCTGGTTTCACTGCTGAGGGGTAGTGGTACATTCAAGGCAAGGGAGGCAAAAAAAAGTTTCAGGGTTACCTGATTCAGGGTTACCTGCTGTTGAGCTCTGTCTAAAGATTTAAGATGAGTCTGGGTTGGAAATAACAACATTAAATAATCGTGTAAGAAAAAGTCTTGTTACCCCAGCGATGATGTTTCATTTACGTCATGGCCCTGCTCAAGGAGTGCTGCTTCCCTCCAGTGGGAAGAATGTAACCATCTCTTGTGCTTTCCATCCATGACCATCCCGTGAGCTTTGTTCTGTCACCCATCTTCAGATTTTTTGAGGTTGGCCATTGATTTAAACATTCAGGATCACGCTCTGGAGAAGACGGCGCCTTCTGCTGCAGGACACGAGCGGCAGGGCTGGGCTGTGAGGAGCAGAGTGCTGCTGGTGGAAGCTCTTTTGATGCAGTTCATGCCTGTCAACTGAACTAGCAGGGGAATTCTTCTTCTTGCTGTATTAAAGCAGATAAAAGCAGTTCTGCCCCTGGCAAAGCCGTAGACATGAGGCACTGGGAACATCTTGACTCCCCTTTCCTCTTCCAGACGTGTGATGGGTCGTGTAATGTCCTTACGTCTGATCAGCCGTGACAAGCTCTATTTTATGGATTCTCGCTCCTTGTCACCCTGTTACAATCTCCCTTCTCCCCTACCTTTCATTAATTGTCTCTCAAAACTATCTTGTCGCTGCTCTGATGATTTTTTCCAGCGGATAAGCCTGTTAGGGATAATCTGGTTTGCTGAATTTCCTTTCCGCTGGGCAATCTCCTTAATAGCTGCCTCAGAGGATTCCATCCTGTTTGGTTTCAGGATGTGGCTTCATATAAATATTCTGTTTCTCCGTGGTTCTTCTGCTGATTAAGGTCTGTTCTTTCTCCTAAATAAATTGTCTCCTAAAATACTTCTGAGACACAAGAGCTTCATGGAGACTTAGCGTGTGTTTGGTACTTCTGAGCAAATTGCGTTGGCCATGATGTTCAAAATTCACTGTTGATTTTGGATATGTCAACTTGGACAGTTCAGGGGCCAAAACAAAGGGAAGAAGAAAGATGAGGGAGGGAAAAGAGTTATAACGCTTAGATGTGACATAGCTCATACTACAGGGTATGTGATTGTTGGGGTTTCTCCCACTGATGTCCAAAATAGCACATCCTTCTCTGTTTATCCATTTCCCTACCATGCAATAATTACTAGCATCATTTAATCTCTTTCAGAATTTTATCAAATTCTGATGTTTGCCATCACTGCTCCTTTTGAAGAAGCTAATTTTCAGCACCTTTAAAAACAACCCCCTTTCATACATGCTTCAAGAATGCTTTTTCTTTTCCCTGCTCCAATCAGCTCTGGATGGAGGGTCAGGAGATTACTGTTCTGGTCCTGGCGTTGCCAGCGAGCTGCTGAATGATCTTCAGCAATTCGTTTGATCTTTCTGTGCCTCGTTCTCACAAATAAGGATGCTGGTAATAACTTTCTATTGTTAAAGCTCTGGTAATAACTTCCCATTGTTACAGATCTTAAAGCTCTCATATGGAAGGTGCTATATGGGACTTAGAATAATTATTGTCATCATTTGGAAGTGAAGGTCCTGGAAATAAAATTTATGCAATAGAGGACCTTGGTTCTTGTTGAAGGGAATTATTAGAATAATTTTGGCTAGAATCACCCATAAAATGTGAATAAGGCAACTGCTTTTATTTTATAGTTAAGTTATAGGAGAAATGGTGGGAAGGTGGGCATTTCCATTTGAGCCATCCTAGGAATAAAGGAAAGCCTAATTTTGGCTTCAGCTGATTTTGGTCTTGCTACACACCTTGTGGGTTCCTTGTATATAATGGCAATAAGCCCTTTTGGCCATTAGTAATAAAAACTAACCAAAACACGAATGCTACAACAATCCAACTCCCAAACCCAGGGACATTTTCCCCAGCACTGCTCCTTCATGGGCTGTGGCTGCCTGGGCTGATCTCGTGTGCGAAGGCATCTTTAAGCAGTAAAGGCAATAAAACACTGACCATGTTTGTCCATATGGTACCCAGATACAGCAGTTAGAGCTGCATTAGGATAATGAAGACATAGGTAAATTTGCTCTATACAATTCTCAGCTCCTGGCTCCCACCCTGTCCCTTGTTGCCTCTAATTTTTACAGCTTGCTAAAAATAGGTTCTTGGAGAAGACTTTGAGCTGTTGGGACAGAGACAAAGCAAAACTGTAAATCACTTGACAGCTCATTTCCTTATAGCAAATATCTTACTCTTATGACTTTATGTTTAGATTAAAGAAGTAATAAAATGTAGCAAGAACTTGGTTTGGTTACTGTGTGCTTCAGTTATATTTCTTTAATAAATAACAAATCCTGTTGGAAAGGTCTGAACTGCGCATCAGTTTTTGTCTTTATATGTCTCAGGTTTGGGGGGTTTAGGTGCTGGTGTGGAAAGGAGAGGGGGGATCAGGGTTGCAGTGTTGGGCACAGCTCTGTGGAGGGTAATGCCACCACCATGGCTGTGTCATCACCTGAAGGAAGATGTGCCTCATCTCGTGTCTGCCGAGTCCCTTTAGCCCTCATTGTCCCTGACTGTGCTCTGCAACGTTTTCAGCCCTGTTCCTGCAGCCAGTGGAAACCTTGCCAGTACTTCAGTCAGGATGGGATCAAGACCTTGCTGGTCATTTCCTTTCCTTATGCACACAAGGATCTCCAGAGCTTTCTGCAAACTCTGCTCTCCTTAGGGGTTTCAGAGGATTATTCAGTTGCCAGGCTAATTTTATTCCCTTGGGATATTTGCTGTATGTTCTGGCTGGGGATCAGAAGACAGCAGCCACAACTGCAAGGCATGGGCAGATTTTTCAGAAGACCTATGTGTCTACCTCAGTCCTCTACTACATTTCAGAGGGATCTGGTGGAGGTTACCCACGTTTTGATGTGTTTAAATTCCTTTAGCACTACACTCCACCAAGCTGCTGTTCCCGTTCTCCGCCGCCTCAGAGGGACCAGCCAGACAAGAGCAGATTGTGCCAAAGCTCCACCGTGCAAATAAAAGTCACGGGATCGAGCCTGTAATAACAGACTGCATCTTCTGTTGCAGCAATATGTGTTTTGGATGAGGGAAATTAGGGACTTGTCTTGCTTGATGCAGCTTTGGATTATCAGATTTGTTACGAGAGTGTCATGCTGGTTGATCACAGCAAATGTTTTGGTGGTGTTATGCACGGCTGGGTATTAACATCATTTAATGGCAGCTTGGGAGGGATGAGTCCTGCTTCCAGACCTGGCAATAACCCGTGATAAGAGCATGGACAAGGCTCCTCTTTCGCCTGAGCTGCTGTTTCCCAACCTTAACATCTTTGCTAGAAAAAAATGCCCTTATAGCAGCCAGGGGTTATAGCATTGCTTTAGACTTGCTCTATCTACATTGCACAACAATCAGAAAAAAGAGTTATCAGTGTCCCAGGAGGCAGAGAACAAATTTAGGTCTCAGTCTTGCATATGCTTATACAGCTAATTAGCTTTACTCAATGCAGCCCATTCAGCCCATAGCACTTGTCCTTCATCTGTTCAGGACCGTGTGTGTGAATGCTCATTGAAACACGCAGTCAATCAGAGTATTGTTGCACATACATTATTGCTTATGTTCTTGTTTGAAGCCAGGAACAGTCTCTCCATCATAGCAACCTTTTCTTTTTTTCTTTTTTTTTTTAATATAATACAGCTATTGCTGTGAAATTACAGGCCCAGGTAAATTTATTCTTTTCAATTCCCATCGCTGAAATTGCTGAGCTTGGCTCTTTGGAGGCAGGAAACGATATTTGTCATCGCCTGGGTTGATGTGGCTCCAGATTTAAGTGTTGTGCCAGCTCCAGGACTTTGAGTAATAGACACATAATGAGTGATTACCCGATTGTTGTCGGGTGGTTGTGTAGCAGGACCTTTCTGTCTTAGCAATTAATCTGCTTGCTGATGAACACTCGACCAGCTCCTGCCGGGATCTCTCTTGTCATTTCAGTCACTTGGCAGCAAAAATTGCAATGAGACTTGTATCACATTTCAAACTAGACTTTTGCTGAAGCTATTTAAGGGTATAGGAGCACATAAAACCCAGCAAATCTTGTATTCAAGCGGGAGAATATGAATGCTGAGCGTGCCCAGCCCAGGTCAGTGCACCAGCTGCTTTTACTTTGCTTCCACATTAAAACTAACTTGTGATAGTGACAACTGAGCTCAAACCCCAGAATTTACATAATGATTCTGTGTTAATGATATTAAACATCATGGCACTAACAATAGCCTGTTAAAGGCAAATCCACAGAGATTTCTTTTTCCATTTGACCTTGAGTGCTGACGCTGGACTGGCTCGGCATCGCATTTTTTTCCCCATGTTTGAACTTGAAAGGTTCTTTAATACTCAGCTCAATGTTTCTGTTTTGCTTTTTAAATTCCTTATTATTTCCCATGGCTGCAGTGCTCACTGATATCCTGTGCCAGGTCATTTCCAGGACTTGGACCTGAATTAGATTCAGTAGCTGGAAGGCGCTGGGCCTCAGAAGTGTTTGTACATGATTCAGTTCCTGGAGGACAAAGGCTCATCCTTGGCCATGGAGCATCCTACACGCGACTTTCCTTGTGCTTCCAGGCACTGTGAGAAGAGAAATGTGGAGGCAGCCTGTTCCCAGGATAGTCCTGCTTAAAATTTCCCGCCTGCATGGCTAATTTTGAGTTTTGTCTCCTTTCCCAGCCAGATTCTCTCTCCCAGTCTTTATCAGATGCTAATTAGTATTCGTTCCCACCCAGCACCAGGATGCTTATTAAAGTTTTAGGGCAAGCTTTGCAGTCCTGGCACTGTTGCAACTCTGTGGATGAAATCTCCTGTAGCCCCTTCGCACCTCAGCTCTACCCCGTGTCCAGTCACCCTGAGTTATTGAATTAATTTGCTTAGCTCAGGCATCTTGTGATGAGTAAGATTTGGGGATCAATAAGGTTACGGCAGGATCTGCAGCGCTGGCAAAACTTCCAGCTGGAGATGCTCCTGGTCCTGCAGAACCCGGGGAATCTCCTGGGTGACTGCAGACCGATTTCAACCTATAGTTTGAAACTTCACCATCAAATGCTGCCTGCAGGGTCCGTGCTGTGTGTTACCCAAGTCAGCAGATGCCATCACGAACTTACTGGCTGTTGCTCCCCGACTATTTTTATTTGCATGCCTGGAATTCCTGCTTTCAGCTCAGCAGCAATAAATGAGCCATTTGCATAATGAATGGTTTGAAAATCTGCATCCCTGCAGTGTCTTGAGCCTTGCCCTTCAGAAGGGCTTGTTTGCAGGAGAAGGTGCTGTAATTCAAAAAGCTCAAATCCTCTGGGAAGTGGAAGTTTGGATGGGAAATAGGTTATTTTTCAACTAATTTCTTCTGTGGTTGCGTGGTTTGAAGATGAAAAACGATGAAAAGAGAGCACCTGCAGATTAGCAGGATAAAACCAGGGGCATATGTGCATTAATTGTCAGTGTTTGGGAGGTGCCAGTCCCCTCTGATCAGAAAAGAAGGAGCACATCTTGCTCTAGTAATCCAGGTTAGGCATGAGCTCTCCTGTGTCCCTGTGGATCCTTTTGGGATTGACTCCATTTGTGACCATGAGGCCACCAAATGTCCAAGGCCTCCATGTCCCCCACCTGAAACAGGTGCATCACCCGCCTTTTCTTTTGGTGCTTCACTCCTCCCCTCCACTGGGATTGTGGAGCAGAAAATGGGGTGAAGGATCCCTAAAACGAATCCCAAAAGCAGCAGGAGCCCTTGGTCCTTCAGCACAGGGAATTTTCTGCTGTGTCAGTGCTGCTGAGAAGCCCCACAGTTAGGTGGGTGACGAGTTTCCTAATCATTCCTAATAAATACCAACCAGGAGGATGAATAGTGTGCAGCGATAACTCTCCTGCAAACACTGGCATCCCACTCGCTCTGATAAGGCATCTCTCGTCTTCAAGTCCCTTAAAATGCTTTCCATGTTTCCAGGACTCTTACTGCATAAAATTCTTCTGCAAGGCATCCGTTTCTGTTTGTTTTCCTTTAAAACTGCTTCCCAATTTCTCTTTGCCGGGTCTGTGGAACACGTAGGGAGCTCCGTGGGAGGAGGAGGAGGAGATGAGAGCAGTCGAGTCCTTACTGGAAAATAAACGTGAATCAAAATCCAGTCCAAACCCCGTAATCTCTGCCCCACACAAGAAAGCTCCACTTCAAGGAATAAAAGTAGGACAAAATAGGTTGGATTTAATTGCTTTGGATGCCCTGGCACAGCAGAAGTGTGAAAAGGCGATAAAAGCTGCAATTTAAAGCTCGGCAGCGGCGGGATGGAAACGCCGGAGCTGGTGCGCCGGGAGATGGATACTTTATCCCTGGCACATCTCTGCTGAGTTAAGATAAATGTTGAGCTATTAAGTTCCTGAGAGCACCGAGAGGCTGGGAGAAGGTCACGTACAGCTCCCTCTGTTTTGGCTTTGCCTCTGCGCTGCATCGAGCTGTTCGGAGGATCCCTCTCTGCTCTGAGATTCCCTCAAACGAGTCCCCCAGAAATGCAGGGGAGCTCAGCCCGGTTCAGGGTGCGGGGTGTTGCTTCCCTGTGCCTCAGCTCACGAAATCCAGGCTGGAACCTGCCGTGCCGTGTGGGCAGAGGTGGGGGAGCACCTGGAATCTGCTTTTGAGGGGCTTTAAAACTCCTGTTGGCTTTGTGCTGAGCAACTCCTGGTGCAGGTGTGATGCTCAATATTGTCCAGTCGGGTGGAAACAGTGTTGGAGTGCCAACAGCATCCAAAAATCTGTGGGTATCCCCATTTTTTTTGCTGTCTTGTCCTCTGAGGTGGAAAAAGCTGTAGCAATGGGGAGACAGGGCAAGAGGAAATGACAGGATGAGAGGAAAGGACCTCAAGGTGTTACAGGGGAGGTTTAGCTTGGATAGTGGGAAAAAATTCTTCACCAAAAGCCCTGGCACAGCTGCCCAGGGCAGTGGTGGAGTCCCCATCCCTGGAGGGATTGAAAAGCCATGTGGACATGACCCTTGGGGACATGGGTCAGTGGTGGCCTTGGCAGTGCTGGGTTAAAGATTGGACTCGAGAATTTTGGAGGGCTTTTCCAACTCAAGTGTGACTCAGAGATTCCATGGAAAATGTGTACAGACCAATGGCTCTGCTCTGTCCCTCTGCCCAAATCCTGATTTCTCTCTGTCCTTGGGAGGATGTGCCAGATAAAAGACTGAAGTGAGGGAGGACAGAGGAGGGGAAGGAGATGAATCTCCTGCATTCATTATTCTGTATGCAAAGAACATCAAAAGCACTAATGGAAAAGCCTTTTTATATTTTTCATCAAAGCAGTGGTTCAGATTTGGCAGCTGAGTTCGTACCGGTGAAATATTTATGAATGGAGCAGCTGTGGGGCACTGCTTCAGGACAGCAGCTCCCTCCCTCCCTCCCTCTTCCCTAAATGTGTTTTTTTCCACTTAGTTCTGTTTTTCTCCCCCTCTGCTTTATTTGTGTTACTTCTATTAGAGGAACTTGCAGATGAATCAGGACTGAGTTTTCACCGCTGGTAGCGAGATGTGTTTATTTTTTGCTTTACTTAAGTCAGGAAAAAAGAGAGGGAAAGGGATAAACCAAACCTCAGGGATATATAGGGCAGCAACAGGGGCTGTTCCCTGATTTCTCTCTGCTGCTGCTTCCACGTTTAGCCTCAAAACCTCTTGACTTATTTCTCTAGCTAATAATTCGTCATGAGTTGGGGTTTTTTTCTGCTAAGAAAGATGACTGCACTGACCCAAATGAGGTTTATCTTTTATTCTTCTCTAGTAATTAGACCCATCCGTATGTAGGGAGCATGAAATAATTTATAAAGGTGTTTTAATCCCAGTTTATTATTTCCTAATCCAGATTTATTATTATTCTTGCTAATTTTGCATCATCACTTGGTGAGTAAGGTGGTTCAGAATGCACAGAAGAAGAGCTAACACTCAGTTTCTATTGAAATCTCAGGCAGGTTAGAAAGAACAGGTTCACAGAAGGAAACCTGCAGCACTCCTGTTCATCCAAGGGGATGGGAGAGCAGCAGTTGGGATTGGTGTCCATCTCATGGGCAGTGATACTCTCAGTTTATTTGAATAAAAATAAACTGCTTTTCCTTTTGGCTTTGTCCAGAAGAAGGTAAAGCTTGATGGTCACCAGGATTTTGGGATGCAGGATGCTGAGTTGGAGTGATGGCAACAAGCTGTCATGGCTTTGAGGAGAATATGGGAATTCTGGAGCATCTCCATCTCTCTTGGTGTGTGACTGTACAATGCGTGAGAAGGAACATGCTTTTTAAAATTTGAAGCTGCATTTCCATCAGGGTATTGTGTTCTTTAAATATAGACCCTTAGAAATGTGATAACTTCGGTCATTGAAGGATAGTAACAGTAATTGTATAAATATTTATGTCATGTAAAACAGCACAAGTCAGTGGTGCAGAGCTGGGATAGCTCTTTGCAATTCTGAAAAGTTGGCTTGAAATCTCAAGTTGTGACCAGATGTGTAGGTGGATCAGCCCATAAAAATAGACACTGTTGTCTGAGCTCATTTCTATTTTAAAAAGTGCATTAAAACGCATGAAGAGTGTAAAGTTCCAAACCTGCAGTTTATGGAGAAGAATTTGCAGGCTGGGGTTCACACACCTCCTGATTGGTGCTCCCCAGAAATCAAAGTGGGCACACACAGGTTATGTCTGCAAGTGGAAAGCCCTGCCTGGTGTCCTGAGGTGCAGTGAAGCCTCATTTCTGCACAGCAAACAGAGGACACATTATGACACTTTGCATCTGTTTGCTCTTTTAATACTTCTTTTTTCTTTTCTCTGTATTATAATAGTACAAAGCTTCCTAAAAGACTTTTTTATTAGATCCTTGTGTTGATTTATCTTCTGGTCAAACACCTTCTAATCACTCCGCTCTGTCCAAGTCCTCTCTGGTAAGATGAGTTCCCTGTTAAGGAGCTACCTCTGGCCTTAATGACCATCAGACCTGTTTGGTTCCCTTGTTCACGGTGAAAAACATCCTTGTTGAGGCTTTCCCAGGGATGAGGTGCCAAAGGGAGAGCACCGGTGGCCATCCCATTCCCAGCCTCCGTATCATGTGTCCCCACCATGGTCTTGGAGAGGAGAAATCCTTGCCCCACCAACCCAGGGATGGCTTGTGTGTAATGGAGATGTAAAACCCGAGCACAGCATTGACTCTCCAGTCCTCACACGGCTTCAGCAGCGAGCTGGAAGGAGAAGGGCTGTTAATCCTCCTGACATCCCCTTTCAATACCGTCATATTTCAGCCCTGTTAAGCTGTTGGGCTGTTGTTTATGGGTTTCGTGCTGAAAGGAAGAGCTGTGCTGAGCCTGCAAAATGCTGTTTTATTTCTGTAATGTCCCTATGAGAGCAGGCAGCTTGTCCTCACCACCATCAGTCCTCCTCTAGTCCCAAATCCTGCCCTGTGCCTGGCCGAGAACTTGCCCTGTGCAAATCCTCTTGTGGTGGAGCATCACCAGCTGCTTGGAAACAATCACAACTTTGTGCAGATCCCATTATTTGAGGGGAAATACCTGTTGTCAGTGGGCAACCCTATTCCCAATTCCTTTTTGGGCTGAGAAGTGGGTAATACAGCCAACAGGTTCCCTTCAGCCTCCTTTCTCCTGGCTGTCGTCTCCCTGCGTGTCCTTCACAGACAGATTGATTGAATTGGATTTTTTGTGGGGTCGTGGGTTGGCGTGTTCATTAACCTGCACGCTGCTCTCCTCCCTGCCCTTGCATCCATAGCATCCTTCCCAGCCTGTGCTTTATTAGTCAGGATTTATTTCTTCCAGTTGGCATTCCAAACCCCAGGGTTTTCTCGTGTCCATCTTGCCTGCACATGTTTTCCTTAGCCCCGGGGGAGGAAAAATACCTTTCTGCTGGTCTCAGCCACGTCTCAGTGCCAGCCTGGACATCTGTGCTGGGGAAACCAGGGCATGGTAGTGCTGGAGTGGTGGGAGGGGGAAGGTGCTGCACAGTCAGTTGTGTTACCAGCCACAAAAATTGCATTTAGCTGGAAAAGCAGACATTTCAGCTGGGACAAAATGATCTCTGCTCACAGGGTCTGGAGCAGTATTCACTCACCAAGATGCATCAATATTCAAGTCACGATTTTGTCTAAGTTTCTTGCAGTAAGTTGGAGATACTGCCCATGAGAACAGGGTGAATCCCCCCCCATGGCACAGTGGAATTTGCAGGTGCCTCCCCGGGCTGCTGCAGCTCACGCTGCAGAAGGGAGATGCTGGCAGTGATTTGTGGGGCAGGGAGTTTTCCTCCTTCCCCCTCCACAGGCTGTAATTCCCTGGTATTATAACGTGTCATTTTTCTAACATACCTGAAGAGCCGGGAAATAATGTCTGGGCCTAGAGGGACAGCAACGATGGGACCTCCAGAGGGGCAAGAGATGGAGAGATTAGAGCAAGAAATGAAGGCTGTAATTTATTTCTCTTTCCCGTCCCTCCGGGCCTGAAAAAGTGGCCACATTCCTGGCGATCCCTTTATTTTACAGCTTGGAGCTTGTGTTTTTTCCAAAGCCAGCGGATGCTGCCAGTTCCCATCACCTAATCAAAGCTCCTGTGTGGAAGGGCCGTCTCGTTATTACATCCCATTATACCCTCCGGCAGTGGCTGTACTTTATAACCGCCCAGGAAAGCTGACAGGTAACCAATGAGATGCATATTCCAGTGACAACCTCCTGCCCTCCAGGGAGCCGGGACCCTCTGCGGTACCAGCGCTGGGCTCTTTGTGGCTGGGTGCTCCCGGGAAGCAGCTGGGACCATTGTCTGCCCGGCGAGGCCATGGAGCAGCGAGGTTTGCTCTTTTGTTCCTTCTAATTCCATTGTCCGTGTGATATGGATTGCCATTACATGCCTGTGTGTTTGTTGGATTGATGGGAAAGGGAAGAAGAGTCACCCGGAGACACAGGAATGGCTGAGCTGGAAAGGTGGAGAAGAGGGTTTGGGGAGGGAGCTGGGAGTCTGGGGAGGGATGGAGGGGGGGGAAAAACTGGCTGACTAATTTTGTAATTGCAGCTGGGCACTGCACCTCAGAGTGGCCTGATGGGGTGTTAATTCCTACCCCATTCCTCTGATGGGATCCAGCTCACAGCCTAATGACCCCCACCTTTAAATCAACATAACCCGGTGCATGTCAGGTCTTAGGCTCCAACAGAAAAGGAATTATGTTGATTTTGAATCAGTGTTTCCTTCCATCCCTCCCCAGTGCTTGTTCATTGTGTTTACTGGTTGCTGTGAAATATGGATAGGCTGAAATATTTGGATATTTTATATTTTTGGGGTTTGTGCCTGGGGCAGGGTGGGAGGGTCAGGATGGATGTGGAGGAGTGAGGAATAAATTGGGATTGGAACGGATTTTGGAGTTGGCTGGGGTGGAGCGTGGCACTTGGGATAACTTTGTCCCTTTTTTGATTTATTTGCTGGTTTATTACTAAGTTACTTGTGGGCTGTTTCTCTCTTTATTCCACTGCAAATATCCAAGTGATGTCGAGAGTGGCAGGTGCTGGTCTGGAGGAGGGTGCTGGTGCATCCAAGGATGGTGATGCAGCAGTGAGCAGAGTGTCCATCCAGGCACACAGACCCGGGGTGGGGCAATACTGGCTGTGCCATCTCATTCTGCAAGGAATGGAGGTGTCATTACAGCAACCCAAATAACTGGCTACTGATGAGCACAGGGCAGCCTCAGATGAGACCTGTGCATCAGTCTTGGGTGGTTTTGGTATCCTTTGGGCTGTGCCTCTTGCTTTAGAGGGCTGGGAGTGCAAGTTCAGGGCTGCAGACTGTGTGTGGACAAGCGTAGTCTTTCTGCCATTAAAGGGAATTTTGCCTCCTCTGTCATCCTCTGGCTCTGGTGGCTGTGGCAGCAAGGGGGATTCCAGGAGCACATTTTACTCAACACAGTTTGCCTTCAAATCCTCCAGCCCCTGAATGTGACAGCTGCTAAATCACCTGTTATTATGCGGAGAACAAAGCTGTCCTCCACAAACAAAGGAAGGAGAATGGTCTGTAACTAGGGGGAAGGCAGAGCACAGCAGTGGGAAGGGGATGGAGCCCCCTGGGTGAAGCCAAGAGACACCAGCAAAGCTGCCAGGACTCCAGGGGTAGAGAAACCTCCCACCATGGTAAATAAAACTCGAAATAATGACCGTCCAGCAGTGCTCCAAACAGTGCCCAGCCATGTGCTGCAGCACCTGACAACCAAGCAAGAGCCACATCCAAGCTTGGGCTGAATATTGCTCAGTTTCTTTGAGACCACCCTGTGTGGTCATTAGGAAAGAAATGGGACTTAGACCTGGATTTCCACTTATAGAATGTTAAGGGGTTGGAATGGACCTTAAAGATCATCTAGTCCCAAACCCCACTGCCATGGGCAGAGATGTCTCCCCCCAGGCTGCTGCTCAAGGCCTCATCCAGGGTTGGGGCACCCACAACCTCCCTGGGCAGCCTGTGCCAGTGTCTCACCAGCCTCACAATAGAACACTTACTCTGAGTTTGCTGACCTGCCCCCTTGCTGCCCAGTGCCAGGCTGTCCATCAGGGCTTTGCTCACAGCCTTGGCTCCCAGCTGGTGCTGAAATGTTGTGATTTCCCCCAGCAGCACCTTTTGTGCCACCTGGGGGTTTTCCTGGCAAGCTCAACCAGCAAAGCAAGAGATGCCTCTAAGAGCCTTTTGATGCTGAAAAGTTAATCCCTAAGTCCCAGCCTGGTGTAGCTGTTGGACACAAGCACAGGACCGTGCAAACAGCAGGGCAGCTGCTCAGAGCCTGGATGTGACACACAGCAGTGGGCAATGCCTTTCTCTTTTGCTCCCTGATGGTGCTATCTAAATAATATTAATAATTAAGGGCTCAAGCTGGGCTGGATATGCTTCCCAGGGGCTGCACTGTGCACTTAAGCAACTGTGCCACCTCTTCTTGATGGCCTCCCTGGCTGTGGCGTGATGGTCAAGAGGAGCAGCAGTGAAGGCAGCAGGAGCCCTCCTCAATATTTAAAGACTATTGATGAGCAAGCCAGGCTGGGGTGGTACAAAAAAAGCCTGTCTAGACATAGCAGAGAGGCTGCTTTCCCTCGGTGCATGAAGTCCAGCAGGAGAAAACAAGCTGCTTTATTAATTTTTCCTTTTTTTTTTCAATGAAAAATCGAGAGGGGCTGCCTTGTTCTGCAGCCCAGCTGATGATGCTGGGGAAGGGCATAATTTTGCAGGAGAAAGTGGCTGGTGGGTCTAAATGCTTCCAAATCTTCATCTTCCTCCACTCCAGCAGCAGTGGGACATGATCTCAGCATCTCCAAAGTGAGAGGAGCATTTCATGTTTATCTGTTTTGTCAGTAATAATTAACTGAGAAGTAGGAGGAAGACTTGCAAAATAACTCGGGGAACAGAGCTCTTCAAGGAATTAAATGCGATTATAGAAAGAGAGAATCATTAGTTTGGAATTAAAATAAATGGCTTTTCCTGTAAATCTACATTTTGGGGGCAAAGGCAGATTGCTATTTCTTCTGCCATTACTGCAGCAGACACTGCTCCAAAATAAAGCTCCTTCAATAGCAATATGGTTTGTGATCATTGTAATTTAAATTATATATATTAGACAGGAGAGGGGCAGCTGTTGAAAGCCTGGTCTAAAAGTCACTGCGTAGCATCCTCTGAAGAAAAGGCTTTTTAAAGTTGCTGTAAAACATAAGGATAAAAGAAATTGAGCTCATTTTTCTCCAAAGACCATAACATCCTTTAAGGCTTAATTCTGCTTAATATTTTGTCTGTCCTCTCTGGGCTGCGCTGTTATGGTTTAATCTGTTGCAGTGCAGTTTGGTGAATTTAGAGACATTTTGAGATACAGTTTCCTTTTTCTAGCTTTGTTTTTTTTTTTTTGAGCAAGAGGTAGAATTTTAGTGTAAATACTAAAGGAGGTGTCCTGCTTGGGTGACTCCTGCCTGCCCCGAGTGGCCCTTGGCTTTGATTGCCTGCTCAGTTATCCTGCTTTTTTCATTTCTCCCATGTCCCTTGTTCAAATGGTCCTTGTGTCTCTGTGCTATCAGGGCAGGGAGATGAATA
This sequence comes from Serilophus lunatus, assembly GCA_013399895.1. Lineage (NCBI taxonomy): Eukaryota > Metazoa > Chordata > Aves > Passeriformes > Eurylaimidae > Serilophus > Serilophus lunatus. The sequence goes on along the minus strand of VXBA01004490.1, from coordinate 89,769 downwards.
AATTCTACGTATCTCTCTCTCCTGTCAATATTTGTGTCAGGAAAGCACTTGTGCCATTTCTTAGAGAAGTCACCGTCTCCCTTCACTGACCTTTTATTCCTTCTGTGGGTGGAGAGTTTCTCCTCAAATATCCTCTGCAATCTCTGTTCCAGCTGCTGCTTATTCTCTTATCACTCTTCATACACTCACTGTAATCTCCCCATTTTGCATCTCCAAGAGCCTCCCTGCTCTTTACCCCTCAAGAAGCTGCCCGTGCCTTCTCTCCTGGATGGCAATGGCCCACCCTGTGTATTTCTGCTGAAGGGCACCATTTAGCAGCTGAGCATATTAATTTCCTTTAAAACTATTTTCCTGCTTAATTGCACTTGTCTTGAAGCAAAATGTGTCCTGCTGAGAGCACCTTACAGCCTGAAGAGGTGAGATGGCATGCTGTGCCCTCCTCTCACAATATTTTCCATTGATGTAGCATATCTGGCTCTTGCCTGTCCAGGTCCTTTGGAGCTGCTGAAGTGCCGTGAAGCCAGACATTGCTCTTGGATCCATTCCCAGGTTGGGATGATGGAGTGACTGCAGCAGGACCACGTTTCCTGGGCCTGGGTGGTTCATTGTAGATATCCCCACAGCACACTGCCAACTGGTGGCACCACTGCCCTGAAGGCTGGTGGGACAAGCAGAGCTGTGTCTTTAGCTTTCAGACCATGAATTTCCTCGTAGATGTTTCTGATTTCTTTCTGGGTCTGCCAATTATTTTATTCCATTGACCCCACCCTTCAGTATCAAGTTGGTAGGTTTCTTACAAACCCTGAAGAAAGGAGGTGTGATGGATTCTACACATTTTTTGGTAGGTAGGTTTGACATCATCTTTGGGTTTGCTTTTTTTTTTTTTCTGGAAGAAATTACTGGCTCTTCATTAGAGTTTCAAAGCAGTAAGGGTTTGTTGCTCCAATGGCCATCCACAGGCCCCAAGCTCTCCCAGATCTGTGTTGGCCCTTTTTGCCCTCTGCATGCCACACATTCCTCCTGTCCAGATGAGCCAGGGTCTGGGAAGTCTCATTAGTTCCTCATGACCCCCCTGGCTTTGTGCCACTTTCCCAGTGCTTCTGTCCTTGGACAAATTCCCCTTTCCTCTCAGATTCCTGTGTTCAGCTTTCCATTTAGGAGAAGATGTCCTGACACAGGGCAGAGGGAATAATTTTCTTGACTTCAGTGGAATTTGAGGAGCTGACTGGGAGTTTCCTGTGTTGCTGATGGGAACAGATCACTGTCTTCTCATTCAGCATCCTGATTAAACCCATCCCCAGTGATCCCTGCACGTGTTACCCCACTCTCAGAGGGCAGTGCCCACTCTGGGTTTCTCTGAGTAGCACTTCAGGTTGTTAAGGTGACACAGTGGAGACCAATAAGCAGATAACCAGTGAAACCAATGATGATTTGTCCTTGAAAAGCTCCGTGGGCGGTTCATGAGGAAAGGGGAGATGCATTGGCTTGGACAGCTACTTACAGAAAACAGATGTGCAAGTTAGGAAACACAAGTGATAAATCTGAACCCATATGGCAGCTCTCTCACGAGCATTTAGAGTCACAGCAGCCACGGATGGGGCTCAGTTTCTCCTCTGAAAGAGGAATTCACCATCTCTTGTAAAACACAGGGATGGTTTTGTTTGTGTGTGTGTGTCCCACCAACCTCCACTCTCGGATGGAGCAACCTGCACCCTGCAGATGCTGCTCGTGCCCTGGGTGGGGAAGGAAGAGCAGGGTTGTAAATCACTGGGACAGGTTTATGATGTTTCCTTCACAAATGCCAGTGTGGTTTATGTGCTGGTTTATGTAGCTGCCAGGTACTTTCAGCAGCACCCACAGCTGGGTTGTTTTTTAAGTCTAGTTTCCTGCCAAAAAAGGGACTTCTTGCTGTCTCAGGGACCTCCTTGACTTCTCTGCAAGGCTGAGGGATTTCTGCTCCCTCCCTGCCAAAACAGACGGGACCCCTTGTGAGGATCCATGTTCTGGTGGTTTGGATTTCAGCTCTTTCTCCCTTTCTCCTCCCCTTTCTCAAGCTTGTAAAGAGAGGCAATTTCCAAGCAACTCTGATGCTGTTATTTTTCTCATACTCATCTGAAAACTGCTTTTCAAGCAAGTTGAGGCTTAGTGGGCTGTGTAACCTCCTCTGCATTGAAAGCCTCTTCCACAGTCCTCCGCCTCCTCTCATCTTGTGGCATCTCCTACTCGTCAGCTTTTCTCAAGTCCTTTGTATGGGAATCTATTGGGTTTTATTGGCCATTGTCTTAAGAGCATGGTTCATGAAATGAGAGTCCTTCCTCCACAATAACATAAGGAGATTAGAAAGAAAGCCCAGATTTATGGGAAACAGAGAGTGAATACATTTAGAACCTGAAGAAAGACTGTAGAAATGTATCTTAAGGAGGCATTTATCTCACTTTAACCCAATGATTACCATTCAAAAGTGGGTTGTTTGGGGTTTTTTTTTTTCTCCTAGGATTTGGTTTGTAGAGGTGACTGTGGTGCAGTTTCCATGTTATTGTCATTACCTTGGTCTTGCTGATGGTGCTGTGGGCAGCTGATATCCCTGTTAGAGCAGAGCTGGGCTCTCGTTTTATCTCCATCTCCTTTTTGATGTATTACTGCACCTTAAATTAATTTCTTGCCAATCCCATTTGCAGCCCTGTTGAGTGAATGGGTCTCTGGAGGGGACTGCATTGTTAACACTGACAAATTTCATGATCTAGCCCTGCACAAACAGACATAACCAGGGAAAAGAAGTGCTTTTTGCAGCCTGGCTGAAGTCCATGTCCTCTTCCAGTGCTTGCAGAAAGTCCTGGTTTGGAAGGAAAACCACAAAGCACTTACTGAGGCCACAGGTAGGAGGAGTGGTGGGGAATGAGGTCCCAGGAGAAGTTCTGGCTTACAAAGGTTCATAGTTACCCTGGAGCAGCACCACTCTGAGTCAGACTTTGCTTGGAAACACATGTGGGCTCATCCAAGGACTCGTTCCAGTCCTGGAACAGCAGGTCCCTGCTGTCCTTCAGTGTTGGTGGGAAATGGGTAACAGCTTGAGAGGACAAGGGGGAATGGCTTGAACCTGACAGAGAATTAGATTAGATATTAAGAAGAAATTCTCCTCTGTGAGGGTGTGAGGCCCTGGCACAGGGTGCCCAGAGAAGCTGTGGCTGCCCCATCCCTGGGAGTGTCTAAGGCCAGGCTGGATGGGGCTTGGGATAGTGGGAGGTGTCCCTGCCCAGGGAACAAGATGAGCTTTAAGGTCCCTTCCAAGCCAAACCATTCTGTGATGATCCTGAGCCATTTGGAAGGAAGCCATTTGTCCTGCTAGTGCCCTACTCAGCTGTGTAATGCTGGTACCTCATACATGGTACTGGGATGCTTCCAAAAATCCCACCCATGGTCCTCTGGGCTGCTCTGGAGACTGGGGGAGAAACACACGTGTGTGACACTTGTGAATGAAGGCATATTAGAGGTGATGGCAGCTATGCTAAATTACCTGTTCAAATGATCTCTGTAATTATAACAGAAGAGTCAAATGAGGATAACAGGCCATCCAGTGGCACAGGCTGTAATTACTGAATGGAAGCCCTTTAGAAACTCGCAGGGCTAAGGACTTGTCTGGCTAAGGACTGAGCCTGGGAGAACTGTTGAATAAACTTGGTGAAACTCCGTCAATTAATATATTTTTAAAGACAATTTAGTGCTCCCTTCAGGTAAAAGTGGTACCATCCTCAAGAACTGCTTAACCCTGGCTTTTTCAGGTACATTTCTGGCATTGCTGTGTTTTCTCAGGGTCTGAAGTAGGATTTTACAACGTAAGGGAAGACTCTTCTCTTGTGCTTTGTTGGAGTTAAGCTGGCTTAAGGCTGACTCTGAAGTATCCCAGGAACCCAGACGATCTGGGAGCTCAGATTCCTGCAACCTCTTTGGAAATCCCAGCTGCCGTGCCCCCCACTGGATGGAAGTTCGCTTGTTTTGCAGATGGCATTAAATCAAAATTCTTGTGGTCAGTCCTTTCAGGTTTGGTTTGTTGATGGCAGAGGTTCATGTAAGGGCAGGAGTGACTCGAATCCTCTGCATCCCACTTGGCAGCGCAGCTCCCAGGGCTTCCTTATTGCCAAGGAATTATTACTGCAGCTGAGGAAGAGAGCTGGGCACGTACAGGGATTGGTGGCAGCTCTCTCCAGCCCTTAGAAGACAAATGACTGGTTGCTGATGTCCTGTCCTGGTGGCTCAGCTTGAATCTAAGTCCTTGTCTACAGGGTTTGGTGGACTCATCTTGGAAGCAATAGCTCCAGTACCTTCCTCCTGTTTTCTCTGAAGCTTTCTTTTGCAGTGGAAATGGTAGAAAAACATGGAAATGGTGTCGTTGGGGAGCCAGAGTTCTCTGTGGTGGTTGGCACTGCCAAGCACTGTTTGTATTGATTGGAGCAGAGACAATTAAGAGCCTCCCACTGCTTTCACTGGAGGCTTTTCTGCATAAGGAGGCTTGAAGCAGAGGGGAGGGCCATTACAGCACATAAACACGGCACAGGCTGGGGTCTAGAGGCATCTCACAGCCTCGTTGAAGCCTGAAATATTCCTTGCTGGCTGCTGAGGGGGCCAGCACAAAGCCCATGTGTCAGCAATGTGCCTCGTTGGCTTTGCAGTGTGTGGCTGGGGAAGGTGCCACCCCCTCCCCCAAGGTGTGCTGAGGTGTGGAAGTAGGACCAGACCCCTCCCCACTGGGCTTCATCTTAGAGGTCTTCCTCCAAAACAAATTTCTCAGAAGTTCCTTATTCCTGGATTTGTTCTTAAATCAGCCCATATCCCATGAAAGTCTTTTTTTTTTTTTTTTTCTCGTGGTAGAAAATAATTTCTGTCTGTGAGGAAGCTGAAGCTGTGAAAGGGTTGTTTGCACGGGAGAGAGGAGTCCTGTTGCATATAAATTGTCCTCATGGAGAATTTCATGGCATTGCTTCTTTCTCCTCCATCCCATGCTCTGGGATAGGTGTTGGTGTTGGCCCCAGGCTCCGTCCTTGGCCGCTGGGACTCTTTCATTCCCAGCTAGGAAATAGTTTCCTGTATTTCCTGGCAAGAGTTCACAAGTATGAAATACAAGAATTTGGGATGGGTTGTAGGAAGTTAATTTGATCGCTTGGCAGGAGAGTGGGGTGATCCAGTTCTCACGTGTTTCTTTTAATCTGTGTAATTTTGTCTGGAAAGAGGAGAGTGGCAGCGGAGGAACTTGGCTCTCAGTGCATTAACACATCCCTTATTGTCCTGAGATTTAACATCTCTCTTTAAACATGATATTCTCCAGCAGTCCTTGGAGACCCCAAATCCTGTTTAGACAAAGTAAGCCTTGATGAAGCTGGATGTCTCTGATTCAATAATGTGGCTGGGAGAGGGATGGTGTGAAAATGCTGGAGGAAAGAGCAAAAGGCAACCTTGTCTCACTCGTGCTACCATGTCCCCTTCTCTCTTATGCAGGATTACTTGCTGCAATTTAAAAATTTGTGTTTATTTAATGGTCATGTAGTTGTTTGGCTGCTCCTGTGATGCTGCCAAACTCTTGGAAAAGGCAGCAGAGCCACAGGTGTTCCCAGAAATGCCATGTGAAGGGAGCTGTGGGGGCTCCTGGGTGGTGTCAGACCCATGAAATCAGTGAGAACTGGTGGTGATGGGGTGGGAATCAAAGAACCATAGAATAGGTTGAGTTGGAAGGGACTTTCAGAGGTCATGTAGACCAACCCCCAAGTAAGGAAAGGCCTTGGGGAAAGTGTTGATGAGGCAGAAATCATCCCTAGTATTGGGAGAGGAAACACAGCCCCAGTACGTGCTGGGTCAGGCAGGTGGGACGTGGTTGTGCACTCCTCCAGAGAGAGGAAGCCTTGAAATTAAACAGGAATTGCAAAAATGCATCTACTTATTTGCAACAAAACAAACCACCCAAACTGGCTCTAATTTTCACATTAAAACGATGCCTTTGGTCTCTGTTCTAATTCTGCTGGCATGAAAACTCAGTCGCTGCTCTAATTGAAAAAAGGTGGAGGAAAACATGTTTTCTTGTGCTTTGCCTCCTTGTACCTTCAACAGCTTTGAGTACACACTCTGATTTTTCTGCTGTGGACTTAGTTTGTTTTTAGTGAGGGATGAAGAGACAGGGGTAAGACCTGGGAGCGCTTAAAACTCATCTCAGGAACAAGGTCAGGTTGGACAGGGCTTGGCATAACCTGGTCTAGTGGAAGGTGTCCCTGCCCATGGCAGGGGGTTGGAACTGGGTGATCTTTAAGGTCCCTTCCAACCCCAACTATGATCCTGTTAAACTGAGGATGGCTCTGAAGTGTATCACAGAGCACTGGAATATCCAATTTTCTGAAGGTTTCCCCTTTCTGCTTTGATCTGTGCCACAAGAAACTCTGCCCAAGTCTACAGTGCTGAAGAGCAGCACTAAAGCAAAAGAAAGCAAAACCCAGCTCAGTGCTGGGTCATCCAAGGGGCCAAAACTAGGACAGATCCCTGGGATGTGCAGAGGGAGCAGGAGGGGATGGGCTGAGTGGCCTCAGCCATGGCCAGCCCCAGCCAGAAAATATAAAGTACCAGCACGTTAAGCTTCTTGTTTGCTCTAAGCTGTTTATTTTGCTGCTGAAGGATTGTGTAATCTATTTGTCTGAGTGGAAGCAGCCAGAAACCATCATGGTCTGAAATCCCCTCCTACCTGTGCTAGATAATACATATCTTCATATATATATATAATTTACTAAGCATATATTTACTAAATGCATGTGTATTTACTGATGTGGAGCAGGGGGTGTTTGTCTTTGAGAACACACTGGGATGCAAACCCCAGGTCCGAGGCCAGGTCAGTACAAAGCAGGAATACAAAAAGCTCCCTGGAAGGCTGGCCCACATCCATTATGATATTACTAAACACCATAATCCTGTGAGCCTTTGCTTCATAATACGATAATGAGTTATTAAAGCTAAGGAGGGTACTTTGGGGAGGGAGAATTGGAGGGGTTGGGTCTTTTTTTTTTTTCCCCCTCCTGCCAGGGCTGAGCTGTTTCTCTCAGTTCTTCTCCATTCATAAGATGCTGCTGCAGTTTCAGAAGTGACCAGTTTTAAAGGCTATAAAAATGCCAGTTTGTGAACACTGTGTTTTCCAGACAAGATGAGCTGTTGCACTCTGTTCCCTGAGCTACCAGCTCATTCCACAGCCCTTAGCACCTCTTCAGGAAAATACCCAGGGCATTAGCTAAGAAAGAGCTGTGCACTGTCAGTGAAAGCACAGTGTGGGTGATGGGAAAGGTGTTCTGTGCTCTGCCCAGTGTGAACACCCAGCAAAATGCTGCTGTTTGAGTAAAAATGCTGGAAGCATCTTCCAGCCACCTCCCTGTCTCAGGTCAAGGACTTGTGCGTGTGTCCAGGAAATCCTGGTGAGGAAATTGTGTAGTGCAAAGTGCCAGGACTGCAGGAGGGGAAGGAACTGGTTCTTGCTTGCTTGGAAAATAAAGCAAGAATGAAAAAAATAAAAAAAATCTGCCCAGGAATGTGCCAGCCATTATTTGCAAACTTGTTCACTTTGATTTTGGGAGCACTTGGCTCTGAGCTGTATCCAAAGCAGACACTCACATAACCTCTCCACCCCAGAGTACAGGGAAATCTGGGTGTTTTTACATTACAAAATACTGTTTATTTTACCTTTATTTTCTCTGGTTAAAAATAAGCACATTGCAAAGTCAGATTTCCAGCTGGTTTTTGCTTTTTGGGGGTTTTTTAAATCCTTTGGATGGGGATGTGGCTGCACCCCTTGGCCCAGCAGCTGCCTCCTCCAGCTCAAAGCTGCAACACAAGGCACCACTCTCGAAATACCATTGTCCAACAGCACTAGGATGTGTACTATTAACCATCAGTGGCAATCTGAAAGCTGATAAAGATCTTTATTATTTTACAAGCACTATAATTACTACCTACAGTTGTTTTCCTATAGCTCAAGTGCTCTGTTTCTCCTTTAGATATACAGAATATAAATGTTTGTCCTCTGCTCCTTGATTATCCCTGCAGAAACCAGGATTTCTACCAGCACTCTGAATATCAAAGCTTCACCTTTGAGGAGCTGGTTTTCTTCTCCCCTCTAATAGTGCAAAAGTCAAAGAAAGGACAGAAGATGAGGTTTGGCTTGATTTGCTCCAGCACTTGTTAATTAATGAAGGATCCTTGCCCTTCACATCATGGAGAAGACAGCACTTCATGATGGTTTGGGGCAGAGCTTTGTTGTGGGGGGACAACACAGAAGGAACCTGATAAGGAACCATCTTAGCAGGAGGGCTGTCAGATGTGGGAACACGTGTGTAACCACCTTCCCGTGCAATTTGTGTGCCCCTCTTGGAGTGCTGGAAAATGATGGACCAAAGACAAAGCCATCAATCCAAGTCTGGCTGCAAAGTGGCAGGTGGGAGCTGGCAAAGAGCAAGGAGCTGTTTTCTGTACTAAAAATAATAATAATAATGCCCACGTAAGCCTGAATCCGTATTAAAAATAGTGATTTCCAGGTAAATCTGCTCAGATGCATCGCTGGTGTAGGAAAGCAGGGGTGTGTGGGTGTAGGAATGGCAGTGCTTGGAGCATGTGGATGGGAATGTGGGAGGAAGAGAGATAAATCCAGGGCTTTGTGCACAGCAGGACTGTGGAAAGGGCATTCCTGGATGTCAGTTTTGAAGTATTTGTGCTTTAACCTCCCTCTCCTGATAAGGGGATTGAAAAAGAAAAGGATTTATCCAGATGTGTAGCAGCCCTCTCACCTGGCAGCACGTCTGGGGGCAAGGGCTGATGCACAGCCTGGAGATCATCTCCAGTCCCCCCGTGTTGGGTGGCCATGAGGTCCCCTTTGTGCTCACATGGGCTCTGCCATCCTTCTCCTCCCAAGGATGTGGATTTTTGGGCATCCACAGAGAAGCTGCCTTGGGCACTGTGGGGCTGCAGGAAAGGTGAGGCAGCCCATACCAACAGAGTGGTTGAAGGGGCTTTCAGAAGGTTGCACAGAAAAGAAGAGACAATGGGAAAGGGCAGCACTTCCTCATAATGCAAATTTTTCCTTCTTTTTTTTTTCTTTGTTGGAATGCATTTTTTTTCTGGATTTTCCCCCCCCCCCCCGTCTTCCTCAGGGCACAGCAGGTGATATGTAAAGGATTCCTTGTTGTGTTTGTCTGATACAAATCTTCACAGCACAGAGGTGTCTCTACCATGGGATGCATCTCAACTGCTGCCCAGGCACAGGGACATGGTGGAAACCAAAGAGTGGGTGAAAAACAATGAAAAAAGTGGTCATCTCCATGGTTTGGGGTAGCTGAACTCTTTCTTCCAGCTTTTCTAGGCTCTGCTTTCCACAGCAACTTGCACAGATGCAGAACCACTTGCTGGACATCACCTACTGATGGTCCCAGCAGCAGAGTCCTGCCCAACATCACCAAGACCCACTGCAGGGGACCATCGCTTAAAATGCCAATTGCAGCTGAACACTGACAGAAATACACCATGGGTGCCATTTTCCTTCTGGGTTTCACAAATGTGGTCTTTTGGCATCATTGCTCTCCAATGAGCAGATCGTGGTTCCTCCCTGGTAACGTGTCTCTATCAATTCATTTCCCATTAAAAATTTTATGCGCTGCAATAAAAGTCGATAGAGAACAGTGGAGCTTTATAACCTGTTAAATCAGGCCTCTGCTTATACACACAGCCACCTTGGGCTGTCGTTGGGGTTTAGAGGGAAACCAGATCACTCCAACGTCCCCCATCCTGTGGCTGCACAATGGTTGGTACAAAACAAAAAGGGGGGGAATCGTTGCACTTCAGTGATTCTCACTGAAGAGTTCAGTGAGCAGGAGAGGGATCGATCTCTGCATCATCTGCATTACAGACAGCTTGGGTTTTCCCCTCCTTTCCTTCTGTGCAGATAAAAAGCCAAAGAGGTTTGGGTTTGGTGGAGCCTATAGTGAAAATCTTTCTAATTAACCATGGATTAGAACTGGAGCTGTGATTTAGCTGGAACAGTGGATGCCTGTCTTTTCTGGGCAGCCAAATGGGCTCCTCATTATTGTTTGTGAGGGCAGGAGGGTGCAGGGGGTTTGTGCCCCACCCTATCCCTTTCCAGCTCCAGACTCACCCCTTACAGCATTTGCTCCTTGTGCTAAAGGGAGGTTTTTTTCTTTATTTTCATTCGAATCAAATCTTATTCATTACAAGTTCACTTGTACCCTCTGCTTCTGGGAAGGGTTTTGCTGGGGTTTGACTCCCTACAACTCCCTGAGAGGAGGTTTTAGCCGGGTGGGTGTCAGTCTCTTCTCCCGGGTAACACAAGACAGGACAAGAGGAAATGTCTCGAGTTGCACCAGAGGAGGTTTAGGTTGGATATTAGGGAAAATTCCTTCACCAAAAGGGTTGCCAAGCCCTAGCACAGGCTGCCCAGGGCAGTGCTGGAGTCCCCATCCCTGGAGGGATTTAAAAGCTATGTAGATGTGAGACATGGTTTAATAATTGCCTTGGCAGGACTGGATAAATGGTTGGACTTGATCTTAGAGAGTTTTTCCAACTTAGGTGATTCCATTCTGTGACTCTGTCCACGTGGGCTCAGAGGGCAGGGCTGGGCTGCCCCCAGGAGGGGCAGTGGTGCCCTGTGTTGGTGCTGAACGTCCCCTCCACGTCCCCTCCCTGCCATCGATCGGGCTCTGCCACGGTCCCGCTTCACTCTGAGTGCAGAGGAAGGGAGGAAAATCAATTCCCATCAGCTGAACAGTGCCCTTTGATTTATTGCTGGTGGAGGAAGAAATTCTTTATCTTCTTTCTCCTGGAAGGGATTGCTTTGGTTTTGTTATTAGGGAGCAGTGCTGGAACATCCCCCTTCCTCCGAACCCTGGTGTCTTGATAACCTTTACCAGCCTGAGGGCACTTGGACCACAAAAATGATCTCCCTGATGTGCAGTGAAAGGGAGCAGGTGTTAACCTGGCCTGCTGGGGTGGTCAGCAAAGGTCCAGCTCTTCTCCATGGCTCATGGTGACTTTGACCATCCCTCAGCAGATGAAATTACTTGTATTTCTTAGATTTCAGAGTCTGCTCTTGCATCTGACCAGGGTTATCTAGCAGGGTGTTTTTGGCCTGCAAATTGAAAACAGCATCACTGCACAGAGCAGAGGGGTTGTTTGGTCCTCCTCACCTTCCAACACCAGTCACCTCTGCCATCAGTCTAAGCTGTGCTGCCACAGAGCAGATGGAAAAACTGGTGTCGAAATCAGCAGATGGAAATGCTCTGATTTACAGCCTTGAAGGTTTCCCCCATCATTCATCATTCAGCTGAGCTCCAGAACAGGAGATGGGCACACCAGAAATCAAACCTCACCGCGCTCCTCTTACAGGGAGTGATTTGAATCGTAATGGCTGCAGGGCGACGTTTTAATTATCTGTAATTGCTAAAGCAGGTTAGTGGCCAAATGAGCAACTGCAGATGCACAACTGGCCTGATTTGTTGGCAGCGAGGCTGAGCTGATACCCTGACGATGTGATTAGTGGTGATTTGGCATTTCTGCCAAAAAAATCCCTTCCCTTTTGGGGTGTGAGGTTGCTTCTGATCTCAGTCTGAGACTGGCAGAGGTGGTGGAGGAGGGGTGGCCATGGCTTGGGCTGCTAAAAGTCTCCTCCATGGAAACACAAGGCGACTTCTCTGTGCCAGAGTTGCTCCAGCCAGTCCCTTTCCTGCAGGCTGACTGGCCTGCTGGTGATTTTTTACGTGGGTGATACCAGGACTGTGCAGCAGCAATATGTGTTTAAGAAATATGTGATTTAGGAAAGATGGGGAAAATTCGGAGCATCTCAATCCCACTTAAGCGTCAAAATGAGCTTGTCTCCCCTTTCAGTTACTCTGATGATGCTTATTAGTGCAGCTTCCTAGGACATCAAGGTCTTGCATCATCCACGATCCATCAGTTTAATTCTTTCTTTAAATCAGTGATCATGAGTCTTAAAATGGAAAAAAACCCCAACAAACAAGCAGCCTGATAGGCAGCAGGGGGCTTGTTTCCAGCCTCAGGCAAAGCAGCTGCAGGCACCAAGTTCTCCTGGAGGGGAACCACGCCTGGGGTGGTTGTGCCTCACCAACAATCTTGGGTTTTGGGGGCAAATCCCAATTTTTTTTTTGAGCAGCAGTTTAGTGCAGATGAACTTCAGGGCTTTGTGAATAAAGAGAATTTTGTTACAAACCACCTGTGGGCTGGTTTTGTGCAGCTTGTGGTTGTATTGCCCATGGCTGGGATTGGATGAAGCTCCTGACTTCCAGCACCTCTGAATACCTTTCCTTGGGTTTTTCCTTGTTGTTTGTTAGGAGGTAACGGGGAAAGTGGGAACACTGGAAGGGAAAGGTGAGTTTGGGAAGACCTGGGTGTGAGAGGCTGAGTGGTGAAGTGGGCAGAGCTGGTTGAGGGTTTCCTCCCTCCCTGGGCTGTCAGTCGAGCAGAAATGCTCCATTATGGATGGTCAGAGGTCAGCTCAAGGTGGGTTTGTGACAAAATCTCAATGTTTTATGAATGGGGCATTTGAGACTTTTAATAGATTTGACAGTGAAGGTAAATGGAACACAGGGGTGGTGACCCTGGGGGTCCTGACTGTCAGTCTGGGTTGTGGGGGATGAGATTTGTGGTGTTGAGTTAATCTCAGAGACCTGAGGCTGGTGTTAACTTGGGCTGGATTCTGGTTTTAGGGTGAATGCAACTCAATTTAAGATACTGCAGTTGATTGAATCCAGATTTCTTTTGTGTGATTTCATGTGATTTTTGGTCCTGGAGGGCTTTGTATTGTGGTCTCCACTGTTTCACTGACCCTTTCATTCCCTGTACATGAAACACCACCAAATCCTGCCATGGTAACCATATAGAAAACCCCCAAAAAGTAAAATTTTTGTGGGAAATAAGGCCAGGAGAGTCCACTGGACGTGTGCAGATCTTGGCCAAACACCAAAATGTATCAAATTTGCTGCAGGACGAGTTTTTTTCTGCTGGATTTTACAACATAAGGCAATTACTGAGCCAAACAGTGTTCTTTAAGAAGATTACAGTCCTGCCTCCAGTACAGACCAAGGGCATCCCAGTCAGGCTGCAGCAGTTCTCAGGTGTATTGGGATCCAACCAGGTCATTAGTGGTGTTGCAGCATTAATTACTCTGAAATCCAAAGGTTAATTTGAAGTTCTGTGGGTTGCAGGAGGTACCAGGGAAAGCAAAGCCTTTAATTCCATGCCATCGTGTAGGTGCGACAGAAAAATGTATTTTTGCAGGTGGAAATGGTTGGATGTGCTGTGTTCCAAGAGATGCAGGGTCTGTGAGCCCCACTGCTTTCTGGAAGGTGAAATAAAAGCAAACCCCTGTATTTCTTGTATTGATTTTCCTAGTGTATCCTGGATTGAGGAAAAAAAAATGGCAGGAAGGATGGAGACTTGTCAAAATGAATTATTAACAGAGTCATACTTCACACTTCCTTCCAGTGTGAGGAAGCAAAGCATGTCCTTTGCTATGATACAGCCACATTTTTATCTCTCTTTTTTTGTTCCAAGGAAGCGTTTCCAAGCAGTGGCTGTGCAGTTACCGCTCCACAATAACTCAGTGAACATCAGCTTTGTGCCACAAATCTTCAGAGAACAGTCGGAATCAATGGCTGGTGTTTATTTTGATACAGCAAAGCAAAGGGGGAAGGAACAGGCGGGCAGGTGAGGGAGAACAGGAGCTTCAGCAGATTTTGTTTATATAAAGTTGTTGGGCTTGTTTTGGAAAAAATAAAATGAAAGCGCCCATCAGATTGGATTCAGATTTCCAGCACGGATTCCAAACACACACGATGCCCCTGAGCACAAAGAGTGCCTTTCACACGGGGCTCAAAGGGAAGATTTGTGCTGTTGTTGCTGGCATTCCCTGAGGAATATCCGAATTATTGCTGTTCCCACCTGCCGAGGTGGGACCTGCAGAGGTGGTGGGCACTGGGGAGAAAATACAGGAGGGCTGGAAAGCTCAGGGACCTGGAACATGGTGCTTTTCCCAGGGTGGTGGCCATCTGTGCTAAAAGCTGCCTCAAACTGATCCCTGCAGGAGGAGCTGCCGTGGCTTTGTGGTTCCATCACATTCTCTTTACCTTCTGGGTGATCCAAAACCCCCAAATCAAAACTCCCTTAGTTTTGTGCTTGCAGAAGCTCAGTGCTGGTGAGAGCCAGCCTGGGGAGGGGGAGAAGGCAGAGACCTCAACACCACCTGGGCATGGTGTAATTAAAGCTGGCCAAATGAATCAAGAAATCAAAATATCCCATAAATTCAGCTCTGTGTGTATGTGTGTGTGAATTAATCACAACCTCATTCAGGTTTCTGTGCCAGCTCTGGCTGCTCATCCACTTGTAGCCCAGGTCAATAACTCCTCTCCCAGAGGATAATTCCCAAACCATCCGTGTCAGGGCTGATTTGCTGGGGGAGGGGGTTGGTCCCTCCTGCATTTATTCTGTTTGTTCCCTGGTTGATGGAGAAGCAAGCAGCAGGCCCTGTCATCCCCCCCTGGATGTGAACAAAGCTATTGATCAAAATATTACAGCCTGGAGGAGGTGATGGAGAGCTGTGCATCCTCCCCTGAGCATCCAGAGGGGCTGGATGCTGTGTCTGGATGTGGGATAAAATGGGAACGTGCCCCCCTGGGTGCTGCATTAATGCCTCATGTCCCTCCTCCAGTCACCAGAAGAAGGGGAGTCTCTCCCCAAATCCCTTACAGTTATTAAAACAGGACTTTGCTGCCTTCTCCTAGGTGGTAGCTAAGTTTAAAAATCTCATGATGCTTTTGGGAGAGCTGTCCTCTAAAAGCTGATTTTTCTTTTTGCTCCAGCCCCTTGTTTTAACACCAACTCACTGAGCAACATTAAGTGCAGAGCAGAGAGGGTTCATTTTCACCTGGATATAGCAACATGCAGAAATTATCCCCAATTAAAGTGTATTTGACATTTTAGAAGCCAAACACGCTCCAGCATGTTCTTTCCCTGGATTATCAGAGAGGTTTGTAGAATTAAATCAGCCCGAGGGTTGGGGAAAGTAGCCAGGAGGGGCTGCACCCCTAAGAGCACCTCTTGCAGCTGCATCCCCTCTCCTTACAACCTCCAAAAGGGAAAAGTCACCCCAAATTTGGAATGCTGGTGTGTTTGCCAGGGGGGATTTGCAGCACCTGGGGTCAGACTTGCAGCACCCACAGCTGGAACACTGGGCGCCTCCAACAACTGGAGGTGTACCTGTATGTCTGGGGTGCCACCAGCATCTCCCTCATGAGTTGTCCTCTGTTTTCAAGGTTTATCCCACTCTGCATCAGTGCAGAGCAGGAGGAAATACAGTTTTTTGTTGTACACCCATTTCAAAGAGACTTTGTAGAGACTGATCTCGATGCTCGTTGAGATGGAGCAAGAGAGGGTGAAAAGGGAGAAACCTGCACTCCCAGGTCAGACAGGGAAGGGATGGAGGTGCCCAAAGAGGGGCCCCCTGCCCATAAATTGCAAAGCTGGATTGGCTCAGTGGTCAGCAGCTTCCCAGCCCTGGGATTAGGACGTGTGGCTGGAGGTATTTAATGTCTAATGACACCAATAAACCCCGTCTGGGATTTAGGAAGGTAGCAGTGTTCAAAGGGACTCTCAGTGGGATTTAGGCACCTAAACGGCTTAGGTGCTCCTGAAAATCCTGCTAAGCTCTTAAACAGCTGCTGAAAACACACCCCTGAAGTGAGGGATCCCAGGTTTCCAACATCCCCAGGCACACAGGTTGCAGGGGTGAAATGGGGGAGATTTTCTCTGCTCCTCAAATTATCTCCAGGCTGCCAGTAAGGAATGAAACTGCTCCATGCCTGCCAGCCTTTTCCAGAATTGCCCCATCCTCAGCTCAAACAGCATCCGGGGAGTGGATGTGTTCTTAATTCAAACTAATGATTTTTTTTCCCCTCATACTACCCTTGGCACAGCTTTTTCCATTTAGTTTTACTCCCCTACAGCATCTCCCTTTCTCGTGCCTTTTGGCTGAAATGGAGCTGTTGCAAAATAAAAAAAAAATCCAAACAGCAGGAAATTTTTGGGATAAGCTGCAAAGTCGACATTGCCTGAATGAAGGGGGAGTGAGAGAGAGACGAAAACTGTGCCAGAGATAATTGTAATTAGGCTAATGTCTTCAACTGAACTTGGAAGCAAAGTAAAGAGGGGAAAGGTTGAGCTAGAAATGAAAGGTGGGACCGGATGGCTGTGGGAATTGCCAGTGGGATTTGGGACCTTCCCAGGTCAGTATTTCTGTCTTGGCTACAGCGCTGCTGGGGAGGGGGAGTCTCCCAAAAAGGGAGTCAGGAAGCTGATGTTGGGAGTGTGTGCTGTCCTGGGGGTGCTTTTCCCCTTGCTGGGGCTCCAGGCAGGCACTGGAGCTGCTGTTTCCCATAGGGATAGTCCCTGGTGTGGGTTTGGAGGAGCTTTGCGTGGGAGCATGTGCTGTCCCAGCTGTAGGAGCAGAACACAGACAGGAAATGGGGGGAAAAAAATTAAATTAAAAATCTAGAAAAAAAGAAAAAGAGGCCTTTTAAGCATGCTGGGGATGGATGATGGAACTTCATGATCTGGCTGCTCCCCTTTCCCAGGGTCTCCTCCCATGTGTGTTCAGAGTATCAGCTCTGCTGCGCCGGGGATGCGGGAAACGCTCGGCTGGATGCGGGAGCTGGGTCAGAAGACAAGAGCAAACAATTCAAACAAGCCCTTTCCTCTGTTTTTTTCATGAGGGAAGTGTGTTTGATATGCAGATCACCAAGGGGAGGGAAAAAAATACTTGTGGAACCACAAATATCTGGTTTGGACATTTTCAGGGAGTTTTGTTTAAACGACATCTGGGCAAAGGAACTGGGGCATGAGCTGAAAGCAGCTTGGGCTAAACCCAGGGTTACTGTGTCCAGGATGCTGGGCTGAGGTTTAAACCCAGGGTTACTGTGTCCAGGATGCTGGGCTGAGGTTTAAACCCGGGGTTACTGTGTCCAGGATGCTGGGCTGAGGTTTAAACCCAGGGTTACTGTGTCCAGTCTGAGCTTGAGCCAGAGTTGTAGGGAGGGAAAAACCTGGGAAGCTCCAGTGTTGGGGACTGGCAGCTGAAGCAGCATCAAAGGTGGCAGCTTGAGCTGGGGCCTGGAGGGCTTTTAATCTTTTCCATCCACAATCCAACATGCCCTTTTTAACCATGCCCTGGTGCAGCTCCATTTTCCCCACATTCCCACCACCTTTTATCCCAGGCCAGGATGCTGATGGTGGTGGCTGGGACGACACCTTCTTGCCCCCTCAACCACATGTTGAGCTCTTCTAGCCCCGTTTTGGGGGTGAGGTTTATTCAGGTGGGGTTTATCCTTTTGCAGGACCAAGCCTTGTCCCTGCAGCGAGACGTTGTGCGCGGGCGCTTACGGATTTTATCTGGCGGCGGATAAAATATTCCTTTCCAATGCTCTTGGCAAACAAATGAGCGAGGCAGAAATACAGATTGTGTTTGCTAATGGTAACAGGCTGCCAAAGAATGTATAAACCGCTATGCACTGGGAGGGAAATTCCTCCCTTTCATGTGAGATGCTGGAGCTGAAAAGCCCAGGGTTGCAGCTCCTGTGAAATGCTGCTCCTCGCTCTGAATTTTGCTGCAGTTCTGGGGTTTTTTGAGGGGGGGAATTAACTCTGTTGTGCTGAGGAGGGGGGGGGGGGTGAGTGAGGGAAGCCCTGGATGAT
>VXBA01004490.1:59944-71972 GCA_013399895.1 Serilophus lunatus | reverse complement strand
GTGGTTTGAGTCAGGCAAGCCCTGGATGATGCTGATTCATGGTGAGATCCTCTGGGCTCCAGCAGATCTTTAGGCAGCAGAGATAAATGCCAGGGGTCTGTTGCATGGACGGGAATTCAGTCTGTGCTTGGATCTGCAGTGTCCCGGCCACTCTGGGCAGAGCTGCTGCTCAGCTGCATCCCCAGAGATGATTTTGGAGCTTGATCTGGTTAGATGGAGCATTCCCCAGCTCCCTGTGTCCTCCTGGGGCTTCTCATTTCTGGGTTGTTGAATGTCTTGTACTGAGGATGGTGGAGTTCCCTGTCCTTGTGTACTTTGTGCTGCGGAGGAGAGATGCCACCGTGCCAAGGGTGGGTTTGGCTCCTTGGAATTTTCTGTGGAAAGACACAGCTGAGGCAGTGCATGTGTTTATATGTTCAGTAAGGCACAGTGGACATTTTTGGGGTGGGGGATCCCAAAGTGGAGAGGGCACTCACCAGCCCCAGGGATACATCGGGTGGGGCTGAGCATCCCTGATCCACACATCCAATGAGGAGCAGTCCATGGATTTCCAGTTGGAAACAGTGTTTGGCTTTGAAATTACCATTTGCAGCTTTGGGGATAAATAAGAGGAGAGCAAGATGGTATTCATGTGTAGAATTACCTCTTGCAAGTTTGTTTTTTTGAGTGTGTTGCTTCCTTCCCTCCCCCAAATGGGGTATTAATTTAAAACATGCTTTTGATTTCCAATTAAACAAATTTAAAAGGTCTCCATGTATAAAAGAAGTACATTAGACTGTGGTAAATTATTCTTGGGAGCTCCTCCAGAAGATGGAGAGGCCTGGAAAATGCAAAATCCGTGGTGCAGGATCCATGGGAGCCAGTGGGAATGTGCACGTGTGAGCTGAGTGTATCCTGACAGTAAAATCCTACACAACTGAGTCCAAGGAGCAAGAAGTAATTGTTCTGCAGGGGCAACAATCAATTTGCAGCTCTTTGGGAGGGGCTGAGTATCCCCTTTGCCCACCTGGCTCCCTCCTTCATCCCTCCCTTGCTGGATGTTGCAGAATACAAAGGGCTGTAATCATGAAAACGGGGTGTACAGGAGAATTTAGCCTCTCATTTGGTTTGTCCTAATGACTCTTCAACAACTGCTGTGGAAGATAATAGGCTTTGTGGCAATTACCTAGCCAGGGAAATGCCATATGTGGATGGCTGGGATTCAGGCTGGGAGCTGGGGTGTTTCTCTGTGTGTTTGTTAATGCACAGCTGCTCTGTAAAATATCTTGGCAGTGCTTGCAGAGCCCTCTGTCAGCCCATCCTCCCTCTGTGAGGTTTGCTTCCTCCATCACCCCTAATCCTGCTGTGGGGGATCCCTGTGCCCAAAGGAATGCTGCTGGAGCTGAGGGCTCAGCCTTTGTTTTGCCTTTGTGGCCCATTATTGCTTCATCAGAGCAGGCACTGTTAATATTCCTCAAAAAAAAAACCCCTTGATTTAAAAATTAAGCTTTTAATTCACATTTGCAACAGGTTTCCAGTTCCTCTGAGTTGACCTGCATCTTTCCTTAATACCTGGTGTACTCAAAAGCCTGGTGGTGGGTAAAGGAAACTCAGTAACTTGTATGGATTTCTGTGTTCCTCCTTCATTCTGTGTTGTACCTTGTGCCTCTGGCACAATATAAACTCATTATTTTCCCCACATGGCTCTTTTGATCTGTTTTTCCTCCCTTCCTCTGCTGTGAAGGGGGAGCAGAGACCAGAAGAAGTGGCTGAAGCAGATGCTGTTTGTCTGGTTCTCAGGTCCAGAAAATACAGATTAAAGTATATCTTAAAATAACTTGAAAACCCAGCCCTTAAAATACGGCTGTTCCCCCAAGGAAACCCTTTTCCCCCCTGGAGCACATTTGGAGACTCCTGGGTGTAAATGTGCTCATACTTCTGTTACAAGGTAGTGAAGGGTTATAAACCCCCTTGAAGGTATAAATAGGACCTGGTGGTATTGGCTGAGCCCAAATAATGATGGCTGCTAAGGAGGGTGGGAAGGAACCTGGTCCCAAAAAGATGCAATTCCCAGGGAAAAGCTGGCTTTGGAACAGACTCCATTCTCCTGTACCCCTTCTTCATCTCTCTTCAAGATGAGGGGGACTTTCTGTAGTGCTGTCCCTCTCAAAACTGGGCTTAGGGAAACGAAAAACTCATGGGGACTTTAGTGATGACCCAAAATCTCAAGTAAAATGAGTATAAAAATTTAGAAAGAAATTTCCTCAATTGCAAATTATTTCCCAGCAGTTCCCAACTGAAACAACTGTGATAAGCATCACAAATAACATCCAGTCCTGCCCAATTTATAGCTGCAAAAGTGGAGGAGAGTTTCTTTTGGACATGTTGTCCCTGGAGATGCTGCTTGGGATGCTGGAAGGCTGAACTCCAGTGATTTCTCCGGAGGGCAGATGGTACTTCCAGCCCTCCTGGGAGTGCAGCCTCCCCCCAGGGCTGCTTTCAACCTGTCCAGCTCAGTTATTTCCACTAAGGAAGGCATTTTCTGACACCTGAGCCTTGCAGGTGGGCTGGGCTGTGGTTTAGGGGTGCTTTTCCCCATATAACAAACCACAGTCACAGGGCACCCAATTTCCAGGTGTCTGTTCCCAGAACTCCCAGTGTGCAGGTCCCACTGTGCATCTCTGCTGCTGTATTTTGATGTTTTCTGCAGTGCTTAGGGCTGCCAATGCCTGGAAAAACTGCTTTTGCTGAATTCCCCTGGAGCTCTGCTTTCCTTCCCTGGCCAGAGCTGGATCAACTAATATCTTTGCCACACTTTGGAGATAAGGCAGGAGCTGAGCAAACCTGCCACTATCTCTGCTTTAATTTTTCTTTGCAAATAGTGTCGAGCCAATGCCTCTCCACCCAGATCAGCTCCTCTTATCAGAGGGATAATAACTGGCTCACTAACCAACATAATTCCTCTATAACCCCCAGCAATCTTTCCAGAGGATTTTGCAAGTGGCTGAAGAACAGAGGAAAATCTCTGGCTGTAGGATTAATTGCTGTAAAATCAAGATAGTGCTTAAAATAAAACAAAAAAAATTATTAAAGAATAAAAATACTGCGTGTGCATAAATACAAGTGACTGTACTTCCACTTGTTTCCTCTTCAGTGATCCCTCAGTAGCTCCCACAGATGTGGAGCTGGAAATGGAGCTGCAGAATCGTGATCAAGCTTGGGATTTTGGGTGCCCGCAGCTCCTGGGGCAGTGTTGCAGGTCTGTGGCTTTTGGAGGGGAGTATTTTGTGTTTATAGGCCGTGTCTTGCTGCGGATGCTCTGGGAATGTTCTGCATCCGCATCACCGCATCCCTGCTCCACGCCTCGCCCCGGGACCTGCCGTGCTGCTGCTCTCCAGGCAGACACATCCATGCCTGGGCAGGTTTGACAGCCCAAGGGATGATTTTTCTCTCCAAATCTCTCCTTTTTTTCTGTGGTTTTTAGCTCTGAGCTCAGTTTGCCGGCGGTTTCCTTTCCGCTTGCTGAGCTGGGTCACTCAAGCGGTTTGGGTTTCCTTGTTGATCCTCCTCCCTTTTTTCTCCTTCCAATGAAAGGAACTCAATAGCAGTGACCAGCACCAAAGCACTGAGTGTTGCACCATCAGATTCTTGTCCCAGGAACCGGCCAGGATTATGGGTTGTCTTTGCACTTTGAATTCTAATAGCATTAACTCCAGCCTAGTCTTGCTCTTTTAAAATCCCATTTAAAGTTGCCTTTGTAAGGCAGAAGCAGACACCACTTGGGCTGTGTTTTTTCCTCCTCCCTTGTCTGCAGAAATCACAACCAGAATTAAGAGACAGATTTTGAAGGTTAAAACTTCCCAGATTGTTTCCCTCTCAGTTGTCATGTCGGGACGGTTTTGTTTTCTTTCCGATTGCATCAAATATTTGTACTCCTGTGGGGACTGTGGTGCGAGGGGGAATCTTGCTTAAGAAAATAAAGGGATTTTTTCCATCATTTTTGTGGTGTAGCTGGGGGGGAAATTGGTAAAAAGAGCAGTTTCCAAACGTGGCCCAACTTGGGGCCACGTTGTGTCTCTCCTCGTGCTTTTGAACTATTTGAAGCATCACTGAGACTTTTATATTTAGAAATACTGAGCTCTCAGACAGAGACCCTTTCACCCAGCCTGAATTTTAGACACATTTCCTTTTGGTCTTGCAGGTGGCCCTGAGAGAGGGGACTTGGCCAGTGTCCTATCCCAGCACAAAACAGCTGAATTACTAAAAAAATCTCCCCGTTTTACTAAGGAAAAAAATCTTTAAAGAATTTGGAGTCTTTGAAATCTTTAGGGCGTGCTCTGCAGTGTGTGTAGGGATGGTGGGTGTCTGGGGTGTGAATGACCAGTTATTTCTTTCATTTTCCCAGTTTTAAACCTCATTCCTGGAGTTATTTGGGTGCCCCTTCTTGCACCCTGGTCCCACACACTTGCACCAAGTTGGAGGAACTGCGTTTTCCCGGTGGCTTTTTTTATCTCCTCCAAATCCCCCCGTTGCTTTGGGTATGTTTTTGTTATTATTGGCCTCATTTTTTCAGTACAGTGGTATTTTTTCTGGGAAAATGCCCAGTGCTGGGCACAGCTCGGGAGAGGTCCTGTGAGGGCAGTGTAGAAAAGGTGGATGACTTCGGAGCCCTTCTGTGAATAAATAGCAGGAAACATCATCTCTTTTGTCTTCCTCAAGTACCATGTTGAAAACCCATAGTGGAATTATTGCTCTTGATCATATTTAGCTCTGAGTTAATACGATTGCTTCTTGGGTACCTGTCTCCTAGGATCATGTATTCCTTATTTTCATTTTCTAGCTCTGGCTGTTGGAAAATCCTGGTTTGGGTTATAAAGTAGATGTGGAAGGGACAAGGGTTCCTGTTATTCACTTTGCTTGCTGAGCCTGTGCAGCACACGAGTGGGAGGGGGGAAATGCAGGAATCTATTCTGTACTGGTCATGAAAATTTATTTATAACCTGAGATTTTCATGAGTCTGATTTAAAAAATTGAAATTTCGGAGGAGAAGAAAGAAAAAAAGCATCCAAACTCATTCAGCACTATGAGATTTGTGATGAAGTGATGAAAACTGGCAGCTGCTGCTGCTGCACTTCTTGCTTCGATAATCTCTGCCTTCCTTTCCTCTTTACTCCTGCCCCACCTCTTTTCCCTGCTGCCCCTTGTTCATCCCTGGGTGATCCCAGGAATATCACTGAAGTGATAAAATTTGGTTCAAAACCTCCAGGTGTTTGATTTTGTGATGAACCTCTTGGCAGGGAAAGACAAACTTTGCTGTGAAAAGTTTTAATAAACATAGATTGGAAGTTCATTAAGTGGTGCATAAATAAAATATTATCTCCTTCACTGCTTAAGTACTTGGAAAGACCTTCAGGTTTACTTTATTTATTTAAAAATTGAAAAAAAAATAATTAAGATTAGCCAACAAGAAGCCAAGGGTGAATGGAATGCTACCATGGGATATGGCCAGTGGGTAAAATTAGGACTTACATCCCTGGAGGCTTCCCCTCAAGTCCTGGAGTCATTTCTCTGTTACTATTTGTAAGTCAGCTCCAAGGGTTGGTCACTTCAGTGAACCCAGCAGGACAGTGCAGCTCCCAGTGTCCATGTGAGCCTCCCTGGCTCCACCACACCGGGGGGATGCAGGGATCCAGCTGAGCATCCCTCCCTGCCACGGAGCAGTGCTTTATCTGCAGGTCCCTCTGCTTAACAACCACGGCTGCTGCAGGTTTTTAGAAGCTGTTAGCACAAACCATTAACTCTTCCTTTTAATTATTCAGGTTGCCTCTTTTAAATTTCTTTTTTAAGTGGAGCTAATAGGCTTTGCCGAGGAGGGTTCCAACCACAGCAGTTCCTCCCCAGAGGAGCCCTGTTTGTGCATCGCCAGCTAATCTCTTTTCTTCATTATCCCTTATCTTCCTGTAGCTGATTAATTGCTTTCAATTGATTTATAAATATGCTGTTGATTCACACAGAGGACGGGAGGAGAAGGAGATGTGTCTGGGCTCACGGGGTCATGGATCCCTGCAGCTCCCCCAGGCTTTCCTGACCTGCCTCTCAAAGCCCAGACATCCCAGCCAGGCTTTATTTTATTCCCACCTTTTTTTTCACTTGCAATTCCTGCAAGCAACAAAAAATGGTGCTGGAACATCATTTGGAGTTTCTGGTAAGCAACAGGTTTTGGGTGTAAAGAAATGGGATTTGGGTAAGTTTTGGTTGTGTGGATGGATGTGGCAGGTTGTGGGGTTTATACTGGATTTCTTAATATGTCTGTTGGTGGAGTGGTTAATGAGGAGGGATCATTAGAATTCCTTATTTGAAAATCTCTGGAAGCTAAAGGGTAGCTTCTAAAAAATAATTAAAAACAGGTAATAACATCTGGTTAAAAATAGTGGCCAAATTCAGAGTGGAGCTGCCCGTTCAGCCTCGTTCAAATCTGGCACTGAGGCTGCAGAGCCATTTACAGAAATAGCAGCACATTTATATGTAGGGATAAATCCTTAACTTTTCCAGGCAGGCTTCTGATTTTCCCTGTTATTTCTCTGCTTGCAGCCCCTTCCCTGCCAATGCCCTCGTGATCTCTGCTGGGGTGGCCTGAGCTGGGTGGCTCTGGAGACACAGTGGCCCTCAGTGGCCCTGCAGTGACATTCCTGGATGTGCTGAGGGTGAGATAAGGCTTCAAAAAGAAAATATTTCCCCAAGTTTGAGACCCTCCCACAGCTCTAGGGTTTGTTGCTGCCTGATTTATTATTATTTTGCATTATTATTATTATCATTCTCCTCTTTCCCCATAAAGTGGCTGGTGGCACAGGCACAACCTCAATGTATAGCAACTTAATTACACGTTGCTAACGAGCAATTGCAGAGTGAGCAGCTGCTTTAGCAGCTCAGCCTGATGCTTTATCATGTATTTGCAGGAGTCATGTAATTTTTTGTCATCATATATGGTAATATATTCACTGCAGCATGACATGGGATGAGGTTCAATGAATAATGTAAAACCCAGAATAACACTGAATCTATATGAGATGTGCTTTTCCCCCCAGCGTTGGTTTAAAAAGGAAAATATTGATTCTGGTGGGGTTCAGTGGTTCAAAGCTCAGGGAGAACTCAGGTTTTGCCGATCGATGCCCACCCTGTCCCCTCGGTGGCCACAAATGCCCGGTGTTGCTGCCACCCCTCACCTCGTTAGTGCTGACGAAGCTCAGGAGGGAGGGAAGGAGTCAATGGCTCTTTCCACTGGATCCAGATGTGGCAGGAGCACAGCAGGTTCTGCTGGGTTCAGGTGAAACAGCTCTCTCCAGAATCCATTATTTTTTTTCCCCAGTTACTCTCTTTGAATGCTAATTAGGAGGGATCATTTCTATTTGTTTTCCTTTTTAACTAAATTCCCCCTATTCTGATCTGTATCATTTATATTTGTGGGCCATTATCTCAGCCTCATTACAGCCTTTTAGCATTTGAATGAAA
Source organism: Serilophus lunatus (assembly GCA_013399895.1). NCBI lineage: Eukaryota > Metazoa > Chordata > Aves > Passeriformes > Eurylaimidae > Serilophus > Serilophus lunatus. The sequence continues at coordinate 64,484 of VXBA01004490.1, read as the reverse complement.
ATATTGTAAAGAACCCAGAAGTTAGACATAAAATGTCTGTGATGATAACTATAATTGTCATGATAAAATTAAAAAAACACAATAGAAATAACTGTGATGAGCTCAGGAAGTTGTACCAAGTGAGATTGGAACCAGCATGATGATGTTTGCCCTTTATTTTTTTCACTCTTTCCATAGTAAGCAGCTTTTGCAGTGCTGCTTTAAAGAGGGAGGATTTCTCTGGGTATGGCCTGGGTAAGAACATAACAAAAAAATTCGGATTTTTCTCTCCATTGAGGCTTTAATTAATCACTACGAAAACTCTGGGCGATGCACGTGCGTTTTCCAGGAGCTTAAAATACTCCGGCAGCGCTGGAGGAGGAGGAGGTGCTAAGTGGTGCCAAGTTCCTGAATGAAAATTACTCTCACTGCCTCTGGTTTTGGAGCCAGATCGATGTTAATTAATCCTTGCCTCACCCGTGACGTTCTCCAACCTCGCCGCCGTCGGATTTTAATTCGGGAAAAGCAGATGGAGGTTCCTGAAGCGCCTCCGAAATTCCCAGCCGAGTTCTCTCCTCAATGACAATGCCAATTTGTCATGAGTGAAATGTTTGATAAAAATCTGTCATTTTTGAGAGGAGTTTTCCCTGAAAGGAAAACCAGGGGGGAAAAAAGAAATCAGCTCTGTTTTGAAACATCTCCTCGTTCCGTTATCTTTGTTTTGCAAGAGATGGGGATGGAGAAGGGGGTTTCCATGGGCAGGGAGGAGAGGTTTTCCTAAGTTTTCCTGGAAGTAGGGGACATTTTGCTGCAAACATTGTCTGAGGTCCCCAGATTTTTATGTTTCTGGTGGGTTTTATGGACAGCTTGTTCTCCAGGTCAGATGTGGCTCTGCAAGGACCAGCTCCCATCCGACAGTATATGGATGCATCACTGACCTTCTGCAGAGATTCTTCTGGCAGGGCTGAGGTTATTCAGCACTCGCTGCAGGTGCTGGTGCCCCCAGGGCAGTGATGTGCAGCTCATCCATATGCTCAAGCTGCACTTCAATCAGCCACCAGCTATCACCTGTAGCAGGGAGCATGTTCCCTTTGGAGTCACAGTGCTGAAGTGCTTTTTCACAGGATCATTCAGGTTGGAAAAGCCCTCTAAGACCATCAAGCCCAACCGTTCTCCCAGCACTGCCAAGGCCACCAGTAAACGATGTCCCCAAGTGCCACGTCCACACGTCTTTTAAATACACCCTGTGCCAGGGCTTGACAACTTTTTGACCCCAACTTGACTCTCTGTTGTTAGTCTCTGGTGGGCTCTGCCCTTGGAAGGGATGGTTGGAATTTTTGGCCTAGTCTTGAAGGAGTTGGGACATTTTTTCGTAGTGACCACCTGTAGCTTGCTTGCTTCCGAGCCATAACCCTGGTGGGACCTCCAATCCTGGGAAGCTGGAGATGGGGCACACAGTGCAGGTTTGTCCTCTAGTGGAGGCTGAACAGTTTGGAGCAGCCTGCAGAGACCTTCTGAGCCAGCCTTGAGTGAGAAGGGTCCCTCCTGCCTCTGTCTTGACTAGGGAGGGATGAAGGAGGCTGGACAGTGTGGAATGAAAGGCCAGATCTACCTGTGCTGACACCAGCACCTGCCCCTCTCCCAGTGCTGGCAGCAACCAGGATCCACAGGAAATGTCTCCAGGGACAGAAACACCTCCCTGGCTTTGGCTTCTTCCAGGCTAAGGGCCAGGGACCACCACCAGCCACACAAGTAAGGGCTCGATCCAGAGCAAGGAGAGGAGACCCAGCCCCCAACCCCAGTTTAACCACAGCCAAAGGGTGACTGGTGCCCGACACAGGGACACATTTAGTGCCCAAAGCCCAGGGGCACCACACCAACCCAGCCGAGGCGCGTGCCATCTTTTACTTAACCGGCACCATTTTTCCACGTACCTTCCCAAGGGATTGTTAACCACCCAGGAGGGGGAACGGGAGTCCCTCCGGGCGGCTTCACTGCGTCCAAGAGCAGCGGTGCTGCACCACCTGAGCACCTCCCGCCGTGGGACGGGTGCTGTGGGTGTGGGTAACGCTGCTGGGCCACCATTAGTCAGCAGAGCTCGGGACACGAGCCCAGCCCGGCATTCCCGCGGGCTCACCAGGCACCTCTGCCAGGGAGGAGGCTCCCAGGAGCTGCTCTTGGGGCGTTTGAGGCTTGTGCAATGCCCATGACGCGGAGAGCCTCCTCCCTTGTGCTTCGGTTCGGGGCATTGCAACTCAGCACCTTCCCGTGCCGTGGCGGGGGCAGGGTCCCTTTGCACTGGGCTTACGGCTGGAGCAGGATTGAGCCCCCAGGTGCTCCCCAGGCCGGCGGTGGTTCCTCGCTGCCGTGGGGTGGCTCCGGCCGTGGCAGCGTTCCCGCTGCATCCCGTGCTGAGTCGGCACGGGCGCGCTCCGACTTGATCCCCGGGGAGGGGAGTTGTGCAAACAGGGAGCGATGGGAGGTGACGCAGAGCTTTCCTGGGCTCCCAGCAGCCGAGGTGGGTGATGGCAGGGGCTGGGGCATCGGGGGCATCGCTCACCTGGCAGCGGTGCTGCAGGCAGTGCCGCGAGGTGCCCCGGGCTGCATGGCACTGCCAGCCTGGTGCAGTGAGAGCCAGGGCTTGTTGCACAACAAAAGCAACTCCCTTCCCCTTCCCAAGCTGCTGGCAGTGCCCTCCAGCGCAGTGTGGGGCCCAGAGGGTCACAGGCTGGGTGACAAGCTGGTTTATTGACCTGGGTGTACAAGGTGGCTGTGGCCGTGCCCCATCCCAGCTGGGGCAGCTCACTCGTCCCATGGTTATGCTGTCACCCACTTCCCAAAAATGTCAAAGCCCGTGGACGTGGGGTGTGCCTCAGTTTCCCCATGCCTGAGATGCTGCTGCTGTAGGGTGGGGGAGCTGGGTTTGCCGTGTCTGGTGGAGGCTTTACATGCCATGCGCTGTTGCAAAATAGAATATGGTGATTTTTGTGTCCTGGATTGTGTTCTCTGATCTTTGTGCAAGTGTTGCTCTCCTGGGCACAGTGAGAGGTGTGGGCTGGCAGCGAGCTGGGACTGCATGTAAAGCATCCCTGGGTCACCGGGTATCCAGGCAATGTTCTTCTAGAGAGGATAACAGTGAAAAGGCGGGCACAAATTCATAAACTCAAAATGCTTCTGCCCGTCTCTTTGGGGTGAATACAAAAGTGGGTCTGCTGTGGAGGGCTTGAAAACAGGCAGCCCAGAGAGCAGGGTGAAGGCAGGCAACAATGCAGCACAGACTGTGGGGAGCAAAAGTATTCGTATTAGGAAAACTTTCTTCACTGAAAGAGTGGTTAAGCATTGGAAAAGGCTCCCTGGAGACCTGGTGGAGTCACCATCCCTGCAAGTGTTCGAAAAACAAGCAGACGTGGCACTTTCTGATATGGTTTAATGGGCACGGTGGGATTCGGTTGAAGGTTGGACTTGGTCTCGGAAGTCTTTTCCAACCTTAATGATTCTATGAAAAAGCCACATTAATCTTCTAGGTTTCACGGAGTTTAGGTTGTTCTGGTTTATTTTGATGTGGCTGTTATTATAGAAAGGCAGGAGGTCACTACTTTGTCACCGGGTTTTGCTGTGCCTCGACTCGCTCCATCCCACCTGCCTGGACAAAATAAATAACAACTGCCTTGTGCCTGCCAGAATATGAAAAAACACCGCAATTATTTGCCTTGCAAGGACGAGCTGGCCTGGGCTGCGTGCTGGCACCGGGGCTCCCCCGCCGTGTGTGTGTCCCCAGCCTTTCGTGCCTCAGTTTCCCACCGACCCGCGGTCGCGACGGTGCCGCCGGGACGTGGCGGGCGCTCCGCTCGGTGGGTGGCAGCGGCGGGAGCGATGGATGATGATTCCAGCCGGGAATCATTTCCGCCGCCGGCCGGCCGCGGGTTCCTGCTCGGCGCGGAGCTCCCTCGGCTGCCGCGGGGCCCCGTCCCGCGCACCTTTGGCACTGCGGGGGCAAAGCCGCTGCTCCGCCCCGTGACATCAAACCCGTGCCACAGCAAGCCACCGGCACAGGGTCAAATTCCCGGCGCAGGTAGCGCTGGCCGCACTTCCGCGCCGCGCCGCGTTGTGCCGGGCACGACCCGACCCACCCGGGCACCCCCGAGCCCGGGCACCCCCGAGCCCGGGCACCCCGCGCCATGAAGTCGGAGCAGGAGGAGAACAAGCCGGGGACGTGTCGCTGCGAGCAGGGCTTCGCCCCGCGCCCGGCCCATTGTCCCCGCGGGCGGCGAGGGGCGGCGGGGGGCGATGCTCGGGGCTCGGGGCTGTGCCCCTGCTCGGCCCACGCAGGTAACGGGGGGGGTCCCCGTGGGGTGAGGGGTGGGAGGGGGCAAAGCCCGGCGTGCGCGGCTTCCCCTCGCTCGCTTTTGTGCTCCGAGCCCGCTTCCTCCTGGGAGAAACAAAACAACGCCCGGCAGCTGCCGGGGCCGCGGGGAGGTGGCGGAGGGTGGTGGCCGTGCTGTCCCCATGCCCGGGGCGAGCCAGGGGCAGGGCCGGGGGCTGGGTGCCCGCCGGGTCCGTG
>VXBA01004490.1:20781-59725 GCA_013399895.1 Serilophus lunatus | reverse complement strand
CCCGCCGGGTACGTGCGGGGCAGGGCCGGGGGCTGGGTGCCCGCCGGGTCCGTGCGGGGCGAGGGCCGGGGCGGGCGGTGCCCCGTGCCCCGTTGTCCGTTTTGCCTCCGGGAGGAGTTGTTGGGAGCCGGGAGCTGGCGCAGGGCTCCCCGGCGGCTCCTCCGCAGGTTGTAGAGCACCAGGCGGTGGGTTGGACACCGTGTGTGCCTTCACAACCCCCCCGGCCTGAGCCCTCTGTGCCCCCCCAAACCCCGCTGGCCCTCCTCCCACTGGCGTGTGCAGGGGTTGAGTCGGGGTTTATGTACTTACATCCCCTGTGAGACTCCCTCCAGCATGTGGCCAGGGCAGAAGAGAGAGCAGGCTTCTGTGTGGTGGAAATAATCTTTATTTTGGGGATGGGGAGAGCCAGGACACGGGGGTAACTTAGCAGGCAGGTGGGCTCTGCATGTCCTGCCCCAGGGGTGCAAGTGCCAGCTCATGGTGCATGGCCAGGACTCATGGCTGGGGCTCCTGTCCCCGAGCTGTGACCATGTGGAAGTGCCAAGGCCAAGGTGTCTGGCTCGGGAAATGCTCAGAAATGGTGTTTGCAAGGATTTGGGCTCCCTGTGTGGAAGCTTTAAGCCCAGATTGCTGAGGACTGTCCATACCTGTGTCCAGGTGACAGCTTTGTGGCAGCATTGTGGCAGCAGCACAGGGTGGAATGAAAAGCTTCTTTAAAATTAAAAGGTGGATGTGTGAAGCCAAAATTCAGTTTATTAGCCCAAGAGGCTCTGTGGAATGCCCTGGTGCCCGCCTAGGAGGGAGCACTGATGCCTGATGGCTCCTCTGAAGTCATGGAATGCTGAGGTGAGGGAGACACTGTTCCCAGGGATGTACCTGGGATATGCAACAGCAGGATGGGCTGAAGTGCTGGCGGCCACATTTCAGGACCTTGTGTTTATCACCTCTTTTTAACCTTTTCCATGGAGGGAATTGGGTGCCTACTGTAATTCCTGACCACTCAGGGGAGAAGGCATTGTCTCATGGACAAGCCCCATCACTCATTGCAAACCCTTCCAAATCTGCTGCAAGTGGGCAGCAGTGAAATTAATGTAATTTAAGCATTTCTCAGACTAATAGATGAAAACTACCATTCTGGCTGAAATAATTGCCTGTTAATTATATTTCAGTTGATAGCATTAAACTTCCACGACACTGCTGGAGTCCTCATCCTTTGTGCTTCAACCACTGATTGGTGTTAACAGACAACTCAAATCGGATTTTTTTTAATTTTTTTTTTTTTTTAATTGTGTTGAACACCTCCAGACAGCATTTGGGGCTGGAGTTTCCACTCCTGCTCCTGCAAATCCCATCTCGGACTCCTCTGGGCAGCAGATCCACTCTCGGTGCAGCAGCAAAGCTTTTTGCTGGCCTTGGAACAGGCATCACTTTAAAGACAGCCATTTAAAAGCCTTTTTTTTTCCATGTAACTTGGCTGACACAATTGCAGTACACGGGTTTCTGCCTTTGGAGGGGATGTATTAAAAATGAATGCAGTACAAACGACAAGGCTCATGTTGGTGGATTACTATCTCAAGCTGAAAGCTGCATTTTGTGCCACTTTTGTGAGTTTACCAGTGAGGTGGTTTTTGCTTTGCTGGGCACTAGTCAAGGGGGTGTATTTCTCCAGGACATCAGCAGGATAAATATATATGTACATACCTCTGTCCTAGGGCTGGAAGTGGAAGGGTCATAAAGAACATTATTAGAAGAAAATAAGGACTCAAGACCTAGGGATGATTTGAGTTTGTGTTTTACAGAGCATCTTATTATTTCTGATTGTTAAGTAGCTCCTCAGCTTGGGGCCCCCCTTCTGGAAATGGGCTTCTGACAAGGGCCTGGAGTGACAGGACAAGGGGGAATGACTTCAAACTGCCAGTGTTAGAAATTCTCCTGCGAGGGTGGGGAGGCCCTGGCGCAGATTCCCAGAGAAGCTGTGGCTGCCCCATCCCTGGAAGTGTCCAAGGCCAGGTTGGAGCAACCTGGGACAGTGGGAGGTGTCCCTGCCCAGGGCAGGGGGTGGGATGGACTTTAAGGTCCCTTCCAACCCAAACCATTCTAAGATTCTATGACATTGGTAGCATCCCTGGGAGAGAGTTAGCGAGAGGAATTTTCCTTTCAAACCTTGCCTGCATGGATTGTACTTTCCAATTTTACATATATAGAGAGATATATATTCAAAATGGATTTTGCTTTGCCATACATATCATAATATTATGAATATATATAGCAGATATAACTACGTACTGCAAAGCATAACCCATTTTTTGACACATATATATTTTATATATAGATCAAATTATGTGTATAAAAAAGCAAGAATTTTGGATATATGGCTGATCTCAAGTTCAATAATTCAGGTTCTTCATAGACTTTGGCTTGCAGCTAGTGGTGTGAGGAGCATGATGCCACATGCTCCTCTCCAGATTGTATCCACAGCTTCCCATTGATCTTGGATTTTAATCCTTCAGAAGGAGTTCCTACCTGGATCAGGAGCTGAGTACAAAGTTGGGGATGAAATTCCCTTGTTGCCTGCTCTGGAGGAGGGATGCTTTGGGGTTTTTTCACTGTTTTCTAACCAGGACCAGAGGGAATGATGTGTTTCTGGGGGACTGCACTGGGTAGTGTGTTACAGCAGGAAGTTTTTTGGGCTCAAGGACCCTTCTGCTGCAGAATTTCTCCCTGGACTGCCTGTCCTTCATCTCGTTTCCCTTCTCCCCTGTCCAGAGGTGGTGTCCCTGCTATGTGGGGATTTTCTTGCTTCCCACCAGAATGCTGCAATTTACAGGAATCTGTCAGGATCTGTCCCCCCTGTGCAAGCTGCCCTGCCTCCATCCTCCTCTGCTGGTTAATTTTTTCCTGGGAATAGCCGGGGTGAAATGCCTTGTAAGGAGAGGTGAAAGGAGTTATCAGTGGGAAAAAGAATGAGCCATTTATTGCAGCCAGAGGTGTTTGGTGGGGTTACACAGAACTTTCTGTGACTGAGGGGAGGCACTGGGGGGGGTTTTACACAGTAAATATTCCACCATGGACGAGCCCCTCACTTCCTCTCTGAGTTCTCAGAGGCTGGAGAGGACATTTCTGCCATCCCTGGGGAAGCTCCCGTTGGCCTTGGCTGCCTCCTGTTCCTGTGTTTTTGCACGGATTGCAAGCAATCACTTTGGGCTGCCCCAAACCCCCCGGCCCAGAGCTGTTCCTCGTTAGTGACTTTATTGCTGAATAATTTACAGAATGGGGCCTTGCCAGTTTTCATTCGGGAAGCATTTCAAGTATGTGAACCAGATTTTATGCCTTCCTGGTGCAGCTGCCGGGGGGGAGCCTCCTCTCCCTGTCCTGCCCCTGGCACCACCTCCTGGCCAACACACATGTGGGCAAAAACAGGGCAAAGATCCCCATATTCCATGCCCAGGTGGTGCCCCCCAGGCTGGGGAAAGGACCCAACTGCAGTAGTTTGCAGGGGGGGTGTTTGTTTCTAATTTCTGTTTCATTTTTCTGGTGACTGGGATGCATGTGTTCAGAGGGTTATTTTTTTTTCTCCCTGTGTCCAAGCTGTGAGGATGTGGATGGCCCATCCATGGAAGTGTTTGAGGGCAGGTTAGACAGGGCTTGGAGAAACCTGGTCTCATGGAAGGTGTCCCTGCCCATGGCAGGAGGGTTGGGCTTGGTTGTCTTTAAGGCCCTTTGCAACCCAAACAATTCTGGGATTCTATGAAATCAGTAAACCACTTTAGGATGAATCAGGGCTTTTCTCTGCATGTTTTTAAAGGACGGGGAAAGCAAACCAAGCGTGCATGGAGGATTGCAGCACTGCATGCACAGCTCTGAAGCGTTTTGCAGGATGAGGGTGATGGGTGCAGTGTGGAAAGAGCAGAAAAGCACTTCAATCCATTAAGCAGTAGCTGTGGCTGTAGGAAAAGAGATGCTGGAGTTTTCCTCCAGCTCCTGTTGCAGAGGGGATCTGGGCTGGGATCTGCTGGGATGCTCCTACAGTGCAGCTGCTTAGAGTAATGAGCAGCTACTGGATGTAAATCTGCAAAATTCAGGATTTGGGTTTGCAGAAGCGTCATCTTCCCTTTTCCACTTTCAGAGTGGTTTTGTCGGATTTGTTGAGCGTGCCCTGAGCACGGGGGTGGCTGAAAGGAGAACTGAGGTATATGGGAGCCCTGGAGGCTCTCTTGGACCCCAGCCATATGAGCACCCTGTCAGTGAGTGGTTTGTTTGGGAAAGTGCTTCTTGCTTTATTCTTCTTATTATTATTACATATTATTACTACACTTACTTTCAATTTTTTAATGCAAAAGCAGCGCCCTGTGGAGACTCCCCTTTCCTTCCCAGAGCCTTCCCATCTCATCCCTCATCCTCCTTCTGTGTTCCCAGAAGGATGCAGGTTTGGAGTGGGATGGCTCCCCCCAGCAGCATTCCCTGGGGCTGGAGTTTCCAGCGGGGGCTGTGCCGGGAGCTGTCGCTCACTTCCTCACATTGTGTGTCCTCTTCCTCCAGCGCTGCTGCGGGAGGAGGTGGCCCAGCTGCAGGAGGAGGTCCATCTGCTCCGGCAAATGAAGGAAATGCTGACGAAGGACCTGGAGGAGACCCACGGCAGCAAATCCCCCGAGGTGCTCTCGGCCACCGAGCTGAAGGTGCAGCTGGCACAGAAGGAGCAGGAGCTGGCACGTGCCAAGGAGGCTCTGCAGGGTAAGGGCTGTGCCTCCCCCTTCTCCTGCATCCCAAACTTTCAGAAAGTTGGTTCATGAGGAAAGGAAAAGCTGTCCTTTTCGTCCGTGGGTGTTCACCGTGTGCATGTGGTGGAGGGTTTGGGCTCCTTGGGAGCCTCCTGGGAGGGACCAGGGTGCAGTGATGGGCTGGGAAATGAGGTGTGGGGGCTGCTTGCAGCATTGCAAAGGAATTCCTCCACAGCTGTAGAGTAGAGCCAAGGCAGCAGCTGAAATGCAGCTGGAGGTGGGGTTGGGTTGGATTTGAGCCCCTCAGACATGTAGGAGGGAAGCAGCAGGTTTCCTGGTGACTGAAGTTTTTCTTATCCCGTGTGGAGTTGCCTCCAGGTGATGTGTAGGGTCTCCTCCTTCCTTTCTACCTGGATTCGGATGGTTTTATGGCTGGGGGGGGCCACGCTCTCCCTCACTCCCTCACCAGCACAGCAAGCTGGAGTATGCAGAGCAAAATGCAACATTGCAGCTTTTCCACCCCAAAAAACGGGCTGACAGTAAATCCTTGCAGGATGGTTTGTTAGCTGGAGCCCGGGGATGGTCCTGAGCAGGGAGAGCGCTCACGCGTCAAACCCTGGCAGCGCCGTGGCTCTAAATATCATCTCAAATCCCCAGCATACCGAGTGTAACTTGCACTTGTCAGCTCATGTTTGCGGATTATGAGGAGAAGCTGTCACAAGTTTTCAGGCTCAGAGGCTGAGCAGCACATGGGGAGCTCTGGGGCCACCACGTCTCCCCCTGTCCGGGATGCTGAGATGCTCAGAGGGGCAGGAATTGGGCTGAGTCAGTATTTGGGGAAGGGAATGCAGGAAATTCTATGTGATCGCTGTCTGATTTAGAAAAGCAACCCTGTTTGTCAGTAACAGCCAGAATAGCTCCAAAATCCTGCCTCCTCCAGTGCCACCGGTGTAGCCTCTGGCAGCAGGAAATGCTCTGGGTTTATAGAACTGTAATTGGAGGAGAAAAACCTTAATTAGGGAATATTTGCTCTGTGTGGACAGGGAGGGGGAGGTGCTGATAAATGCAAAAAAGCAGAACTATTATAATACTATTTGCAAAAAGAAAGAAGTCATCTAAGAAGCTGCAGTGAGGTCATACAAGATTTTGTGAAGGAGGAAAAAATGAATTTGGCTTGAAAATTGTGAGTATTTAAGGAATATTATGTTGGGGTTTTTACTGGGCTTTTATTGGCCACTATTGGAGCTGCTGGGGTTGGTTTTCCAAGACTTCTCTGTGGTAACAAGCAAGAGGGAATCTCAGCTGGCGCTTGAAAAGGCACAAAAGAAGCCTTTTCCAATCAATGCTCCTTCCCTCTTCTGGAATACTGGGAAGCTTTGGAGTCATTTGGAAAAGCTGGCCAGGCTGGATCTGGTCTGGAGGCTCTGGGCAGCAGAGCAGGCTTGGCACAGAGACGGATAACATGAAAACGGGATCAGCAGCTGGAAGGGAAAAAAAGTCCTTTTTCCTTTCCATGAAAAATTGTCCGTAGAGAAACGTCGCCAAAAGGGGAGGAAAAACGGCGCCTGGTGGCTGGTTCTGCCAGGAGAAATGTATCTGCTGGTGGATACACTGGGGGAGTGACAGGTCTGTATTAAGGAACTGTGGGATAAGGCAGAGCCAGGAGCTCAGGGAAACTTGGCCATGCTGTCCTGCAGTTCAGGGATCCGTGTTGGTTGTGTCCTGCAGCCAGAAAGCATCTCCCAAGAGCAGCTCCCTCCTCACAGCCTGCCTCCCTACATCCCTGAATCCCTGCATCCCTGCACAGCCCCACACCTGGCAGCGTCAGGCTCAGCATCCCTGTGCCTGCAGCATCCCACAATCCACGTTGGGTCCTGTGGAATGTCATTAGCAGATAAATTATATGGAAAGCTGTCATCGTTGCTGGCTCTGAGCCTGGAAGTGCAGCACAGCTGGTTCAGATGGATTTTGGCTCATGCTGCGGAGGGAAGCGGAGAGGGTTTGCCAGTGGGCTTTGCTTTTGGGGGCTCCAGCATCTTTTAAGAGCCTTTATTTTGTGCAGGGTTTGGTTTGTGATGGTCTGATTTGAGGGTGGGTTCATTGTCCCCATTTGGAAGTGCATTCCCAGCCCTTTCCAAAAATATTTGGCAGGGGCTGATAAGCCCATGCAGCATCTTCCCTGTACCATGCTGAGAGAGCAGGGGTCTGGCCCAGCTCAGGATGCTCTGCAGGAGTAACCCAGCCAGTTTCTCTATCCCTTGCAGCATGTGCTTTATGATGCATCTTTATTCCACTTTTTCCTGGTCTAAGTCCATCTCTTGCACTTTTTTTTTAAGAAATAAAACCCCATAGTGCTGCATCCAATTGCCCTCTCTGCCTTTGCTGGGGCTGGGACTCTGGATCGTGCTTCCAGCAGTAATGCAGTTATTATTTCCCCAGCTCTAGCTGGAAAGGTATGAATGTGGTCTGGATTTCTGATGGGGAAATCCCCAAAGGGAGAAGTTGCAGACAGCTTTATTACTGCTGGTCCTGCTGTGGGCAGGGACTGTGCCCGAGTGCCTGGGGGACTCGAGGAGCCTCTTGGCCAGGTGACATCCATGACCATGTGGGCTCATGGCAGAAGCCCCATTTCTGGGAAGGTTTATCCAATATGTGGAGCTCGCCTGCGGGATTATCACGCAGAGAGCAAACCTGGTTTCTCTTTCCTTTTTGAGTTCCAAGGTGCAAACCTTGAGCTGGCTTTCCCTGCTGCTTGGGAAGACTTGAAGTGACTTCATGTCTGCTCCACAAATAGGGCTGTAGTCTGGTCTTCTCCCTCCCAAACCCACAGCTTGAAGCTGTGACTCTCCCAGGGTTGGTGTATGGGCTTGGAAACACCTCCTGCAGAAACTCACAGCACCTTCAGATTTCTGCAATGCATAGCAAAGAAGTGGATGTCCTGATGGATGGGTGTCCCAGCAGATGGGTGTCCAGGTGGATGTGTGTCCTGACAGATGGATATCCCAGCCAAGGAAGCCCTCTCCACCATAAGGACACATGACTGTACAGAAAAACTGTTGCTCACCTTTGAAGATCCACCTTGAATTTTCAGGGTTGTTGACTGTTGGAGTTAGGTTTGGAAAGCTCTTGGCCTTGTAGCAGGGTGCTTCCAGGTAAATTCCCTCAGAGTGAAATGCCTCTCCTAACTTTTTCCTGAAATTTGACATCAGACTCTTAATTTCCTGCCCACTCTGTGCCTCCACATCCCCAGGAGACAGTGTCTGCCTGACACCACGTAACATTGACATCTTCAACGTCAAGATCCTCCTGGTGGTGATGGCTGTGCCAATTTTAATTACAGAGCAAGGAACAGCTCTGAGATCCCCACGCAGGGCTGACCGATTTTATGGGTTAGTCATGGTGACAATATTGAATTTCATGGTTGGGAGGGAGAAACAGGAGAAATTAAGTAAATGTTAATGGGACAGGATGGGTTTACACGTTCCTGTTGCGTGGGGCATTGCTGAGGTTTGAGTGGTGCTCCCCAAGGATGCCCTTCCCTGCATTAGAAAATCAGTGTATGATTCAGTGAGTGGTAAAGGCAGCTCTGGTTCTGTTCCTGGCATGAATTCACATTGTACAGGATGAGAGAAGGACTTGGAAGCACATGGGAGTCGTGGGAAGCTGCTTTTTGGAAGATCAGAGGTGGTCTGTGTCCGATGCCAGTGCCCTGGTGTGTGTTTGAGCTCTGCTGCCTCATCCCAGGAATGTGAAGCTGGCACAGATGATGTTTCTATGGTTCAAAGAGTAGTTTTTCATCTAATATCACATTATCAAGGTAATAAAACTAGTTATTATTCATATCTCCTTCAAGGAATACTCAGCTGGATGACGTGGCCACCACCACCTCACAGGGCCAGGAATTGGACTTCAGTGATCCATGAGGATCCTTTCCAACTCAGGATACTCTATGACTGATACTTCCTTAGTTTGATACTACTAATTTCAAAGGAACATCCACCGTCCTGGGGGGAGATGCTTGGCTTTAGGGTGCAGGAGCCAATTCCCAGCTGGAAGTTGTCAGATGGCAAAGCCAGACTGGGGCCACAGGGCGATGACAACTTCAGTGGTGGCATCACTGGGTGGTTCCAGTTGTGCCACTGCCCCAGGCAAGGCTGTTCCTCTCCTGCAGAGCGATTGGATTTCAGCTCATCACACAAAGCTGGAAATAAAAGTTGCTGAGGGGGTGGATTTTTAATTGTTTTGGCTGCAAGAGGAACCCAGCGTGGAGCTGGTCCCGTTACGTCTCTGTGTCCATCATCCCTCTCCCAAGGGACTGATGCTCTGGGGATGGATCATGTGGCAGGAGGTGGAAGCTCAAATAACAAAGAGTGACCTTCGTGCAGGTGGGGATGGGGGGTGGCAGTGAGAGCTGGGGGGTTCACCCTGCTTTCCCAACCCATCTCCCCCATCCCTTCCTGCCAAGGCAGGTGCCAAGCTGCCAAGTCCAAGGGCCCACTGGGGCCCCCCCCCTCCTTCTGCCACGTGCTTTAGGTGGAAGGAGAGAATAAATAATGCAAATAATAGAAGTACTTTCCACTCACGGTCTGGGTTTAGGATTTCTTTCTTTTAGTCTTGGTTTTACGACCGGGTCGGAGGTTTGGCCAGAGCCCACCGTGCCAGTGGGCTGGGGGAGAGTTTATTTGGGTACTCCTGAGAGGGTTGGCATACAGAAAGCTGGCCCTGGATTATCTTATTAAAGGAAAAAGCCATTTCACCTCCTTGGATGGCCCAGATAACCAGTGAAAATCTGCTTTATTCCTCCTTGGCTGGCCCTGTGTCGCGCCGTGGATTGCAAAGGCTCGTTTTCCCCGACTGAGTAATTAGCTGGGCTTGTTTGCTAAGGAGGAATTAAGCTGCTGCAGCAAGTGGAGTTTGGTCCAGGAGCTCCTGGCAGCCCTCATGACTCACTTCTGCCTCACTTTTTATTTTTCTCCTGCCTTTTTCAATTAATTTCCTATTAATTTGGTCTGGAATGAAGTTCTCAAATGACTGATAAATCTTCTTTAAGCTTAGGAGCTAATCGGTTTTGAAGGAGGGAGAGTAATAGAGGGAAGGAAAAAAAAGTGTGTTAATTTTAGCAAATCTCTTAAATATGAACTGAAACAAATGGTAAATTGTCCTGTTGGGTTAATAGAAAAAAATCTGCTCTTGCAATAACCAGACTTCATAGTTTTCTTGCAGTATTGATGCATTGGCACAAATATTGGTAAATATTAGTAAACTGATATACATTCAACCTTGGGAGATAGTTGCCCTTCTCCTAATAGCACTTCAGAGCATCTTTATTTCTTTTTATTAGGAGTGATGAAATGTTTTCTGTAAATCTTTAAAGGCTCTGAATGCTGCCACTAATTAAAGGAGTTTGTATGCTATAGGGGAGTCACTATTTAATTAAATTCATTAGGAGTCTTTTGTTGCTTCCAGCATCAGAGAGTGGCAAATGTGACTTAAACTTTTATAAGAGCCCTTCATTATCCTTGAGGAAATTAAATGTATGTATATGTGTGGCTGTGGGGTCTGGATCTCACCCCAGTATGGCTCAGTCAGGTTATCATTAATTCTTCTTTTTCAGCAAGTGTTTAGTTCCAGTAAAAGAACTGGGCAGGGGAAGGTTGTGGTTAAGTACACACAGGAAGTGGGAAAGGGCTTATTTAAGGACTTAAATGTGGCTGTGATTGTTTTTGGAGGGTTTGTGTAGAGATTTCCTAAGCTGGGAATAAAAGTAAGGGAAGTCCCGGTACCGGGGAGGTGCACAGAGCTGGATGAGTGGGGGGCTGCTTTTATTTTGGGGGCTATTCCAGCACATTTCCAGGGCTGGGTGATCCTTGTCATCAGGTTATTCTGCCTGGGGATGCCTGGGGGCAGCAGTACAGTGTGATAATGATGCTCTCCCTGCTTACATGCCTTGTTGAGTGTCCCCAGCCTGGAGGGTGGGAGCAGAGCTTCCCTGTGCTGGGAGAAGGCAGAGGCACAGAGCCAAGGTTGCATGAAAGAAATTTATTCCCTTTTAAGCATTTCACGGCCGTGGTTTCCTTGGATTTCTTGTGTATTGTCCTTAATCCCACATGTGCCTCACCAGGAGACATGTTATGGTGTAGTTTAAGCTCCCAGATGAAGTGACTCATTACAGGGGGTAGAAAACACAGCGTGGGCTGAAACAGCTGCCGTGGATTTCTGTGATCTGATGGGGAAAATTTGGATGTATGCATGGGAACAGGTCCCACTCGTGATGCTGCATCATCTTCTAGTGGCCTTTGTAGCAGCTCCTGGAGCTTTGTGGTTGTTTTTTTGGTGGGTTTGAGGGGTTTTAGGATTATTTTTTTTTAATATAGAAGGACAACTTGCAAGACTCAGCTGATTACAGTGAGAGCAGGGAGTGTTGGAGGGCAGAGGGAGTTTCATACCATCCTGCTCTTCCTCAGGGTGGAAAAGCATGAATATACAATGAAAAGCAATATTTGTATTCCAATTCTTAAGTTGGGTATTATTTCGGTGGGGTAGGGTGTATTTGGAGCAGGGAGCCACAGGGCATTTCTGTAGCAATGCCAAGGACCAGGTTCAAGGCTGGGTAAAATGTTAATGTACAGAAATGACTGAAACTCCTTGTTCTGTGTTGGATTTCTGTAATTCTCCCGGGATTACCAGCCTTCCACAGCTGTCCCAGTGTCCATGGTCAGCGAGCATCCCTAGGAGAGGGAAAACATGAAGGTTTTGGGTTCCTCTCAGGGCTGTTGAAGCACCCCATTGCCTTCCTGCTCTATCCCCTCATCCCAACACAGCATCATTGAGCTGGAAGGGGACACTCAGGGAGCCATTCCCTGGGCTCGTGGGAGCGCTGCCGGAACCCGCCTTGCTGCTAAAAATAAATTGGTTGTGGTTTATTTATCCTGGAAAGGGAGCAGCAGGTTTTCCTGTGCCGGGCCATGAGGCTGAGGCAGCAGTTTTGCTCCTGAATCTCTTTTTCCAGAGGGCTGGGCTGCCCCTTGGAAAGGGGGTGATGATGATGAAGACATGACGTGCATTTTGAGGGGTGCAGCGATGAGGGCAGATGGGGTGTCTTCTCCCAGCCCAGCTCCCTGAGGGTCATAATTTTTGGGCTTTTTTCTTGAAAAATAAAAGATGTGGAGGCAAGGGGCTGCTGTGCCCCCCGTGCTCGAGCTGTCCTTGCTCCCACAGCCATGAAAGCCGACCGGAAGCGTTTGAAGGGGGAGAAGACAGACCTGGTGAGCCAGATGCAGCAGCTCTATGCCACGCTGGAGAGCCGTGAGGAGCAGCTCCGTGACTTCATCCGGAATTACGAGCAGCACAGGAAAGTAAGTGTGGAAGCCTAGCACCACGGTCTCGTGGCCAGGGGGACTGGCAGCAGTGTGAGTGTGAAACCTGGTTTGCAATCAGGCAAAATCCCACTAAAGCCCCATTTGGGCTCTTGCTGGGGTTGGGATGGACCACAGCAGGTTAACCTTGAGATTAGTTCAGTTGGTTAGAGCGTGGTGCCAATAATGCCAAGGTCGTGGGTTTGATCCCCATAGGAGCTTAGGATTTGGACTCAATGATCCTTGTGAGTCCCTTCCAACTCAGAATATTCTGTGACTCTGTGAAATACTAGAGAGAGTCAAGCCAGATGTGGGAAATTCCATGTAACTTTAACCAGGTGCATGGCGAGCATTGCTTTCGGGAGGGACTGGCTGCATCCTGGAGCTCCCCAAGAAGGGACATCACCCCTGCCAGCACAGGGCTCTCACGACACCCAAGGGTACCACTCGTGTTCAAGTGGTCCCTGAGAGGGTCATTGCCGAGGGGTTTGTAGTAGCACGTGGGTTTTCCCTTCCTGATGGCCACCCCCTGTCCTGACAGGAGAGCGAGGACGCGGTGAAAGCCCTGGCGAAGGAGAAGGACCTCCTGGAGCGGGAGAAGTGGGAGCTGCGACGACAAGCCAAGGAAGCGACGGACCACGCCAGCGCCCTCCGCTCCCAGCTGGACCTGAAAGACAACCGCATGAAGGAGCTGGAGGCCGAGCTGGCCATGGTGAGCTGGGGAGCTGAGACAAATCCCAGTGGTTGCTGCTTTATTGCAATACTGGGGGGAAAGTTCTGGTGCTGAAAAGGAGCTTGGCCTCACCTTGAGCCCTGAGTGCAGTGTCGTGCACCACAGTATAGAAAAGACTGTTAGAGAGCATCCAAAGGAGGGCCGTGGGGATGGGGAAGGGTCTGGAGAGGAAGCCTTATGAGGAGCAGCTGAGGGCACTTGGTTTGTTCAGCCTGGAGAAGAGGAAACTGAGGGGAGACCTCACTGCAGTGACAACTTCCTCGGGAGGGGAAGAGGAGGGGCACGCCCTGAGCTCTGCTCTGTGGGGACCGGGAACAGGACTCAAGGAAGCAGCTGGAGCTGAGTCAGGAGAGGTTTAAACTGGGTATCAGGAAAAAGTTTTCACCCAGAGGGTGGTTGAGCACTGGAGCAGGTTCCTCAAGGCAGTGGTCACAGCACCAAGCCTGACAGAGCTCAAAAAGCATTTGGGTAACACTGTCAGGCACATGGTGGGATTCTTGGGGTGTCCTGTGCAGGGCCAGGATTTGGGCTTGATCCTGATGAGTTCCTTCCAACTCAGCGTATTCTATGGTTCTATGATCCTTGGCACGAGGAGCAGCACAATTTGGATATCTCCTCATCCAGGGGAGAGTGGGTTTAGGGTGCAATGTGCTGCTGCTTGTTCTGCTGCTCCAGGACATGTTCATACAGCTTTCCTGCTCCAACACCACCACCTTGGTGTCCTTCCTCAGGCCAAGCAATCCCTGGCCACGCTGACCAAGGACGTCCCCAAGCGCCATTCCTTGGCCATGCCGGGCGAGACGGTGCTGAACGGGAACCAGGAGTGGGTGATGCAGGCTGACCTGCCCCTGACAGCCGCCATCCGGCAGAGCCAGCAGACCCTGTACCACTCACACCCCCAGCACTCAGCAGACCGGCAAGGTGAGCATCCTCTGGGTCAAGGCACGGGCAAGTTCTCATTCCTGGGGAGGAAAAAATGGGTAAACCACCCCTCCCCCCTGCCTAAATAGTTTTTTAGAGGCTTTGCCAGGCTTGCTGGTGTGATGTTAACTCCCTGTGTCCCTGCTGCCTTCCAGCGGTCAGAGTGAGTCCCTGCCATTCCCGGCAGCCGTCCATCATCTCCGACGCCTCCGCGGCCGAGGGCGACAGGTCGTCCACGCCCAGTGACATCAACTCACCCCGGCATCGAACGCACTCCCTCTGCAACGTAAGGCACTGCGTGGTGGGGGGGTATTGCTGTCCCACAGATGGGCTCCAGGAATTCTGCAGCTCCTCTGCTTCCCAAAACTGCGCTGGGTTTGGGGTGGGCAACAACTTGGAGCTTTGCTGACCTGGAAAGCTGCTTCCCTGAGGGTTTATCTCAACCCCTCCGTGACTCAGCTGCCCAAACAAGGTGCTTTCTGGTGGAGGGTGTCAGGTGTGTTGGGGTTGATTCAATGCATCCATCGCTTTCTGCTGCAGGGGGACAGTCCTGGACCGGTACAGAAGAACTTGCACAACCCAATTGTACAGGTAGGGCACAAATCCTCTCAAATCCTGCTCATTAGACCCACCCCCTTCCTGTGCTAGAAAGGACTTTGGGGGGGGCCCAGAGGCATCAATATGGAATCTTTGAAAAAACAGAATTGAAGTTGTCCTGAATTGTAAGTCTGTGATGGCTCAGATTCCCATAATTAGCCTCAAAATCCAGGTAACACCGTAGATGTTTGCTGTGCTTGGCACCCATTGGGGTCTTCATTTTTGTAAGGCACCGCCTAGATCGGGTTATTCTTCTGTATCTGACCCTAAAACACTGGGATGTTTTTTTAAGGTGTGGACAAACCCTTCCTCTCACCTGTTCCTGAAGCCAAAATCCTGAATCAGTTGAATTAATGACCCAAAGTCCCAGAAGTGAAGGGAGGGGCTCAATTTCACTGCAAATTCCACCACAAAGATTTCAGGACTATTATTTTTATTTTGGTCCAGTGCCTTAAAATTGCTTTGGACCTGGATGCAAATATCTCTGGGGGTCTGGATGAAATTATTTTTCAGGACCTGGCCCCAAATATTGTTTGGGACCTGGACCTAAATATCATTTGAGGCTTGGACCACATGGTCTGTCATCACTGATACAAGCGGGTGCAGGGCGGGTGAAGGAAAAGCAGGATACCCAAACCCGTGTCCTCTTCTCCCACAGTCTCTAGAGGACCTGGAAGACCAAAAACGGAAAAAGAAGAAAGAGAAGATGGGCTTTGGCTCCATCTCCAGGGTGTTTGCCCGGGGGAAGCAGCGCAAGTCCCTCGACCCGGGTCTCTTCGATGGGACGGCCCCCGACTACTACATCGAGGAGGATGCGGACTGGTGACCCCCCGTGTGCTGGGAGGGCACTGATGTACATATCCCCCCACCCCACCTGTGGACGTGTTACCTGTTGTCTTGGAAACGATGCAGCTGTGTCGTAACTTCAGTTTTTTTTCCCCTTTTTTTTGTCCATGTTTTTTTGGTTTGTTGGTTGTTTTTTTCCCCATCCCGGTAACTCCTTTGTTGTCGCTTTTGTTGGGTTTTTTTCCCTTGTTTTGGGGGTATTTTGTGTTCATTTTTTTTTCTTCTTTTGACAAAACTTGAAACTTGAAGGACTGCTGTGTCTCTGTAAATACCAGAAATATTGTGCACTTTGTGCTTGTGACGTCTCTTGTCCGAAACCCGCTGTTTTCCGGAGCCCAGCCTGTGGGATGTCCTTGCTTGGGGACGAAGGACCTGCTCAGCTGAGGGACCTTAGAGGGAAAACACACGAAAAACAACAACAACAACAAAAATCTCCTTCGCTGTGATGTCTTCCTGGCCGAGCACCTGGGCTGGTTGTAGCGCCTGCCGGTCTGGAAATAAGTGTTTTAACGTTCCTTTTTAGTTGTTTTAATTTATTTGCACAAACCCAGAGGAGCTATTCTAACTAAATTATTGCAGAAGTTTTGGGATTTTTATATTTTTCCACGTCGGTTGGGATGGGGCGGGGAGGAAGAAAGGGGTGTTTGTACTGTATTGTCCTGGGAAGCTGCTGTCGGGGGGAATCGGGGGGTGTTGGAGCCGTGGATCCCCCACCCCAGGCTCCCTCGGCTGCCCCAGGAGCACTTAAAGCCTTGGAAAACGCAAACTTAAATACGTGCCGGGAAATCAGATGTGGGGGAAAGCTGGTGGGAGCTTTGCCTGCTGTTTTTCCCTGCTTTTAGGGGGGCTCGCCCTTTGCTTCAAGTAAAATTTAGGGGGATCCGGCATGAGCTGGGAGCAAGGGAAAGGTGATATCCCGAGATATCCCATATCCCAAGACATTGCCCAGACAGGGCCTGCCACCTCACTCCGGTCTGAGGTGTTACCGCCGTGGCTGGGGAAATTGGTACGAATTCCCACTGGGGAGGTTTTTCTGGCTCCGGGGTGATTTTGAGGCACAGGTGGAGCTTGTGCTTCCCAAAATCCCTTGGAAATGCCCCAAAACCACCCCCCGGCGCGGCGGCCGCTTCCCCTCTCCGCTAACACGTGCCGCGCTCTGCTTATGCCAAGATAAGTACCTTATGCTTTAATGCTTACAATATAATTTTAAGCTCTTAAAAGAAAAAATGTATTAAGATTTATTTAATGAACTATAATAGTGTATTATTTTTCTTAATTCCGATACGCGCGCCCTGGTTTTAAACAAAAAAAGGGTATTTTGTCTTAAATCGCCGATGCCCTCGCGCTGTGTGTTCCTGCTCATGGGATGATGCAGAGAGGCCATGGAGGGGGTGATAGAGGGACCAACCCTCCCAGGTTCTCCTGGAGTGGCAGGGCAGGCTTTGCCCTGGGGCATCTTTTCTCTGCAGAGAAGCATTTTTATACGTTTTTTTGTTTTTTGAGGGTTTTGTTGTCTTTTTTTTTTTTTTTGGTTCTCCTTCCTTTTTTTTTATAATTTAAACTCTTAAACCACCAGAACAGATGAGCAACCTCCTTGTTATCGAGTAGTTTCCTTTGCATTTCAGCTTTTTTGTAAATTAGGAAATAATTCTAAAAATTACTAAGAGGATGATTTATTTAAAAAGAGAACTTCGCTAAATAGCATATGAGTTATGGGTAACATTAGATTTAACTTTTCCCCCTGTGAGTGGGGGAGAATCCTTGAAGGCATGGATGCAAATATAAAATTATAAAAGATCTAAATAAAGCTTATTTTAAAGTATGGATGAACTCCACGTGGTTTAATTGCTGGTCAGACAGAGAGCCTGGGCTGGTGTTGGCACCGGGGTTCAGGACACCCTGAGTGCCACGTGAATTTAAGGGGCTCCAGGGTGATGGAGGGGATGCAGGAGCTCTGGACCAGCTTTTCCCAGGAGCAGCTGCCAGCCAACTGTGTGTACCCAGGTGCAGCAATGCTGGCAGGAGGGTGGGAGCATCTACATCCATATAAAATGGGAATTCCAAAGGTTTAAGGTAAGTAAAGATTTGGGAATGTGGGTGAACAGTCAGATGTCCCCCTCAGAAAGAGAAGGACCGAGAAAAGCAGAAGGGATGGAGAAACCAGAAAATGATGTGCTCTAACGTTTATGAATGGATAAAATTTTGTTACTAATTTACCCATTGATAAACCATTATCACTATTATATAAATATAATTATTATTAATAATTGCAAATAACAAATATTGGAATTACATTGGTCACTTGTAGGGCTGTGCCAACACTTCCAGAGGGGCATGACACCATTTTGGAGTCAATTGCTGTGTTTGCAGAAGGAAAGATAACCTGCAATGATTTCCTCTTTTTGAGCCAATAGTGAGGGTTCAGATGAAGAGATGTACCTTTTCTTCTTTTTTTCAGCAGAAACAGCCTTTTGGCTTTGGGAGCAGCTGCAGAGCAGGTAAGAGCCACCATAGTCTGAAACAAGGCGAGTTGGAGCAAAAAAAAATAGGAAAAACTCAGGAGAAGCCAGCTGGCTCTCAGGTCTGTCACCTGCAGCTGGAATCCACCATTAATGGGAATTAAACATGGCATTAAAGGGTAACTGCTGCGCCCAGCAGGGATTTGCTGCACTTGGAGCAGTTTCCTGCAGACATTTGGTGTTTCCCTTCATGCATGGGATGGGATGGGGTGTGGGTGCTCATCCCTCCTGTCCGTGGTTTAAAAATCTGAGTGCCCTTTGGGAGCCAGGAATGTTGCAGAGCTGATGGTGTCACAGCAGTCCTGGTTAGGCTTTTGCTGCTCACCGGCTCTGTCCCAGTGCTGTGGGGACCACACTGGGCCCTGGAGAGGGAGACAGGGGTGTCACCTCCTGTGTCAGAGCCATGGCAAGCAGAGGACCCTCATTCCCTGTGTCTGGGAGTGATGTCCTGGCCTGAGGGGTGGCTTTGCCCCCCCTGACCTGCATTTCCCTGGCAGTGGAAGCTGCAGGAGCCCATCCCTGCTGCATGGTTGCTGCATCCCCCTCAGCCAGCCTCATTCCTGCTGCATCCCTGCTGCATCCCTGCTGCATCCCCCTCGGTCAGCCTCATTCCTGCTGCATCCCTGCTGCATCCCCCTCGGTCAGCCTCATTCCTGCTGCATCCCTGCTGCATCCCCCTCGGTCAGCCTCATTCCTGCTGCATCCCTGCTCCATCCTCCCCTCGGTCAGCCTCATCCCTGCTGCATCCCTGCTGTGCTGGATGTTGCACTGCTGCCATCGTGTGAGCAGTCCCTGCGTTTCTCTTCCCCGGCTGTGTTTCTTTTAGGTGTGACTCTCTCTGTGCACTTTGCGCTGAGCACGTTGTGCAGAGACTCACAAGTGCCTTTTTTTCCTGCGAGGACTTTAGACCTAGAAAGGCAAATATCCCAGCGCTGTGCCAGGGCACGGGGTGTTGTGTGACCCGGCCAGGGTATCCCATAAAGGGGGCACCCAGGGTCCCCAGCACTCCTTCACTGGTGTGTAAACCAGCCACGCTGGTCCTGGCACCATCTCTGGGTGATGTTACAACCAAAGCCGTTGTTCCCCTGCCGTGCCACAGCTGTGCACTGGTAACCTCTGGGTCAGGAGTGGGGTTGAGAGGTCGCAGCAGGGAAACGGGTGAGTCTTGGACGTTTCCTGCCTTGGCACTGACTCACCCCGTAGCTTTAGCAGGTGATCTCACCTCCCCAGGGTGGATTTTTGGTGATAGAGAGCTAAACTGGTCTATAGTAAATAGCTGAATAAGTCATCAGGGTTTGAGATGGGGTCAGACACAGGGTGTGGGTGAGGGTGGTATCTCCCCAAACACTGATGTTAAGGGCCACTGCTGGTTTATTGCTTGGAATTGCTGAAATTTGGGAATGTCATTAATTCACCCATTTTCAGTGCTTTCCCTGAAGGTGAACTGTACTGGTGCTGCTTCTTGTGTGCGAAGCCAATGCTGGAAGTGCCTTTGACTCTCCACCTGCACAGCCCAGGGGATGTGGCAATGCTTGAGAGCATCTCTTGATGCAATAGTCCTTCAGGATATCCTGCTGTGCCATTGTTCCTGCAGCTGTCCCTACATCAGCCCCTGTCCTTGGCTTCCCAGTGCCCCGACCTGGCACAGCCACAACCACCTGCAGCAGCACAGACCGAGTGGCTCTGCTCCATCCGACTGGACCACCAGAGCTGTGATCAGCCCCCATATCCAGGTAAGGTTTCCTTGGAGTTACATCATCACTGGTGAGTGATTTCCCAGGATTTTTCCCTCCTTGGTCCCCATCCACTAAACCTCTTCTCAGCTCTTTTAAACACCCACCTGCACAACTCCACCAGAGCTCTTCTCTCCCAGCCCTGTTACCCTTGAGCCCTGGCTCTCCTATTCCCAAATCCTGACCGAGCCGGAGTCTCCCCAGTGGGATGCATCACCCGCCCGGATCGGCGCCAGGAGGAAGCAGCAGGTTACTGATTATTCTTACTGTTAAACACAGCAGCTTTAGTTACGCTGTTTTCCAGGCTGCGGACGTGCGTGTGCTTGAAATGCAGACGGTGACCTGGCACGGTGGTTAAACTGGTTGTACTGGAACTGCCGTCCTCTGCGCCACGTCCCGGCAGCCCTGGGGGACGCCGGCTCCCCACCTCGCCGGGAGATGCCGGCACCCTCCCACCCTGGGGAGCTTCTGGAAATGCCTCCCCAGTGGCTGGTTTCCCTCTTTTTTTCCCACTTGCATGGCAGGTTCCCAGCCTGCAGCACCAGCAGAGACTCTTTGAATTGGGGTGTAGGAGCTAAGGCATGAGGAAGAGAAATGTCAGTATAGACCAGGGCATGTGGGCTGGGATCTGAGGATCACAGAGCAGGCTGGGATGGACTTTTGTCCTTGGGGGGAAAGCTGGGGCTCTGCTATGCTCCATTATATAACACTATATTTATCTATAGATAATATATTTCTGGTGCTAATTAGCTGCTAAGTCTCTCTCTAATCATAGAATTATTTGCATTGGAAGGGACCTTAAAGCCTGTCTTGTTCCACCCCCTGCCACGGGCAGGGACACCTTCCCCTATCCCAGGTTGCTCCAAGCCCCATCCAACTTGGCCTTGGACACTTCCAGGGATGGGGCAGCCACAGCTTCTCTGGGCAACCTGTGCCAGGGCCTCCCTACCCTCTTCCTATTTCTTCCTATCTAATCTAGATCTAGATAGATATCCTAATCTAGATAGATATCCTTCTTCACCACTCTCTTCCAATTTCTTCCTATCTAATCTGGACCTACCCCTTGTGCTATCACTCCATGGCCTTGTAATATAATAATATCATATAATACATGTGCAATGTGATGCTGACCTGACTCCCAGGGATGGGGTTTTCCTCTTTCAGCACAAGCCATCTGGCTGTGGGTGTCCAGGAGCAGCCTGTCACCCAGAGCAGTTCTTTTGGCTCCCTGTTGGAAAGGTTTAAAGGAACCTTGGGACATGGCTGGGCTTTCAGTAGCCACTTTAGCATACATGTTGTGCCCCTTTGAGCGGGATAAAGCAGGGAAAACTGCCAGTGAGCAATTTCTCTCTTTAAAGCAGGGTAATGTGAATCCCTGGCACCTCTGCACATAGCAGGGCATCAGATGCCCCTCTGAAAGGCCTTTTTGTTTCCTGTTGGTGGCTCCAGTGGGGCTCCTGTTCCCTCCTTGGCGTTCTTGTGCTCTGTATCCTGCATATCTGGCTGGATAAACACCCTGGAGAGGTCCCAGCTTGCCCCAGACTGGGCAGGGAGTGTTTGCAAGGGGAGGATTTGAGCTGCCATAGATAAGTCCCCACACTGGGATGGAGCTGGAGCTGGAAAGGCAAATGAGCCCCGGAGATGGATATGAATGCATTGTCCCACAGAGGAACGTGGGGCAGGGCAAGGCAGGTGCTTTAGCAGCCATCCAAGGGATGGAGACAAGCCCCTCCTCCTTGACCCTGCTCCACTGACACTGAAAAGCTCATTTCTGGCCAAAATTCAGCTTTGTGGAGTGGGAATTCAAGGAGCCATGTTATGAATGTCCCCTCTGTGCTCAGGGCCTCTCTGCAGGGGGGTGACCTGGCTCTGGCACGGAGCTCTTCCTCTGCCGGATCGGTGACGGTCACTGTGTGAAGTCCACGTTCCCCCTGTTTTTTACAGAGAAAATAATTCCCTGTTTCCTGACTTGTGGAGCTGCTGGGGATGATGAGTCTGTGTTTGACACAGGAAGGTGGGGAAGGAGAGGGGGAAATTTGCCTGAAGTGGGGCGGATTTGCCTGAGCCAGTGGCCAAGAGGGAAAATGCAAAACAATCTGTTCAAGGGAAAAAAAAACATGTAGTTATGCTTAATAAATATTTCTTTTTATAGCACAGCTCTCGGAATTGCTCTTTGATCAGAGGAGGAAGGTATTGCTGCCGTGTGCTGGGGCAGATGAGTCAGTGGAAAATACCATCAGCTCCCAGAGGGATGGTGTTGGTAGGGATGGATGCAGGGAAGTGGGGGTTTTCCCAAGAATCCTGAACACTGGTGGCCCCGAGGCAGGGCTGTGGTGCACTGAGTCACATCAGGAGATGTGACAAGTTTCCTGGGGTTCACGATGGTTTTTGCCTTCTCAAGGACTTGTAGAAGAGCTTTAAGGGACAGGAAAAACTGCAGTGGCTGGTCCAGCAGCATAGTGATGTGGCTTCTTCACTTGGATCAGGGAAAAACCCACCCTGAGTGTTATCTCCAAACGAATTTGAGTCTTGCTAGTGTTTTATTATTGTGGCTGGGTGTGAGAAGGGCCTGGAAAAATGCATCCTAGTTGTTGTTGGAGTGGCAACCGGGGAGAAGTGACACTGGACGTGACATTAGTTGCATTGGGGTTTGCCAAAGCCCAGCTCTGGTGCCTGCAGTTCAGCCTGGAAAGAATGGGCCTATCTGGCTATGAGGCCAAGGCACGTGGCCAGTAGCCATGGTGAGGGCCATGCCCAGAATGGCTCTTCCCAGCATCTGGATGGTTAATTGGGAGTGTTTATAGAGGGCAGCTGACTGATAAAAAGCACTTTCCAGGCTTCCTGTGAGCACAAGCCCAGCTTTGCTCTGTTGAATGGAGTCATGAGCCTGAGTGCTTGGGGTTCCCCAAAATGGGATTTCTGCAAACAGAGCTCAGAACTGATTGAGGAAAGGGTAAAATGCACATCCATCACAGCCTGGGTTTTAAACTACAGATTAAAAACTAAACTTTCAGTTAGATATTGGGAAGTCCTTCCCTGAGAGAGAGAGGGGAGGCCCTGGCACAGGGTGCCCAGAGAAGCTGTGGCTGCCCCATCCCTGGAAGTGTCCAAGGCCGGGTCGGAGGGGCTTGGAGCAACCTGGGATAGGGGAAGGTGTCCCTGCCCATGGCAGGGGGTGGGACGGGATGATCTTTAAGTCCCTTTCCAACCCAAACCACTCTGTATTTCGTGGGGGCTGGGATGCCTCAAGCAGGGGCTGCACAGAGCTCCGCGGGGATGCCCGATCCGCATCCCCAGCTGGGACCCGCACCTGGGTTTGAGGGACGGGGTGTCTCTACGCCGGTTTGGGGGGTCTCCCGGTCCTGCCCCCTGCACTGTCCCAGATTCCCGGAACATACCCCGGGGCCCGGGGCCGGGGAGCGGCGGGGCCGGTCCCGGGAAGCGCCGCCCCGGGAGGGCCGGGCCGGGGGAGGCGGAGCGGCCCCGCACGGCCCCAGCGCTGCCACCCGGGGAGGTACGTGGGGCTGGGGGGAACCGGGAGGGATCGGGACCCCCTGGGCCGAGAAGGGACGGGACCGCCCGGCTGGGACCCGCCGGAGCGCTGGGAACCGGGAGCGGGGCGGGCTGGGCTGGGCCCCGCCGGGAACAGGGACCGGGATCGGGGCTGGGAAGGGAGTCGGAGCCGCGACCGGCTCGGGTTGTGCTGGGATCACCTCCGAAGCGGGGGGGAACAGCAGCAAAGCGGGGGAAACACCGCTCAAAGCAGGAGCAAACACCCCCAAAGCGGGGGGAGTCCCCCTAAGGCGAGGGGTGGCACGTCGGGGTTCCTTGGGGTCCCCTCTTGGTGGCACGTGGGCTTGGGGCAGCTCCTCAGCCCTTGGGGGTACCGGGGTGGCCGTGCCGAGCGTGGGGGGAAGAGTGGCTGCCGTTTTGGGAAGGATCAGCTGGCACTTTGGGAAAGATCATTCGGTCCTTTTGGGAAGGAAGGGCAGCAAGGAGGGTGCCAGGTGACCCCCGCGCCGAAGCCACCGGTGCCCTGCAGTGAGTTCCCACGGGTGGCAGGAGTGTCACAGATCACGAGCCCATGGCTCGGGCACGTCCGTCCCCGGGAAGGTGCAGGAAAGGTGTGTGAGCCCGGAGAGCAAACAAAGCCAAGGAGAAGCAGACCTGCGCAGGGCAGGTCAGGGCCGGGCATCAGTCGCTGGGGGTTCGGCTTTTCCCTATCGTCACATTCCTGATGAAGAAGGAGTGGTCTGGAGCTTTGAGGGGTTCAGCAAACCCGCAGGCATCTCCCAAAGTGGTCGTCTGCTGATATTAGTGTTTGATTTTTGGAAGTGACGTGGTAGGGGGTGAGCGTTGCTGAACCGGACACGTCTGGGTTTGTTGGGAAATGTGGATGTGTGAGCAGAAACCAGCAGTTCTGTGAGTGTGTCCCGTGTGAGATGGGCTGCCCTCGGCTCTGTGTGGTGGATAGAGCCTGGTGAGGTGGAGCTGCGCCAGAGGTGTGATCCTGGCTTTCCATCTTAGAGCTCCTTGGTGCAGACCTTGGCCACCGGCTGATGGGATGCAGCCACAACACATCCCTGTACAACATATCCAAGCATCCTGCAGCTGTCCACAGCCCTGGATATCTTGGCATGACAGCCAGAAAGGGAAACCTCCCAGGTGTCAGCCAGGAACGTGTGGGTGTGGGGCTGGTGAACCCAGCCCTGGACTGAGGTGACTCGGAAGCATGTGAGAAGCTTTTGATTTTAGCTGTTTAATTACACGGGTGGGGAAACCCTTGGGTAGGGAAATGCCTGGAGAAGGAGGAATGTTTGACCCTGAAGAGAGCTGAGTGTCGGTGCTTGGCGCCGTGGCAGTGCCGTGAGGAGATGCCAGGGGGCCAGGGCTGGGCAGGGCTGTCTGCCTGCACTCCTCTGGAGCTGGGCAGGAGGGATCCCTCCGGCTGCCCACCCGTGTGTCTGTCTCCCGCTGCTGCTCCTTGCTTTCCTCATTCCCAGTGCATTTAACAGGCAGAAACCGGTGTCGAGGCTCTGCAGAAGCAACTGAATATCCTGTATGAGCAGTGCAGGTGGCATGTAGTGACACAATCCCCAAAAACTCTTCGTCCCTATCAAGATACCTGTGCCCACGTTGCAGAACACTGCTGCTTTGTGCCTGGCTGCTCCATGGCTCTTGGCTGCCTGGCCAACTCTTGTGTCCACTGGCATCACCCCTCACTCCCTTCCTGCCATCCACAATAGGTTTTTGTTGTGGGTCACACTCATTGGAAAAGCAGGGACAGAGGCTGTGTTGAGGTAAAAGGCTTTGCTGAAAATCCAGGGAGAGGATGAGGCAGCGGGATGTGCAAGGGGGGGAAAAAGGCTCCAGGGGCTCCTATGGTGTGACAGGAGCTGCTTAAAGCACTCCTGGAAGGGCTGGGAGGAAACGAGAATGCCAAGTTCTGCTTCAGGAGATATCAAAAGGGCAGATGGATAATGTCTCTGAGCACTGGAAGGCTCTGAAGGAGATTGTGTTATCTGAGTGTTGTCTGGCAGAGAGAGGGGGAGAGGTCCCAGAACAAAAACCAGGGGTAAGGCTGTGGAGGAGTGGCTTTATCTCAGCGGAAAGAACAGATTAGGAGAATTTAAAAGGAAAAAAAGCTCAAGAGGTGCAAAGTGGCGTCCAAAGGAAAGCAGGAAGGAGAAAGAGTCAAAGTGCTGGGATTTTCCCAGGCGGGTGTGCTTTCCCAGGCCTAGGTGCATAGGGAATTCAGCTCCCTGGAGAGAGGTGAGTGCCCCAAACTCCTATCCCTGCCTTAGGAGAGCCGGGCCTGGAAGCAGGCTGGCGTTAGCTCCCGGTGTGAGCCTGGCTCGGGAAAAGCCATGGAACACTGTTCACACGGTGGCTGGGACTCGGCGAGGGCTCGTTGACCTGCCGTGAGCCAGTGCCAGCACAGTCTGGGTGCCCACAGCAGCATTGTCCCCGGGAATAAATGGCAACGTCCTGAAACACAAACGTGAAAGGACTCTCTGTCCCTGTCCATTACTGCTCCCCAGCAGGCGCCGCTCGGATGGATAGAATGGAATTATGGTGGAAAAGAGTCTGGGAGGCAGTTCCTTACATCTCAGTGGCAAAGGCTGCACAGTCACGGCTACAGCTCAGGAGTGCAGCTACCACGGCTTGTGTGATCCGTGCCACTTCCGAAACCCCTGGCGATTCCCGGAATTCCGAAGGATGCAGCGCAGGCAGATGCATGAGGCTTGGGAATGGTCAGGCGCCGTGCCTGGAAACAGGGTGGGTTGTGTGCCCTGTCCCTGTTACCCTGCCCAGCCTGGAGGGTGGATTGCAGCATCCTGAGCCCGGGTTTTCCCGGGACGCCCTTGTTTTTCGGGAAGCGGCAGAGTTGGGGCCCCCGAGGTCCCTCCGGAGTGGGAGAGGGGGCAGCGCCTTGGGCAGGGCTTGGGAAAGCGCTGCTGCTCTCCCAGCGCTGGCTGCGAGGGGCGGCTGAGGAGGGGTCCTTAAAACTGAAATATAAGGAAAAAAAGAGGGTGAAATAGTTCTTCAATGTCCGTAGGGAAAGCCGGGAGCAGTGGATGCGGTTGCATTCTTTTGTGCTCTAGGCAGGAAGTGTAAGGAAAATGTGGGAAAGTTCATGTAGGGTCTGCACGGGGCTGTCCCTACGGATCTTTGTGCCCTGGTGGGATGCTCTGAAAAGGGCTAGGATTTGTCCAAAAGATCCGAAATTGGCTAAATCAGCAGCCGTGCTGCTTTGCCTGGCTCAGCTGGATTTCTCTGGGTGTTCCCTGCATCTCCTGGGCTGCATCTGGCCAAAAACATCCCTGTTCCAGGGGCAGGTGTAAGGTGGACAATGAGAAGGGCAAAAAAAAAAAACCCAAAAAACTGTGGCAGGGGGCTGGAATGAAATTCTCTTTAAGGCCCCTTCCCACCCAAACCAGTCTGGGATTCTATGAAAATACCACCCTGACCTGTCAGTTTTCTGACCCCACATGGGATTTTGTGTTCCTGGTGGGTCGAATCCCTGTGTATCGAGGGTTCAGGTTATGGCCACTGCAGGAATGAGCTCCTGAGGACATGCCAGGGTCAGCAATTAGCAGGGAAGGGGGTTAATGAGCCGGTTGTCTGGGTGGAAGCAGGAGGATGAAGGTGGAGCCTTGTAATCTAATATGAAGGAAACTCTGGGATCTACAGGTGGTTGGAGAATGGGTTTATTTAAAAAAAAAAAAATTCCAGACAATTAGTTTTGTGTTTTATGACCCGTGCTGGAGTCACACCCTGGTTTTTGGAGGCAGCTCCAAGGGGATGTGCTGCTCCACGGAGGTGTGCCGGGAGCTGTGCAGTGTGCTCCAGTGACTCCTCGGGAGTGAGGAAGCCCTGGAGCTCATCCCGTGCCTGGTGACTGTGTCGGGGTTCGACCTGTTCCCTGAACTGCAGACTCATCTCTCGTGATCCCGTGACAAAGGTGTTGCTGCTGGAGCGTGAGTGGGAAGGTGACGCCACGGGAGGGGAAAAATCCAAAGGTTGTGGAGGGCAGAGGAGCGTGGGTGCTGCTGTGGGCAGCGGGGGGTGTCAGCCTTCCTCCTGAGCCACCCCCTGGGGCCGGCAACACCGGGATATGGGTCACAATGCAGGGCTGACCCCACCGGAGGGGTCTGTTGCCCATGGAATGGAAGGTGCTCCCCGCTGCCTCTCCGCCTGGGCGCCTGTGGCGAAGCCCTTGGAGCACTTGGACACGTCCCAGGAGAAGTCTGAAAGCGCCCTTAGGCTCCGGCAGCCTGCAGGAGTTTGGGAGAGGTGTGGGAAGCCCGGAGGAGCTGTGGGTGCCCCTCTGGCTCTGCAGCCACCTCGATGGAGTTTAATGGTTCAGAGATCCTGGTGTAAATCATTGCCAGGGCAGGGCACGGGTGGGGGGGGGTCGATGGAAGGGGTCTGGCCGCAGGGAGGATCCCATGCTGTGGGCAGGGGGAAGGGGGCTGGAGGGGACTGGAGCACTCACCCACCTAATGGGGACAAACGTTTTTAGTAGAGCCTATTGTGGAAGGACAAGGGGAGATGGTTTTAAAATAAAAGAGAGATGATTTAGATTAGATATTTAGGAAGACATTCTTCCCTGTGAGGGTAGTGAGGCACTGGAACAGGTTGCCCAGAGAAGCTGTGGCTGCCCCATCCCTGGAAGCATTTATTGCAGGGAGTTGGAATGAGATGGGCTTTAAGGTCCCTTCCCACCCAAACCATCCTACGATGGTGGGATGAGCATCCAGGCAGTGCTGGGAATGCTGGACCTGAGGCAGAGGCAGCAGCAGCTCCCTGCTCCAGCACTGACGTCAGGGCACCAGAGTTGCCGCTGGAGCAGTGATAGGAGCAGCTCTGGAAAGCCAGGAGAGCAGCTAATTCAATAGAGGTTGACTGGAATAGCGAGTCTCTTGCTTTAATCTGATTGTTGGGCTTCAGGGTGGCACTGTGGTGGATCTGCCAAAAATTTATGGGCACAGAGGTGACGTAGGATCTGAAATCCTGCTCACTTCCAGGGCTGAGGTGCCCGAGGGAAGCTGCAGAGATCGTGAACAGGCACAGCTTTAGACACCATGGGTAAATGCAGCCAGCTCTGTGTGAGTCCTCTGCCCACCATGGGTGCAGCACAATTTTCCTGCCCCAAGGCCATCACAGCAGTGCTCAAGTGAAGTCTTGACTGGCTGATGTGCTTGCCATGAGGATGGGAGCTCGTTTGGATCATCAGGTGAGGAAAAATCCCCACAGGGCACAAGCAGAGAATGAAGTCTTTGTGTGGGAGGACAGAGGCCAGGGCTGGGACCACCAGTTACAGGCTTGGAAGCACTGAGGTGGGAGGATGGCTCTTGGAAGGCTGGTGAGGGCATTTAGGGTGCAGTTTGCCACATCCTCAACAGCTGCTCACTAGGATGGAATTACAGCCAGGATCAGGGGGTGCCTTCCTTGAGGCAGCAGCCTGGTGCTGGGGCTGGGCACGGTGCTGAGCCATGCCCAGGGAACAACGGGCTTGCCCCATCCTGTCTCCCCATCCTTGAACACCTCCAGGAATGAGGCAGCCACTGCATTCCCACAGGGTTCAGCAGCTTGTGTGTGTCCCATTAACCCAGAAAAACCATGGGAGCCAAGCTTCTGCACTGCCTGGACCCGCGTGGGGCTGGGGATGTGTCCAGAGGGGCTGGGACACCCCTCTGGGAGTCTCCACGGCCATGCTGGGCACAGGAGGTGAGCAGGGAGGTTTCTCTGTGGGTTCCTCCTCTCCAGGCTTGCGTGCGTGTCTTTTCCTGCTGGAGCCGGTCTGTTTTCTGGGAGTGCAGCTTTATTCTGGCCCTTGACCCTGCAAACTGGGCGTGCACTCAAGCTAAACAAGCAAACACGCAGCTTTTGAGCAGGAGATTGAGCTGAAGGGTGTGTGTGGAGGGGGGCTGGATGCAGCACCTACAGCAACACAGCCCAGGGTCTGAAGCCCAAACCAGCGTCAAGAAGCCGAGGAGGGAAGGAGATGCCTGGCATGGTCTTGGCACATCCATGAAGCTGTGAGGCTCGCTGGGGTGGGATTGGGGGACTTCTGCTGTGAGGATCCAAGCTGCTCACCCCTGGGTCACAGCACCTGAGGTCAGAGAGGCGAGTGGACAAGAGATGTGGCTCTGCATGTTTATTTTTGGAAAGTGAGGGCATCTGGTCCTGTCGACTCAGAAAATATTCAGTGGAGGCAGTAGAGGAGTTCCCACCCTTGGCTGGCTGGTGGGGAATGCTGGTGCTCTGACATCCCCATGGGATGGAGCCAGGGCACTCACCATCCACGTGTGTTACTCCAGGGAGAGTGAGCACCAGCCTGAAGTGAGCTGGGAGCCCCTACCAAGGTTTCACCATCCCAGCAGCCCCTTCTGGCAGCAGGGGAAACCACAGGGTCGGGTTGGCTGGGAGAGAGGCAGGTTTAGTTTCTTTTCCCTGTGCAGGGAGGCATTGCAGGGCAGACAGCCAGCACCGTGAGCAGCCCTGCTCCATCTCACATGGGAGGAAAGGAGAAGCTGTACAGCTGGAGATGCGTTTCTGAGCATTTCCAGGTTGATTTGCATTGACAGCAGTTGAGGTTGATTTTGGTGGCCTTTTTCAGGTACCATTAAGATGTTGGTTATCACAGTCCTAAGGACAGGCAATCTAAGCCTTGAGCAAACAGCAGTAATTTGATTGTTTCCAAAGGTTGGTGGATATTACAGCTGAGAAAGTAGCAAAGGGTGGGGATGGGAATGGCCAGCAAGGATCCAGCTGCCTTGTTAAATCCCTGACATGCTCTCCACAGGCACGGCAGTGCAAGATTTCCGGCATTCTATGGATGAAACAATGTCATTGCAGCTACTGACACATCGTGGCTACTGTGGCTGCCCAGACCTTGCATCTCACCGTGCACTAACCATCACTTTCCCTCTCTTCCCAGAGCTCACAGCCTGCCCGGGGAGGGCATGTTAGCAGGGCTGCAGCCCCCCTGCCCCGAGCCATGCAGTGAGGAGGGGGCAGCCAGGCCACCCAGCAGCAGGAGCCATGGCCCAGTCCAGGGCCAATGGCTCACACTACGCCCTGACAGCCATCGGGCTGGGGATGCTCATCCTCGGCATCATCATGGCTGTGTGGAACCTCGTCCCCGGCTTCAGCCTCGCCGAAAAACCCTCCTCCCACGCCGGGAACAGCAGCAAACCCGACCGTGGCTCCGGGGGCATCTTGAAGAGCAAGACCTTCTCGGTGGCCTACGTGTTGGTGGGGGCAGGGCTGCTCCTGCTGCTGCTCTCCCTCTGCCTCAGTGTGCGGGACAAGAAGAGGCAGAGCCAGGACATTGCCATCGCTCACGTGCAGCGCCACGTGTCTGCAGAGCCCTCGCAGCAGGAGGACAGGTGAGATGTTCTGGGGAGAAAGGGTGGGAATGGAACAACAGGGCTGTGGTTATTCCTCAGGGAGGCCCGGAGCAAGGAGGGGAAGGCTGGTGGCAGCGTGTGCTGAGATAAGCGTGTCGTGGTTTAGGGCTCTGATATGTCCTGAGGATGGGAAAGGAATGACTCCAGCTGTGTTTGTGGAGCTGGAAGGGAGTCTTGCTGGTGTATGAAGTGGGGTCTAGACAGAGGTGTGGGCAAGCCATGGTGGCTGAGATGTGCCTGTCCCTGGTTGGGTTGGCACACGGGAGCATGCAGAGGGGGAACACTGGGTGGTGGGAAATGGATAACCCGGAGAGCAGGCTCCTGTCACTCACTGGGAGGGGAGCCAGAGGTGCAGGAGAGGGACTGTCTCACTGGGTGCAGCTGAGGTGCCAAGCAGCCTTGGAGACTGGCCATGGAGTTTAGACCTGGTGAAAGTCTGCAGGGCTCTGCTGTTTGCTCAGGGAGCTCTACTGAGCAGAGCAAAGGCTGCTGCCACATCAGGCACAGCCTGGACAAACACAGGAGTAGTTCCCTGTGCAGACAGAGGCAGGGAAGCATTGGAACAACGTGAGGTGTGAGGGAGCAGGAGAGGAAGATGGCTCTGCTGGCTGTTGTGATAGTCTGCAGGTCCACCCAGACAAATTATTTTCCTTATTGGATTGAGAAAGTACCTTCATAATGCCAAAGAAATGGCAAGTATTGGTGTGCAGGTACCTGTGCATAGACAGTGACAGAGCAGAGCTGAATCTCTTTGCAGAAAACCTCAAGGTATCCAACCCAGAAGGCATCAGAACGGCAAAGACAGAGTGGTGATGCCCCTTTCATATGTATTTTGACTGTTTTTTGAGGGAGGATGAGAGAAACTGGTATTATCTTGAGGGAGGAGATCACTGCAGGGCAGTAGAAAAAGGGGTTGTGGGCAGAGAAAGTGATAATGGAAGATGGACATACATCACAAGGAAATAAAATGTGTCTGAACATGAGTGGGGTCATGATTTGTTCTCTCAAATAAAAAGGAGCTGGGATATAATGTAGAAAGGCCACTAATTAGTAGAGGTTTTGAGGGCGGGACGGTTTCAGTCTTTCCTCTCCATCCCCTGCCCACAACGAAGCTGAAATCATGTTCTGCCCACAGCCTTAACTCTTTCTCCTCTAGCCAAGAAGAGGATGAAGACGTGTCTTCCCAGTACTACGTCCCCAGCTACGAGGAGGTGATGAACACGGGCTACTCAGAGCCCAGGGACTCGGACAGGAGCAACAGGCTCAGCATCTCCCTGCCCTCCTACGAGTCGCTGACGGGGCTGGATGAGAGCAGCCAGGCTCCAGGAGCTGCAGGCACGGATCCAGGCCCGGAGAGGCAGCCCAGCCGGCACAACTCCCGCCTCAGCAAGCGCCTGAAGCCGCTCAAGGTCCGCAGGATCAAGTCAGAGAAGCTGCACCTGAAGGACATCAGGCTAAACCTGGATCAGGGGAACAGCACTGTGCCTATCACAATAGAGCCCCTCACCCCTCCGCCCAAGTACGAGGAGATCCAGGAGAAAGCACCAGTGAGCCAGCAAACGCCTTAAAACAAGGAAACAAAAAAAGAGGGATCTGTGATGCTGCTGGGTTGAGGTTGTTTTTAGCACCCATCAGGCCAAGAGGGGCTCGTTCCGCGGGTGCAGCTCCCTGGAAGCTGCTCTGTGGGTGTGGTAGGACTGCAGCACAAGGACGGGAAATGTTTTTCCTGGGGCTGGGTTTTGCAAAAGACTGTGGGAAAAGAAACTTGAATGCCACAAGTTCTGCTCCTCTGAAGTAAATGAAGGCTGGATGGACCAAAAGTGTCACTTGTGGTGTTTGATATAAGACCACCCAACACATCCTCCCACCTCCTCTCCCCCTCGCCTCCAGAAAGACTTTTCCAAACCAGCAAACTGATGCTGAAGAAGGATTTTCCAAGTGGGAAAATAGAAATGTTCCTTTTTTTGGGAGTCTTCTCTTCCTGAGGAAGGGAAAGCATGTTGCCAGAGCAAGCACCATGGCTTTCCCCTGCTCCCAGCTGGGCTGGGCTGGTGGCCCAGGGCCAGCCCTGACTGCTGCCAAGGTCTCTGCTAGCTGGAGGGAAGCAGCTGAAAGGGGCCTCCTGCTCCTCAGGGATGGATTTCCTGACCTGGTTGGTTTCTCTATTGTGTTTTGTGCTCCCTTCGAGGCGAGTGGGTAACTCAGGGGGGTTGGGAGCTGCACCGGTGCCAAGGATGCAGGATGAAACCACTGCTGAGCGTCCTGTGTGAGCAGACCTGGGCTGAATAAATGTTTTTATGTTGTGTTTGTGTGTGTGTGTGTGTGTGTGTGTGTGCACTCGTGCTTGGTTGGCCCTTCCCAAGGTTTATAATCCATCAGCTGTTGTAAGGGAGATGCTGCTCCATGGACATCTCAGCCCTGTGCTGCTTCCCAGGCTTCCAGCAAAGCCATCAGCCACAAAGCCACCAGCACATGCACCCAGAGGCTCCTTTGGATGGTCTGAGATGGGATGTGAACGTGGCTTTGTTGGTGTGATGCTGATATTGATGGAACCTTAGAATAATCATTTAGGTTGGAAAAGATCTCCAAGATCTTTGAGACCAGCCATTAAGCCAGCACTGCCAAGTCCACCACTAAACCATGCCCATGTTATTGACCATTCAGCAGAGGTTAGAACCCTAACCTGGTTCTGTGGTTAATATATGATATGAGTCCAAGTGACCAAAACAAAGACAAAGAAGAGATACTGGTTCAAATCCATCCAGCAGTTTCTCTTGTGAATTATTATTTCCTATTGCATCCCTCAGTTTCTGTTGTGTCACAGGAGTTTCACTTTGCTGTGCCCCAAGGCATCATCTCAGATGGGCAAATTAACATCATTAACTAAGGGACTCCCTTACTGAAGAGAAGGAAACAAAACAGAATATACCACAGACTGAGGGATTTGGGGTGGGGCATCCTGTGTGGGTCTTGTTGAGGGATTGGAAAACTGGTGCAGCTCCTTGGAGGTTGTCTCCCAGGCATGTGTGCCCCTAAGAGCCAGCTGGAAATGAAGTCCTCTCTCCTTGGTGAAGAAATGCAGCCCTAACCGTTGTCCTAGAAAATCTGGGTGAATAAAGTGAAGTTTTTTGTCTGAGCAGTTGAGAGTTCAAATTTTATTGAGGTTCTTTACAAGAAAATCCCATTTGATGAAATAGACTTGCACAAACATCATCTTTCCCAATGTCTCACGTAGGAAAAGAGCTGAAAAACTGCCATGAAGTGCAATGACTGCAGTGCCACGAGCTGTGTCTAATACAATAGTTATGCCAAAAATGTTCAACTGCCTAATGAGCATCTCTGGCTCCTTTCATGCTTGTCCTTTGTTGGGATTTGGGAAGCAGAGGGAGATGTGGGATGCTGAGAAAGGTAGGTGCTTCCAAAGCCATGATCATCATTGTCCTAGGGTGGCTTATCCTTGTGGCACTGATAATACATTGTAATGGAATGGTTATTCCTGAAGGTGAGAGTGATGGAGAAGAAAGTGGAGAGAGCACAGCTGTCTCTTCCATGCATGTCCAGTAGCAGATTCACCTCACCCCAACCTCAGGCTGCTTGTCCAAGGTGAGACACACTGGTAGGTGAGAAGTCAGGATGTGTGTAATACTGCACATGTGTCTCAGCTTCTCCAGAAGGTAACTCACATTCCAGGACAACTCATGAGTTCAGCCTGAAAAAGGCTCCAGTGAGACCTTAGAGCACCTTCCAGTACCTAAAGGGGGTCCAAGAGAACTGCAGAGGGACTTTGGACAAGAGCCTGGAGTGACAGAGCTAGGGGGAATGGCTTGAAGTGAAGCTCTTTGCAAAATCTGCTGCTTCTGCCTCAGAATGAAGCATGATGAACTTGTGCAGGTCTAGCAAGGCCAAACTGGGGGTATTGGTGGCAGACATGGGTTTTTTCCCCTTTTTATGCTGAAAAATGTTCTTAACAGCTTTGGACCAAAGAGTATCAATGGCTGACAGCATCCCCATTGCCTGACAGCAACGTCGTCCCCTTGCCTGAGCTTGCAAGACCTGTCTGTGTGTGTGTGCATGATATCAAATAAAAAAAATATAGGTAAAATGGGGACTCAAAGGTTCTTTGGCAGCCCTGGCAGGAGGCACAGCCCCTGTGAGGTTTGTGATGCACATTCCCACGTTTGTCACCAAGAGCTGCGGCCGCGCCGTGTTGTGCTGCCGGGTCAGTTGCTTGGAAAAAGGAGAAGGAAAACAAAAACCTCAACAAAACAAAGAGGACAAACTCACCCAGCCAGGCAGCAGCAGGCTCCAGCGTGGCCGAGGTTTCCAAGGCTACTGCCAGGCTGCAGCAACACTGCTGGCTGGGACGGACACTTTCGGGGTCGTTCTGTACAATTTTTAGTGTGTGAGTTGTTTGTGCTGCTCGTGGCTCAGGTTGTGTGTTGGGTGGGGGAGTTGCTGAATGAGGAGGTGGTTTATTTGGTGGGAGCCTTGCAGGCGAGGGGGCTGGGCAATGCGAGCCTTTCTCAGGAGCTCAGAGGGGTGTTTCCAGCTGAAACCCCACACCACGACCATCGGGAGCCACAGAGGGGCTGACATCGTCCTGCAGGTGAGGCAGCTGATCATCCTAAAACAGAGGAGGGTTTGGAAGGAGGGAGGAGGATGTGCTGGAGTCCTCTGTGCCAAGTGTGGAGGTGCCAGCTTGTGCTGGGATTTCTGACCCGAAAAATGGCTTGGCAAATCAGAACAAAGCCGGAGCCAGCTCCAGCAGCATTCCCTGCCTGTCCATTGCCTGCTCCCAGTCTGCAGGTGTAGCAGATCGTCACGCAGCCCTGGAATTCTGCACCTCAGACAACAGCTTCATCCTTCAGGACTTCAACTCTCCCCATGGCACCTTTGTCAACAGCTGCCAGGTCCAAAATGCAGCAGTGGAAGTGAGGCCAGGGGACATCCTGCGCTTTGGCACAGCGGGAACGGCCTTCGAGCTGGTGCTGGATGGGGTTGCACAGGTAAGGGTGGGTGGGGCTGCCCAGGGAAGGGTGTCTGGGGAAGGATGGGCTGCTTGCTAATTCCAGGGAAGAGTGCCCAGGGAAGGGTGGTTTGGCTCTGCTGCCCAAGGAAAAGTGCCCAGGAAAGCATGA
This sequence comes from Serilophus lunatus, assembly GCA_013399895.1. Classification (NCBI taxonomy): domain Eukaryota; kingdom Metazoa; phylum Chordata; class Aves; order Passeriformes; family Eurylaimidae; genus Serilophus; species Serilophus lunatus. The sequence goes on along the minus strand of VXBA01004490.1, from coordinate 24,246 downwards.
AAGGATGCCTGGGGAAGGGTGGATGGGAATGTCCAGGAAAAGGTGCCAAGGGAAGGTGTGTGCGTGCTGCTGCCCGGGGAAGGATCCGGGAGCAAGAGCAGGCTCCCAGGTCTGGGTGATCCTGGGAACCGGCGAGGTGGGGGAAACGAAAAGCTGGAGCTCCCTCTGCTGAAGATACTCGGGCAGTTCAATAGGGTAAAGGAAAAGCACTGGGCGGGGGTGCATGAGCAAAGGTAGAACTGGAAAATGTCCTTTTCCTCTATTTGCATTTTATGTTTCCTCTCAATCCACTTAACTAACAGAGGAGTTGGATTTCTGATCAAAGCTAGAGTCACTGATACGTTCCAAAATTATTTTTATTGTGGCTCTCAAAGAACCAAAGATCCTGGTTAGGTAAAACCAGATCCTGCTGGAGCAGTGAGCAGTTAATTCCCAGAGAAAGGATGCCCACAGAGAAGCAGGTTTGCACAGGTTGTCCATGGGGTGCCTTTTCCTTCACTCCAGGCTCTGTGATCCTCCTTTGGAGGAACAGCTTTGAAGCCTGACCCTGCTGGCAGCAAAGAAGGAACCACCTCGGAGCTGCACACTGTGAAGTGCTAACGGGGGAGGGATTACTCCTTTCTAGTCTTGGAGGAACATGTTGTACAGAGGAGCAGCACCCAGCTGGGAATCACATCCCACTGTGCCTCGAATCTCAGCACAAGTGCCAAGACAGGGACAGTGTAAGGCTTTGATGGAACCCCACTGTGCCGTGGGTAGCAGCATGAGCAAAAGCAACAGGGCCAGGATGTGCTCCAGGAGAAGGGAAGGTGCTGGAGTATCAGGAGGCATTACTGGGGCTCCCTTAACAGCTGGGAGGTGGAGGATCCATATCCAGGCCAGTCCTTGCCGTGTTGGCAGGTGTTTAAGTACAGCCCTTGTAATTGAGACCTTGACAGTGGCATGTCCCCACTGAACTGGAAGCTCTGCTCATCAGGAGAGCAGCAGACAGTGTCCTAATTCCAGGTCTGACAGCACTGGTGTAAGGTCTGACAAATGGGATGGGGAAGCAGGAGCATGAGAGGCTTTGGTTCAGTGGGGTGAACAGTGGAAATGGTGGGGCAGGACCATGTGTGAGCCCGGAGAGCTGTGGAAGGAGCGCCTCTGGATCATGCAAATGGTGTGCAGAATTGGGGCAGTCACGTGGAGAGGGAAAGGCTTGTGAAGCAGCAAGCCATAATAATTTCCTTCTGTTTCAACAGACTCTGGGTGCCCTGATTTAAATCTGATCCTTGGGCAAGGGAAATGGGAAAGGACTAAAACTCTGCTTCTACTGGGGTCTGTGCCTGGGTTCTGTATGACAAGGGGCATGTGAATCCAATCCTTGCTGATAACACCGTCTTTTCCCACCACAGATGTCCTGCCCGCCCTGGAAACGTCGCACAGGGTGGACTGGGCAGTTCCAGGTGGTTGCAGAAACCAAACCCTCGATTCCTGTGTCTGCTCCCCACCTGCCCTGGCTGCAGCGGCAGCATCCCCCTGGTTCTCCAGGCAGTGGAGCTCCTGGAGCCCCCAGCCACCAGCCCCATCCACCACTGCCAAGGAGACCCACAAGTGCCTGGGACAGGAGTGTGGCCAGCACTGCCTCTCTGGACACCTTCAGCAGGACCTCTGCAGTGAGGCCAGGTATCCCATGACCCCAAACCCAGCCCTTTGTACCCTGGTGTCCTCACAGAGCAACTTGGCCTTGAGTGGAGTTGACTGGAGCTGAGAAGTGACGAGTGTTGTGCAACCAGGTGTGAGTCCTTTTCCAGCAGAGCTAATGGGACACCCTGTGTGGTCCTGCATGGCATTTGGGTCAGGGAAGAAATGAGCTGTGACACCCCAAAGGGAATGCTGTTGCACTCACAGAGGGATGTTTCCTCTTCCTTTTTCCTGGTGTGACCCAGAACAGCAATGACTGATTTTATCTGCACCAGTGACTCATGCACCTATTCCTGACTCCTGTTTGAAGTGGTGTTTTTTCCTCCTTTGAAGTGGCTGCCTCAAGTGTAGGAACTTAAAACTAATTTGTAGCTGATATGCCTTGGGAAATAAAGTATATGATAGCAGGAGGGCAGAGATGAGGGTTTGGGAGAATAGTATAGCTGGAGAACACGACTGCTGCCATGAATGTTGTGGCCTGACACATGATGCTGTGGTTTTCCTGGGTTTTTTGAACAGTCATAAGCCACACAAAGTCGATAGTGAGGTGCCAAAGTGCAGATCAGAGGCAGCACCGTGCAGTCCCTGCAGCAGCTGAACTGCAAAGGGAGGGACACACATGCCCCAGGTTGGCACCTTCTCCTCTGGTTGTTGAGAGACAGAGCCAAAAGGATCCCTGTGACAAAGAAAGCACAGCTGAGCAGTGCTGGAAAATCAGAGAAGCCTTTCTCTGCTGTGTCTCTGCTGCTTTGAGGCTGTTGTGGTTCCCAGAGGTGAATTATTACTGCTTTTTGAGCAGACTGTTTGAACTGTAAATGTCTTTCTACTGCTAAATAGGTGTTTTCTCTGCTGGCTGTAAACCAAGCTCATGCCCTGAATAGTGGCTGCTGCCTTGGAGTAGTTTTGGGGCATGGGAGAGGGATGATGCAGGGAGCATTTCTGCTGCCTGCAAACCAGCTCTCAAGCTCACATTTACTGCTGTTGGTTTTGCTTCCTTCCAGTCTCAACCAGCTTCTCAGGTGATTGTACAAGCAGTGTGGGGGGAGCCCCTTCCCTGGGGACTCACAACACGGATCTCCTCCGGCAGGAGAAGGTGATGCTGGGGAGGGAGTGAGGAATGTCATCCCTATCCTGGTCCTGCTGTGTGTCCCACTGGGAGTCCCAGCAGGGAGTGGGGGCTGCCACCAAAGGGATCTGCTCTGTTGAATGGGGACAGTGGGTGACTGGAGGATTTGGGAAGTCGGGGTGAGCAGGTCCCACACTCATGGCCATGAGCTGGAACACCTGGGCAGGTGACCCAGTGGCTCTGGAGCTACAGACTGGCCAGTGACACCTGCAAACTGCCCAGTGACACCTGCAGACTGCCCAGTGACACCTGCAAACTGCCCACAGGGTGAGAAGCTGCTGCAGCTGGAGAAGGAAATGGGTCACGTCTCTGGTTTGGAAACAGAGGCAAAGCGCAAAGATGTGGTGATAAGGGATCTGCAGGAGGAGATCGGGGCCATGGCAAAGAAACTGGCACAGGCAGCAGCAAGGAACGAGGTTGAACTGACCCAGAAACTGCTTGCCTTCAACAGAGAGCTGGGAGCCAAAACAGAGGAGATCAAAGCCCTGAGGGAACAGGTACCAGATGCTTCCGTAGGCACTGAGCAGGGAGAACACCTCTCTGATACAGGTGTGTTTGTAGTGTAAAACCCAGCTTTGGGGAAAAGTGGCTCATGTGTCTGAAACCAAGGGAAATGAAGGAGGTGAGTCTCTTCCCTCTTCCCTTCCCTTCCCTTC
>VXBA01004490.1:6255-20764 GCA_013399895.1 Serilophus lunatus | reverse complement strand
TTCATCAGGAACAGCCAAAGCACATGGAATGTGACACTGTGCTGAGAGTCAAAGATGCCAAAGAGCAATTCCATCAAACCAGGACATGGAAGGGCCAGAATTCCCTCTCTGACAAGGCTGTAGCAGAGTCAGTGAGTAATCTGGTGAGGAGTATGGGTGAATCTGTGTTTTGCAGATCAACGACCTGCAGAAAGGCTCGAGCCAGGTTTTCAGTCATTCTCTCTATGAAAGAGACCTGGAGATTGGGAGGCTGCAGAGGGAAAGTGAGAAGTTGAAGAGGGACCAGGCTTTGACTGCAGGTATTGTTCCCTGGAACTCTGGATCAGGGAATGAAGCAGTTTGGGACTGGCTCTGGATAAGGAGTAATGATTGGCCAAGCTGTCCAGGCAACAAATTGTTTATAGTGGCTTGTACAAATCATAGAACCATAGAATGGTTTTGGGTTGGAAGAGCCCTTAAAGACTCTTTTCAACCCCCAGCCTCTGTCAGGAACACCATCCACAATCCCAGGTTGCTCCAAGCCCTGTCCAGCTTGGCCTTGGACACTTTCAGGGATGGGGCAGGCACAGCTTCTCTGGGCAATCTGTTCCAAGGCCTCACCACCCTCATAGGAGAGAATTTATTCCCAATATCCCATCTAAACATTGCACTTGGGTAACCTCTCACCAGAGTCGGTTTTCCCAGGTTTGATGAGCAGCCTGCAAAGGGAGATCCTGCAAAAGGAGCAGAAAATCCAGCAACTCCAGCAAGAGATTGGAAAACTGAAGAAGGAAAACTGGGAGAAGGACAACCAGCTGGCAGTTGTTTCTGCCAAGGTTGGCAGCACCAACGAGGGGCTCAGTAGTTTATAGTCTTGCATAGGTGTTAAGGTGGGAAAGCAGGTAGAGAAGGGTTGTACTTCTCCCTGGTGAAGACTGTAGCAGCTGTGTGTGGATGGTTGTTTGTCAGGGGGAGTCCCGAGGTGGGTCCTGGCTGCACACAAACAGGAGCAGTAGAGCTGGAGCTCTGGGATGTAGCAGTGATGGTCCCATGGTCATATCACAGTGTCCTGTGACACCCATGGATCAGGGTCCCCTTCCCCAGCTGGAAGAGCTGCATCAGCAGCACCATAAGGACAGAGGCTGCATGTTGTATGCACAGGCACTATGCCAGGAGATTGCTGGGATTGTCTGGGAATCACAGAAGCATTGAGCTTGGAAATGACCTCTAAGGTCATTGAGTCCAAGTGTTCCCCCACCGCTGCCAAGCCCCCCACTAACCCCTGTCCCCGGGTGCCACCTCTTTTAAATCCCTCCAGGGATGGTGACTTCACCCTGGGCAGCCTGTGTCAGTGTTCCATTCATAGCAGGAGCGATGGTATCACTGCCTTGATGGATATTTTCCTTGGTTGCCATTCCTTCTAGTGCTCCAGAATAAAAGAGGAAACAAAGCGTGAGCTTGGAGAGCGAGAAGCAACCGCCTGCCAAAATGTGAGTTGCAAGTCTTTTGGGGTGTTGGAGCCCAGGGATAAAGCAATGGCTGCAGGAATGCATCAGCCAGGAAATAATTAACTGGGTATTGTAAGGGAGTTGTTTGGAATTCAGCTGCTGCACTGGAAGGCACATAATGGGCTTAACAACCTGGGGAAGTGTAAACTGCTGGATTTGTAACGCTGCGGTAACGATGTGGGGGGATGTGATCAGAAATCAGATTGGAATTCCACTGGTATGCTGATATAACCACAGTAAATATAGGTTAGAAGGGAATTCTAGGGTGAACAAAGGGGGAGGATGGGGAAAACATTTTGTTTATGGGTGGAAGTCCTCCAGAGAGGCATTACCCAGCTCCTCTGGTGAGACCCCTGCGCTCCCCGGGCTCTCACAGCGCATTGAGGAGCTGGAACGGGACCTGGAGGAGCTGCGGGTGGAAATCCAGAAGCATTGCACTGAACAGGAGAGTGTCCAAAAGCAGCTGGCTGAGAAAGCCAAGGTAAGCGTCTGGCTGAGGGGGACACAGCTCAGGGCAGGTCCCATCAGCCCAGATGGGTGGGATGAGGACCAGCATTCCCCTGGAGCACAGGCTGTAAAGGCAGGGTGTCCAAATGTCCTGAGCTCTTCCCTCTTCCTGAGAGAAGAAGGAATAATTCAGATAGCAGAGTGCCCTGTGCAGGTGTTGGGTGAGGAACCCAAGGATGCACAATATCCAGGAACCAAACCCAGGCAAAAAATGCCGTGAAGGGTCCAGTGCTGCAATCCCACCTCCTGCAGCAGTATTGCTTCCCGTCTCCTGGTATCCCAAAGCTACATTTGGAGCTGCCTGAGGGGAATAGCAGGTAGCTGGGGTCGAAGTGCCCACGGCGTGGTTTCAGATGTCGCTCTGAGGTGCCAATGCTCTCGTGGCTGCAGGTGGAGGAGGAGCTGAGGGCAGCGTGTGCCCGGCAGGCGGGGCAGCTGCGGGAGATGGGGCGCAGGGAGCGCCTGCTGCGAGCCGAGCTGCGGAGGGCAGGGGAGCAGGTAGGGCTCAGCGGGGATGGGAACATCACCCCTGGGACCATGGGGCGGCACAGGATTGGGCTTCCCGTGGGGAGGGATGTGGCGCAGGAACGGAATTGCAGTGGCCTGAGCACCAAATCCTGGCATGGGACTTAACTTGTCATCGGATGAAGTATAAAAGGCTTATCCACAGGATTTGTGTCGGCAGTGTAGACAACGGAGCAGTGTAATAGGATACAGAGGAGGATTCTGTAATCTTAGTTGTGCTGTCTGGGACCCACACAAACCCTCCTCTGTGCCTGCTTGATGCTGCTGTGGGCAGGGACAGCCCTTTGCAGATATCAATGCTAGATATCAATGATGAATGATCAGCAGAGCAGGGATCAATGATCAGTGATGGCTGTTTTCCTGTGTCAATCACTGCTGCAGCTGGAGTCCTTCAAGACCCAAGTGATGCAAGTCTGTTCTCCATCAGCAGCAGGAACCACAGGGAAATCCATAACAGAGAAGCAGGTCAGTTTGGATACCTCACAGAGACACTCGGTGCCTCCAATGCCTGGTGTGGCTCAAGGTGGATGCTGTGGAACAGCTGGGGCACCTGCTCCATGCACAGTAGGGCTGGTGGCATCCAAGCTTCTCCAGATGAGGAGCTGTGCCATGACTGTCCCAGGTCCTTTTTGTCTCCCAAATCTTGGATGGAGTCAAAGGGCTGCAGCAGGGACAAGCCAAGGAGCCTGATGTGGCTGCCAGGTTGCAGCAAGTCTCGATTTTTGCTTGCTGGGACCATCTGTGTTCCCTCAGCTGGAAAAGGGTATGAATCTAGTGCCTTATTCTCCTCTTCCTCCACCTTTGCCAGGTGATAGAGAAGGTCAGGCAGCTCTCTGATGAGAACCAACAGAGCCATGAGAGAGAGAAGTGTCTGCAGGAAGAATTAAGTTCCAGGCTCATGAAGGAGAAGGAGGTGTCTGCAAACTTTGAGGTGTTCAAGAACTGCCTGCAGGAGCTCCAGGTCAGTCCTTTAAATACTGAGGACCAAGTGGCACCTGGGATATGGCAGCATAGGGCACTTTCTTGGCCTGAGGATGTGTCAGATTAAAAATACAGCCCCTGAAGCGAAATGTCATCCCAAAGCATTCATGTGGTTGTTCTCAGCAGTTTGTCATAGAATCCTAGAATGGGTTGGTTAAACCTCATCTCATTCCACCCCCTGCTGTGGACAGGGACACCCTCCACTAGACTAGGTTGCTCCAAGCCCTGTCCAGCCCGGCCTGAGGTGTTCAGAGGTGTTGTGTTGTTTGCCAAGTCCTTGAAGGCTGTGGAGACTGGCTTGTTCCCCGCTGGGTCTGTTTTTTCCAGGCTTGCCTGAGGAGCTCCTGCAGCAGCACCAGCCTGAGAGGGGAGCTGGGGCAGCTGGAGGTGTTGTCCCTGGATCCCCCCATCTCAGCCATCAGGACAGCAGTGGTGGACATGGCACGTGTCCCCCTCTCTTGGCTGGAGGGCACAGAGCAGCTCCTGGCCAGCTCAGGGATGGACCTGCACACCTCTGGCCAAGGTCTGTGTCCTGCTGGAATTCCCTGGAAACACCTGCACCAGGCATGTCCTAGCTAGCCAGATGTGGAGAAGAAAGTGCAGTGTGAGCTACTCCCTGGGGAGAAAAATCACAGAATCAGAGAATCTTTAAGGCTGGAAAATACCTCCAAAGTCATCAAGTCCAGCCCTTAACCCAGCACTGCCAAGGCCACCACTAAACCGTGTTCCCACACCTTTTCAACACCTCCAGGGTTGGTGGTTGCACCACTGCCTGGGACAGCCTGTTCCAATGCCTGGCCATCTTTTTCATGGAGAAATTTTCCCTAATATCCCCAATATGGTGCGTGAGCACCCCACACAATGAGGCTCCATTGGTTTTTGCAGGGCTGTTGGCTGCTCTCAGGATCTTTTCAGAAAAGAGTCGGGAAGTGGAACAGAGGAATCAGATGTTGCAGGTACAGAAATATTTATCTACATAAACCATATGCACTGTCAATGTGTCCATATCCCTCATGCAGCAAGAATGGATGGGAGATCTCTTTTGGGAATTCTTTGAGAGTGAATGTTCACAGGAGGTTTATTTCTTGCCTTGCTGCTGACACACTTCCTTTAATACCTTGGTGTCTCCCTACAGGACCAATTAGGGAAGATCCAGGAGTCACAGGCAGAGTTGCTGCAGGAGCTCACAAAGGAGCTGGAAGCAAAACATGAGCAAGATTTAGAGACAAAAATCCAGCAAATTATCCTGGAAAAGGACAAGGAGAATAAGGAGGTATGGTGGCATGGTTGGTGGGTTGGATAAGGAATGTTATGCAGGAAAAATGGATGTCTGTTGGCTATTGAAGGAGAAATCTCTAGTTCTGAACTGTCTGGGTGCAGTCCAAAAAGCCCAATGGGATCCCAAGGGGATATTGGATACCCTGCTATATGGATGCAGGTGATGTAAACTCCCTAAAGTATCCATTGTGGAACTGGGAAGCACCTGTGGGCAAAAACAGGATGCCTGGCTCCCAGTCAGTCCCTGGGAGAAAGGGGAAAGCAAGGAACATCATCCTGATGTGACAGCTTAAGGAACCACTGCATTGCTTCCTCTCAAGACCTCTGCTCTCCCCTTCCCCATGCTAAGCTCCTATTTGGTTGGAAAATGATTTCCCTGTGAATCAGGGGGCAGCAATCCCCTCGGTCCCAGGGAAGTCCAGGCCATTGTGCCAGTGCCTCTGGTGTGGGATGCAAATTGGTCTTAGAGAAGGGAGCACATTGATGTTTGGCCATGTCAGTGTTCGATGGGGACAGCAGGTACTGGTGGCACTGTAAGGCAGTTTCTAGCATGTTTCTGTGTCTGGCACTCTGAGAATAGTGGTTTTCTGATGTTGAGCTTTCTAAGGACTCGGGCAAGGAGCAGCCAAGCGGCTCCTCCCCGGTCTCTTGGCTGAACCATTCCCCAGGTGTTCCCATCCCTTCCCACAATGGGTCACCTCAGATCCTGCTGAACTTGTCTCCCATCATCTGCCCCTACTCTGGAGCAGTGACCCTCCCTGCTGCTTTCCTCTTTGGACTTAAGGTCTTTTTCCTAAAGTCATGATTTTTTTCTGTGCTGAAACTGTGGACTGTCAATTACCAGATTCTGGAGAGCGCTCTCGGTGAGGAGAAGGACAAGTGCAAAAAATCTGTGGAGGAAGAACAAAAGAAGTTCCAAGAGCTGGAAAGCCACCTGAGAAGCATGGCTGAGGTGAGCACAGGAGGTGAAGCAGAACAGCTCATTCCTGGAATGAAGAAATGGGAACGTGTGCTGGAGTGTGGCTCCCCAGGGACCCAACAGTGGACCAAGGGGTCTTCCCCACCAAATACACAGAGATGCAGCTCTGCAGAGGGAAAGGTGGATTCCTGGATAGCTTAAGTACTGCTAATTTCACCTTGTAGGCAACAGCAAGGAAGGCAGAAGAGCAGGAGGTGACAGAGGGCAAACTGAGAGAAGCTTTGCATGAGCTGGAGGAAACTGCTGCACGAGAGGTACTTCCACCAGCCTGTGTGTGCAGGTGGAGGACTTTGGTGAAGAAGGCTTCCTCAAGCCCTAAAATCCTTCCCTTTCCTCCATCCTTCTGACTGCTAACCAGGAGAGATGATGCTGATGGTGATCCCAGAGGAAACCACTAGTACTTCCAGCCAGTTTCCCATGTATTTTTTCCCAGGTGGTGTTACAGCAGCGAGTGCTGGCTCAGGACAAGCAGCTCGAGGCCATCCAGGAGGAAAACAAGTTACAGAGGCAGAAAATGCAGGAAGAAATAGCAGGATATAGGGAGCAAAATAAGCAGCATTCCCTGACCATTGTGGCTTTGGAAGACAGGCTGCAGGAGGCCACAGAGCAGCAGAAAACATTGGAGGAGGAAAAGGCAGTGCTTGTGGAAAAAATGGAAGGTAGGTGAGGGTTGTATGGGATGCACCTGTACTTGGAACGTGCTGGGTTAACATGGAATGTGTATGGAGATGGAGTAGTGAATTTGCTGATATGGAAAGTGTTGGGAAGGTGTTGGATGGAGTTTGCCCCCGTGCAGGACAAGCTCTGTGAGTCCCTGCAGAAGCCATTTTATTGTTTGCTGGGTTTGGAGACTCTTGGTAGAAAGGGCTTTGCCACTGGAGAAGGGCTCTTGACCCTCTAAAATGACAAGACTGGAGCACCTTGGGCTGCACTCAGGCAGAAGAAATCCCAAGCAAGGCAGGATGTCAGGAATTGTCCAAGCACTGGAACTGGGCTCTGAGAGACATGGGTTTCCCAAAGAGACCATCCTTAGTCCTCAAAGCAGCAGGACAGGTGTGTAAGTGTTACAAAGAAGTAATCAGCCCTTTTTCTATTCCTGTAGGAATTCAGTGTGGTGCCCACAGGTCAGCACTGGGAGCATGGCTGGAGGTTTGTCCTACCGTGGAGTCACACATTTCTCTGAGGTGAGCAGTGCTCACTGATGGTGATCAGAGAGGCTTGGAGAAGAGCAGGGACCACTGGGGGAGATAAGGAAGTCCAAGGCAATTTGTTCCGAGATCTTTTTAGTCTGGGCTGGGACTCTTTAGTCCCTTTGCTAGGCTGGGGTGGTCCTAAGGGCATAGAGTATCAGAGTGATACCAAACAGATGTGCCATCACATCTGGATGGCACCAGGTAAGAGTGAGTGAGGTGGCCAGACCCACACCACAGGATGACCCCAGGGGAGCAAAAGGCAGGTAAAGAAGGAATATCTGAGTGTCAGTCAGGATATACAACACAGGAGGGTGTGTGCAGGCTCCGTGAAATGAGGGCTTCCAAATCAGGCCTGAGATTTGCACTGGTCTTTCCCAGGAAACTGCAGGAGGAGCTGGCAGTGGTGCAGACCATGCTTCTGGAAAAGGAGGCCATCATTGGCAGGCTCACCAGGGAGCTGCTGGAAACCAGAGCCAGGATGTCAGACATGAGAGGTAGATGATGAGCCATTGTCCCAGCCCTCCTCCAGGCAGTGTCAGTGCACTGGGCACACACAGGGCATGGAAATTGGTATCACTGTCCTCAGGCAATGCTGGGGGCAAAGCAGGCAGTCTGTTACCTCTGGGAAGATGAATTTCTCCCCATCCTTGGCTAAATAATAGCAGTGATGGTGAGCAAGGCAGGTAAGCAGAGGAGGATCAGGTGGACAAAACAGAGACTATCTGCCTCAAAATCACACTGGTGAGCTCCTTGGAGCTGAAGGTATCCCAAGGCAGCAGACTGGGAGAGCCTTGCCTGGAATTCCTCTGTGGGCAGGGCTGTGAATGTGGGTGCAGAGCCTACAAGGAACGTGCAGAGCTCAAAGGATGCAAGCCAGAAAACGCTGGCAACCTGTTCTTCTCCAATCTGAAGGAAAATTGCTACAAGAATGAATTGCCCGGGCGTATGCCCACACAAAGAGACTGGGATTTAGTAAACCTGGACCTGTTGACATGGCCCAGGATCCGAGGGCAGCTGCTGAGGGCAGGGCAGGGATCTGCAGGGATGAGCCCCATCGTTTCTGCCAGATTCCATAAGGGTGCACTAGGAAAAGGGGGTGTATCCATGAATGCCAGCTGCAGATCCCCCAGGGCTGGGTGATGAGTCAGCCAGCATCCCACGAGGCTGTTCTGTGCTTAGGGGAGCTGAGTGAGGAGCAGAAGGTGGAGCTGGAGCAGAACCAGAGCCGCCTGAAACACCGAGAGCGAGAAGTGAACCAGCTCAGGGAGAAGCTATCCCAGATGTCCAACCTCGTGGAGGAGAAGGATCGAGCCCTGAGAGAAGCAGCTGAAGAGTTAAGGTACACACTGGTGTGACCCAAGGCTCCACCAACACCACTCCATGGGTCCCCAGAAGCTGGTGGTGTTTAGGGATCTCCCCAGAGCAAAAGGGATGTGTGGGAGCATCAGGATGGAGCTCAGCTCCACTGCACTGATACCCACTGCCACGGGAACCAAAATGGGGGTTTAGTGGAGCTTGTGCCAGTGAATGTGTAACTAAGTCACTTGTAACTAAGCGAGTGTTCCCACCCACACCGTGGTAGTCATCAGTGGGTGCCCGGGGTGCTGCTCTCCACAAGCTGTTTGGGTCACATGGAACATGTTTTGGAACACGCTCTTGGCATGTTCCGTCCATCGTGGGGTCCCACAATGTCTTGTGTCTCGGCATAGGCGAGCCCAAGCCCGCTGCCAGGTGCTGAGGGATGCTTCCCAACAGACAGTGGAAAAGCTGGAGGATGCCCCGAGGACACCAGTGCAGACAAGTGAAGCCCCACAGACGGTAAGTCCCCGTGGAGAGCACCGACTTGTGGGTTTGCCAAGAGCATTGATGCCGTTTCTCAGCATCATGGTGAGACCCGGTGACACTCACCCAAGCCCGGAGCTGCTCCGCGCTGTCCAGAGGGTGGGATGGCCAGATGCCACATTCCCAAGCCGAGCGTTCCTTTGCTGCCTGTGATCCGGGGCTCCCGGTGCCTCAGCCCCCGCGTTGCTGCTGGTTAATGAGCTGATGTTTGCACAGCTTTAGAACAGCCAAGTGTTGTGTGTGCTAATGGCTGTGCTAATTGGCAATTAGAGAGGACGGCAACGCGCTTGCGTTCTCTCCTTTCTCCCCACTTGTGGAGCCGTAGGCGCTGTACAGGTGATGCAGAACCGCTTCTAGGGTTGTACGTGCAGGGGTAGGAGCGGCTCGTTGAACAGGACAGGAAGAAACGCTCCTCACCCTCCTGTGCCAAATTCCTATTTGATTCCCCCGTGGCTGGAAAAGGGAAGGACTCGCAGGTGGTGGCAGCAGCAGATGGAGGGACTGTAGGAATTGTACATTCTGTACAGGAGCGGTGGCAGCCAGCAGAGTGCCAGCGAGGCCGGCTGGCTGTGCGGGGGCCGGGCACTGACTCACAGCCAGGAGGTATCGCCCGACCCGTTCCGCGTATCGGGATGGGGAGGGGAAGCGCCGAGTGCTGGAGATGCCATTCGAGAGGGATTCCTGTCCTGCCGCGGGGTGACGGCGGCCAGACCGGAGCTGGGGGTCTGCAGCAGTCACTGGGTGTGCACAGGGAGCGATGATGGGCCAGTCTCATCACAGGTTTTTGGGTGTTTGCAGGGGTCTAGATGGGGCTGGGAGGGGGCAATGAGTATGTCTGTGTGCAGAAGTGTTGCCTAATAGAGAACAATACCCAAGATCGTGTAGGAACACAGTCCACAAAGGGCAGGGGTGTTTGTGCGTAGGTGATAAATGCTTTGTCGTAGCACAAAGGGCAAAAGAAAAATGCCGGTATGGCTATTCAGAGCAACACACCAACCCTCTCCTAGAACACCTGTGGGACTCGTGTCCTCACTGTGGCAGAGCAGAGCAGGAAAGGGGTCTCTGATAAGGCTCTTAGGGGTCTCTGATAAGGCTCTTATACTCCACATCCCCCCCCCAAATCCATGGAGATGCTCCCCAGGCTTTGCTCTTGGCATGTGCCAAGTGCCCATTGTCTGGCAGTGAGACTGTGTTTAAGCCAGGTTTAAGCTGAGCTTGTGCTGAGCCAGATGCAGATTGGATGGGAACCAGCTGGGCTGCTTCTTCCAGGAGCCACTGTTGGACTTGGCCAACCTTGGTGCAAAATGCCGAGGCCTCAGACATGAGGAAACGATCCAGCGCCAAAAAAAAGGTTTGGCTGAGCTCCGTGAGAGAGTGAAGATGCTGGAGAAGAGGCAGAACTCAGGTGAGTGACGATCTTCTAGAAACATGCAATGGTTTGGGTTGGAAGAGATCTTAAAGACCACCTTGTTCTGCCCCCTTGCCATGGGCAGAGACGCCTCCCACTATCCCAGGTTGGTCCAACGTGGCCTTGAACAATTCCAGGGATGGGGCAGCCACAGCTTCTCTGGGCAACCTGTGCCAGGGCCTCACAGGGAAGTTGGGAAAAGCTGGCCAGCCTCAAATTGGCTGAGGCATGAAGCCACAGCATGTAGTACAGAGAGTAGGCTGTTTGTTTGCCTCCAGGTGCTGTGAAGAAGGGTTTGGAGCCACTTGTGGTCCTGATGAAAGACTTACCAGAGAAAGTAGTCTGGCAAACAGGTCTTGAGAAGGACCTTGCATCTGTGTCAGGAACAAAACTGAAAGCTGGCAAAGTAAGGGAGCAGTTTGGAGTCTGTGGTTCCTGTGGCTTAATGGAAAAAGTATTCTCTGGAATAGAGAGAATGAGGCTTTGCCTTTCAGAGATGCTAAGGAAGTCTTTCCCTGTCTGTGCAGGTTCCTGGCCATGCTGCTGGTGAGGGCTCACTTGGGATCACCAGCTCAGAGACAGCTGAGGTGACAGACCTTGGTGAGAAGATGGTATGTCAGGGACAGATGTGGTAAATCATGTGTAGAATACGTGTGCATGTCCAGTGTGTGTAGAGTTTAGATGACATACAAACACATTTCAGAGGAAGGTAACTGGCATCAGGGCTCTGTAGGAATGGGGTTGAGGTTGATCTGCTCTGTGATTCTGTGATCCAGTTTAAGATGTCTCCTATTATTGCAGGGGCATTGGGCTAAATCATGATTAAATGTCCCTCTCAGGGTGTATCAGGCACCTGCCAGGTCATTTTGGGACCCTAGAACATGCTATGGTGCATCGTCCCCCCTCCCACTGAAGGTTCTTGGGGACGATTCCTCAGAAAATTGGGGCTGATACACAAGGAGAGGCAGGTTTGGTGAGGACAGAGACCTTTGCCAGTTCAAACTCTTGCTAAATGATGAGAGAGAGGCTGGGGAGTGATGAAGGGGCATCCAGAGGAGTCTGTGAGTAGCTCAGCTGGTGCATTGGGCAAAGGGTCTCTTCACTCCAAAAATGACTGGAAAAATCCAGCCAGGGAAGTGGTCAGCTTTGAAAAGGAAACAATCCAGTTCCAATAAGCTGTGCAGCTGGGGATGGAATGCAAACCCACTTTCCATGGGGCACTGCCATGTCCTCAGGAGAGCAGACAGAAAGCAGATGGCTGAGCAGTGTGATGGAATGCAGCAGACCTGGTAAATAATGCATTCCCTCTTCTTCCCACAGTACCTTGATGTAATCGGTGCTCTGGGAAGCCTGATGGAGATGAAGGAGCTGTCAGGAATGCAGCCTCTGCAGCACCTTCCTCGGGAGGAGAGGGAAGAAGCAGGACTGCAGAGGCAGAAGGCCCTGGAGCTGCTGTACAAAAAGATCAGGAACCTCCAGCATCGCCTGGAAAGGAAAGAAGAAATGCTGAAAGATTATGAGGGCAGTATGGAGCAGCTCAGGTATGGACAGGCAAGGTCACAGTTCCCAGTGAGATCTGATCCTGGGATGCCAAGCACCAGGGGTCCATGGTACCTTGTGCAGCCCAATCTGGCTGAGCAGTGTCAGAGTCAGGGAAGCCTTGGCAAACTCCCTTGTCCAGGGTGGCCAGAGAACGGGACAGCAGTAACATCACTCAAGGAGGAGGGATTGTGTCAGCAGGGCCAAGACAGGTGTGGAAAAGCCCAGCTGGGGATCAGGGGGTTGATGCAGGCAACAAACCAACAGGGGCAACAACCCCCTGTCCCATTCTGCACAGGCAGAGCCAAGCGTCCCTTCAAAGGTGCCAGGAGGAGCTGTCCAACCTGGAAGATAAAGCCCATAGGGAGGCAGAAGAGAAGGCTCTGCTGCGGGAGGCTCTGGAGAGGACACAGCTCCAGCTGGACCAGGAGAAGAGGCTGCGGCGAGCGGCCAAACGGCACAAGGTGAGTGGGCAGGAGTAGGTGACACACAACTCTCTGTTGGGAACCTCTCTTGGGCCACCATCCTGAGAGGCTGGAGGTCCCAGGGTCCTGCTGCTCAGCCAGCTTGGCATCATGTCAGCATCCTGCTGCTGAAATTGGAGGTGGCACTGGTACCTGTACCAATGGGTTTGGGCCATGTACAAGAGTAGGTCACCTATGTCCTGTCAGGACTTCTCATGCGTAAACACTGTGTCTGATGTGTCTCTGTTCTGCAGCCTGGAGCCACAAAGCCTCTCTGCTCAGGCAAGCCAAGGGCCAAAGAGCTCACGGCAGCTGCTGTCAAGACAGGAAGATCACAGGACAGGCACACAAGGGCCTTCAGTAGGTGATGGTCTGGGGTAGGAACAAGTCATTGCTGTGGACTCTGGGATGGTGGAGGGGGCAGGAGGTGTGGGTGCATTTTGAGGAGCTCCTGTTGGTATCCCATAGCTCCTGGGCATGCTGGTGTGACTGTACTTTGTGTAGGATATTACTTTTCCACAGTCCATGTCCCATATGGGTAGGATTTATGGCAACCAAAAAGGTGAAACTGCCCAGTGTATACCTGTGTGTATATATTTGTGTGAGTGAATACAGCCTCATGAAGTCAATTGTGTGGAGCCTGTCCTGTCCTTGCTGAAGTGGCCTTGAGCACATGAAGCTGATGCAGCAACCAATATTCCTTGCAGCTCCCGTGTCCCTGTGTCCCTGTGGTGTTGTGCAGGAACTGGAGCATAAGCCATGACATAGCATGGAATTATGGAATTCCTGGAACACCCCAGGAACACTGGAGCTGCCACATGGGAAGGGGGAAGAAGAGAACCCATGTCAGCCACACCTAGCACAGCAGCAGCACGAGGATGAGTTTGGGAGATGAGAGTGACGTGCCACTGGGTTGGGATGGGGTGATGGCACAGGATCACTTGCCACTGGCTGTTGCCATCAAATGAGGTCTCACTGCTTCTCTTGCCATTAGCAAGGGTGGGACCAGACCCTGGTTTGTGGATAGGAGCCATGTTTTGGGGAAGGGGAAGTCCTGCAGGCAGCTCCAGCACGTGTCATCCCCACAGCCTCTCGGCCTCAGCATCGCCCAGAGCTCTCTGTGTGCTGAGTCCTCTGCAGATCTCTTCAGCCAAGGATAATTTGGATGTGAGCAAAGGCCCGCTGGGGTTTTTTGGTCTTTATTTTTTAATAGGATAAAAAGATCTGGAAGCAGCATGGAGGGCTTCAGCAGGCTGATGCAGGGCTGCATCATCTATAGGCATGTGGAGCACAGAGGGGTGCACAGCAGGAGATCCCTAATGGAAGTGGTGGTGCCATGGGGCTCAGGTCATTGATGTGGCCTGGTTTTCCCCCTCACTTTGCTGGGAGAAGCTGGATACCTCCCTGTCCCTGTGTCTGGGCTTATCTTGGGGCAAGGAATGTCCTTGTATTCCTATGTAGGTTAAACATGCTGCCATGAGCATCCTCCGGGGGTGTTGGGGCATTCCACGATTTTGTGTGTCCTCCCCAGCCCTGCCTTGGCAAACTCTTGGTAGGGAATGGATGGAGCTGAAAAGAGCACAGGTGCTGTGGGTGCACCAAGGGCTGCAGAAGCCCCTTCTCCTTGGAGCCTGTGGAATCACGGAATTACAGGATGGAAGAGACCCTAAAGACGATCCTGTGTGCATCCCACAGAGAGATGCCAGTGAGGGTCTGAGGGATCATGGACTGTTTGGGGTTGGAAGGCACCCTAAAGATCATTCCGGAGCAATCCCACCGGGGCATGGATGAGACCGCTGCCGGTGGAAGGGGACTCCGAGGGGACGGGGACGGGCTGATGGAGGGAGGCAGGGAGGGGCCCCCTCCCGTGCCGGTGCGGGAGCCGGGGCGGCTCAGCTCGGCCCCGGGGCGGTCCGAGAGGACGGTGATGGGCTGCCGGGGGGGCGGGCAGCCGGAGCCCCCCCGGNGCCGGGGCCGGCACCGGGCAGCCCCGCGGGGCGGGCGGTGGGCGAGGGCTCGCCCGGGGGCGGTGGCCGCCGCGTCTTCAGCCCCGCCGGGGAGTTCCGCGAGTTCTCCCGGCGGCAGCTCCGCGACATGGAGCGGCTCTTCCGACAGTGAGTGCGGGGGACTGGGAGGGGGGTTCCCCGGGTGGCAGCGCCGGGGAGGACGGGGGACCCCTGGCATCCCGCACCCCCGGCATCCCGGCTCCTGCACCCCCGGCATCCCGGCTCCTGCATCCCCGGCATCCCGGCTCCTGCATCCCCGGCATCCCGGCTCCCGCATCCCCGGCCTCCCGGGCCCCGGCA
>VXBA01004489.1:149131-164696 GCA_013399895.1 Serilophus lunatus | reverse complement strand
CGGGCTACAGGTGGATCTCTGCACTCCTGTGGTCCTCCATGGGCTGCAGGGGGACAGCTGCTTCACCATGGTCTTCCCCATGGGCTGCAGCTGGATCTCAGCTCCGGCGCCAGGAGCATCTCCTCCCCCTCCTTCTCCACTGACCTTGGTGTCTGCGTTGTTGTTCACAGGCTCTCACTCTGCTCCTCTCCGGCAGCCATCTTCATTTTTCAACCACCTCTTTTTTTTTTAATTCCTTCTTAAATATGTTATCACAGAGGCGTTCTGCCAACTACTGATTGGCCTGGCCTTGGCCAGCAGCGGGCCCAGCCTGGGCATGGGGGAAACTTCCAGTAGCTTCTCGAAGAAGCCTCTCCCTCAGCCCCCCCCACTGCCACCAAAACCTGGCCACAGAAAAACCAATACACCTAGCCATGATGATGAAAGGACAACTTTGAGAAAGTGGTTTGATACATTTGTCTGAAGGTAGTTTTGATACCTGTACACTCTGAAATGGATGATACACTTAAGAATAAAAGCTCATATTGAAAATATGAAATAGCACACAGTATTTTTCTTCCTGAGGAAAAACTGCCTTGATTTCAATAATTATAATTATGTCTTCAATTTTACTGTGGTGCTTTTGTGGCTTCATGCAATATGCTATATATGTGATATTTAATATATAGCCATTACTTCTGTGTTTTTTTTCTTCTTCCCCATTAGGGAGGCAGCTACATTTAGAACATCAAACAATAGGCAGAAGAGTGGCAAATGTCATCAGATGCATGGAATGGCTGGGAAGTGTGACTAAAAACACTTCAAGCCAAAACTTGGGGGAAAAAAAAAGGTTCCTGAACAGGCTTAGAAACTCAACAGTGATGTTGCTAATCATAGAATCATAGAATATTCTGCACTGGAAGGGACTCATAAGGATCACTGACTTCAGCTCCTGGCCCTGCACAGGACAGCCCCAAGAATCACATCTTATATGCCTGACTAAGACTAATTCAGAAATGACTGAGCAGGCGATCTTCCTGTAAAGTATGGTAAGAAAATTATAAAATGTGAGGTAACTAGAGTTTTAAGTTAAAACTGGGCTATGCTTGTAAGGAAGAATAGTACAATTATTCCTACTACTTTTCACTATTCAGTTGTTAACCTACTGGCATGTTTTTCTTAATACGTGGGAAATTATCAAGATAATCTATTAAAAAGGCACTGCTTTCTATTTCTAGGAAAATAATGAACTGCCCTTACCCTTTGTGGAGATTTGAGGGGGCTGGGATCTCCGGGGGGTAGCCAAAGGGGGCTTCGGGTCTTGCGGGGGGTCCTTGGGCTTTGGGGGAGGGGAGGGAGGGTAAGAAGGGGCCACTTACCTGCCTGGGTAAAATCCTGTTTCCCTTAAAAAAACAGCTTTCACTCCTTTCTGCTCTTCTCGTAGCCGAATGTTGATGGGGTGGGGGTGGCTGCTCCCGCTGGGGGCTGCTCCCCTATGCCCCACTGTTCCCCGGGACCAAGCCAGGACTGGGAGACCCCTCACTCCTGCCTGCTCTTTCCCCAGGTAGGGGCAGCGGCGGCACCTTCTTGTTCCCCCGGGCCCCCTGGGAGTGTGGGGCCGGCAGTAATGACAGCAGGGGCACCCCAGGGCCAGGACGGCTG
Organism: Serilophus lunatus; assembly: GCA_013399895.1. Taxonomy (NCBI): domain Eukaryota; kingdom Metazoa; phylum Chordata; class Aves; order Passeriformes; family Eurylaimidae; genus Serilophus; species Serilophus lunatus. The sequence continues at coordinate 163,055 of VXBA01004489.1, read as the reverse complement.
GAGCTGGTGCCGCTCCCCTCACAACGGGAAGGCAGCAGCACGCGTGGACCTGGGGCCGTCTTACGCTACACGGGCTGCGCAATAGTCCCTCAGTCCTGGCACAGGTGGCAGCCCAGGAGCACGGCCGCGAGGGAGCCCTGGCATGCCCGCAGCCGCATGGCATGGGTGGCGGCAGGGCAACGCAATGAATATAGTCCCAGCGACTCTCAGCTTGCAGGCAGAGATATGCTGCAGGTGCGGCAGCCCCAGCGCAGCCGCGGTCAGGAGCCTGAGCGCTGCAGCTGCTTGTGGACAGCAGCAGGGGTCCAGCCCTGGCACTGTACTGGCGCTAGGCCCCGGGCGCATGGTTTTCAGCGGGAACTGCCATTGGGCCTAGAGTGAAAATGCTGGAAGTGAGGCGGGGCTTGGCCTCGCTGACCAATGGAGAGACAGCTTGGCCAGGAAGAAGACAGCGAGATTTGCGCGAGAACTGGAGGGCTTAAAAAGCCGAGTACAGCAGCCCTCCCCATGTCTTCAGCTTCTGGTCCAGGGGAGAAGCACAGAGCTCCTCTCCTCCTCAGTTTCAGGCCCCGCAGCGTGACTCCACCAATTTCTCTCGGCACCGACACGATTCCCAGCTTGAAAGCAAGTAGCCACTTCAGGGAGGTGATGGGAGGGGGTCGCTTTTTCACTTCTTGTGGTTTTCAGAGAACCTCAAGGGGCAGGGGAGTGATACTAGCAGAGACGGAGGGATAGAGATGGCTTCCTTACCCCTCCCCCTGTTTTCTCAGCTAGTCACCTAGCTGGGAGAGCAGTTCCCTGGTTTTGTCCCTTTTTTCCCTTTTGTGTTTTCTGTGTGTCGAGTGTCTCTCTGTGTAAATTTTGGGTCCCCGTGGGTTGTCCCTTCTTCCCTGTTTTAAACCCCCTGTAATAAACTGTTCTCCTGCTGCCATTTTTGTTCAGTGTTCTGTCATCTTTATTGTACACGCCCCTAGGCGATAAAAAGTGGTTCAAATCACCACTCCCCTACTAATTTGCCTAATTTAATATTTAAATAGTTTTTTTGTCATTTTCTTTATCCCACATAGGATCTTTTGAGATAAAGGAGTTCTCAAAACCATGGAGACACATTTGGTAGTCTCATTAAAAATGAAACTGTCTACCACTAGATAAAACATTTCTCCACAACTTTTTGACACAGGATATTCAGGAACAATTTTATGATGCAACAACAATTTTTGTGGTATGCTGACTTAGAGTACCAATAGACTAAAAGGAAGTTCTATTCCTTCCAACTCAACTAGGGTTTATGATGTAGCAGCTCTGAGTTTCTCAAGAGAATTTTACTGTTTATTTTATTCCAATGGGAGGGTATGGGGAGAGGGGAAAAGAGGATTCTAAAGAAACCAAACCACAAAAGATCATTTTTCTGTCTTAAGAAGAGAAAATTTAAATGGAAATATTTTGTAATTTTGGAAAAATTACCTGCAGAATGTCTAGAAAGGAAATTTTTCTCTTCCTGACATTTAGTGATGCATGAATTACTGTTATTGCATATTTAGTTAAAAATAGAATGCACAGAGATGATTTAACATGTTGTATGTTGATACATATGTGTTAAGAACAATCCAGTTCCAAATAGATTCAATAGGAAGAATCAGAAGCATGTAGCATCCATTGAAATCCATTTTTAGATGTTAGGGATTTTGTCTGTGTCTTCTACAGGAGTCACAAAGCATAAATATTTATGACTTGCTGAAGAGAGTGGAAAGAAGGATGAGCTAAAACATCAGTATACTGAAAAGGTAGCCTAACATAAAAAAGAAGCCTTGAAACCGCAAACTTGCAAATCAGGAAGAGTCATAATATTGTTCCCAATGTTAGAAGACAGCAGCTCTGTCACAGAAAGGGATTTAGAAAACACTTTTTTCTCTTTTTCCTTTTTCCTTTTCCTTTTTCTTTTCTTTCCAAATAAACATATTAAAACTAACTAAAGAGAAACAGGAACATGAGGTCACCATGACACTGTTAAGCTGAACTTCTTAAGTGGTCTAAGTGACAACCTGGATCAGGAGAAATCTTTACACTCCCTCAAAACCACACCTGCAGGACAGAGAAGTGCTCTATACTTCTCTTCAATGACTTGTTCAGTCTGGGGAAACTGCAACACTTACTGCAGCCAGCCTTGGTGTCAGGCTCTGGGCAGCGGCTTGACACCAATGTGCATTTGCTTCATCTCAGGCAATTTGCTTCTTTATGGTGTTGGATGGCCAGGTAATGAAGTTCCACCAATTTTTACTACTGAGGGGTTTTATAGGCAGATGTCAACACAAGCTGCCAATCAAATCAGTTTTCACAATCTATGTTTCCAAAATGTTAAGGCATCATTCTCTTGCCATTTGTTGGTCTGCGTCCAGCATTTAGGCTCCCTACACTCTGTTATTGTGTTTATTGACCTGTTGGACCTGACTTATTTTACCCAGGAGGTTGTGACTATTGTGTCCTTAGCCACAGCTCATTACAGTCTGTTATTAAACACATAAGGAAAGCATGAAAAGGACCCATGATAGTAATCCACAATAGGAGCTCTCACCTATTATATATCTTCTTTAATTCTTGGAAAACAAGGATATTCAAAAAGGCTGCTGTAGTTCCAATATTTAAAAAAGGAGAGAAGAATAATACTCAAAAAAATCCTGTACGTCAGTTAGCCTGAGCTGGTTCTTACAGAAAGTGAGACTTAATGTGACTGATTCTCTGGCATCAATTCTCAGTTCAGCCTATCCAATTTTTTTAATTCTATAGGTGAATGTTTTTTGAGACCAATAGATTTCTCTAAATACTTACCATTTACCAAGAAAAATAAAAACCTAGGTCTGAATATGTATGCAAGAGAGATGGAATAGGGATATTGGATTTTTCAAAGAGTAACAAATTTCTTGCTTCCACTTTCTAAACAAAGGAATTTAATTAAACAAGTGATTCTTCATCTGCATTTCTGAAGGAAAATAAAAAATCAAATTAATGGTGAAACAAAAGAAAGGATCGCTCTAACCAAGTGAGAGCCTGGACTCTAAGTGAACTGTTTTCCTCACCAGATATTTTGGCCTAATGACAAATTCTGTATCAGAGAAATGCATATTGCTAGTACCTGATTCTCAAGAAGCTCCAAGACAGAATTTGATTTGTGATGGCCAAGAATTTTCAGGCTGCTTTGGTTAATGTCATGATGAGGTATAAAGCAGTCAAAGAGTAGAAGCTTCTCTGTTTGGCATAAACTGTTTACACAAGTGTTAGAAGGGCTGAGAAAGGCTATCTCTTAGAAGAAAGGAAAGGACATGTTCAAAGTCTGTACTCCATCAACGTTAAGGAAATGTTTTGTGAATACAATGCAAAAGAGAAAAAATCTGGAAATAGAGTATGGCTTTGGAAGCCTTTTACATAAAGTGTTATGTCATATCCAGTGATTCCTTTTAGTGACCTGTTTTGTTTGGGTTTTTTTCTGCTTTCTACCCATTTACATTTTCTATTTTTCTTTATTTTTGTCCCTTGACTTGGCATCTATGAGTGGAAGTGACTGAAGAGGTTATAAATAGTGCTTTCATTTCAGTCACAGTTAGTAAAACAGCCAGGTTATTGGAAGAGTCACTGGTTTTGCAAAGAAAAACTATCATTTTTTCTTGACAGGAACATGGAAAAGAGCAGTAAATTATTGACAGTTATCTAAGCAATTATATTAATTAATTGTTGGTGATTGGTGAGGCAATAAATTATGGGTAAGATAAAATGCTTTTGCAGAATTACCTTAATCATAATTAAAAGAGAGTAAGAAAATACACTTCCAGCACAGTCATATACACAATGCTTGATTCACAAACGATTCAAGAATGTGAATCAAGCAGTCTTATACAATTTGTGTCTCAAAATATCTGACAAAATGGTGAGGATGTCAGAGGTAGCTGAAAAACTAGTTCATTGATTCTTTGAGAAGACATATATAATACTGATCTTATCTCTGTAAATGGCATTGTCAAAATGATAATTACAATATCTCTCTGATATTTCATTTTTTGTCCTAAAGAAAACTCAAAAATGTAAAGGTTGAAAAGAAAGCACACTCCAGTGGAACAGATGTTGTAAAACGAGTAAAAGTAGAAAGGTGAATTATATGTTCCCTAAATAAACAGACAGGAAAGACAGTCATCAAAAGCATTATGATCTCCAAGAGCCTGAAGTTGGAGTCTAGACAACTACAGCCTTAAAATATTTTTATCTATTTTGATTACTCCCAATCTCTGATCCTGCCACTGTCTGGTTTTGATGCTTCATATACTGTTGTATTATGAAGGATTCCTCGTCCACTATTGGCAAACAAGATTCAGAAGCTTCCACTGTTTGTTCCTTTTCCTGTCTTTTTGTAGAACTAGAGCCACTTATCTTTTTGCCAGCAGAAAGGCTGACTTGATGCTGAGCTTGATCTTAAAGCTTTAGCGTTTGTTTTTGTGAAGTAAAGCAGTAGGAAACATTACTCACCAGCCAATGATACAGTGAAGTCACAGTCTATAAACTTCAGTCTAGGAATTCAAACTAAAATTCTACTCTATATCCATTACATGACTATCTCTTCCTTTTCAATTTGATTTTCTATAATGTCTCCCAAGAAAGAGTTAATAATTAACTATAACCTTATGCTAAGCATGGAACTCCTGTTAGTAATTGTGGTGTATATTCAGTTCTTACTAGTTCCTACTATGTGTTCTTTGAAAGGTGTTTTGGGACTTTCTGAAGTCTGAATGTCATCATCAGGGTAATTAGATGTTCCTGTTCATCCTTTGAAGTACAAACATCTTGCTCATTAGTTGTTTATAGTGCTACTTAGCAGACATATACTCAAGCTCTTACTTCTTAATTTGCACATCTGTAAAAATAAGATATCCTATTTTATGCCTGTTTAGGACCATCTGTTCCTATATCTAGGATAGTCCAATATAAGAACAATTTGTTAACACTGGTGTGTACATCTGTTAGAAGGTTTACATGTTCACTAGATAGAACTTGACTCTCCCATTGTAACCTCCAGAAATAAGTCTTCATTTACCTAGATAAAATAACTTGAATTACTCCAATATAACCAAATAACTTCAGTATGAGAGATAGGAAGCGCCTACAAAAAGTATCTCAAAACTCAATGCTGAGTCTTCTGGAAAGCAGGGACCCAGGTGCTCAAATTACTTTTGGCAGAGGAAGAATTTGAACCTAGGCCCTCTATGTGCTAGCTTGTTTTCTAATTACTCGCTACTATCATGTGGAAGATGGGCCATAATTTCTTCAGATGAGCTTGACCTGGATCATTCATTTTAACCATGAATATCGTTGCCTATGGGTGAATTCTTGAGGAGGTTATTGTCACCTTTTATAAGATTTTTCTGAGTAGTCAGATTACTGTTATCTGCTTACTATATTGTTTTTGTGTGTGTTTGAGTGCATCTTGCTCTTTTGTGAACTATGATAGTTGAGGCAATAAGAACATGCTCCTTGTAGTAAGCATTTAAAATTCCAGCATTTGAACATCCCCATCTCTCTTACATAACTCTTAGCCCGGGTTTCCTGCCAACAGAACAGCAAAATCTGAGTTCCAGGAAACAACAATTAAAGTTAGGAGGCCTACTCAAAAGTTCCTAGGTGAAACCCAAGGACATTAGGTGACAGGTGAGGAGATTAAACACTCCAGCATCTGGAGCAAATCAAAGGTCATATGCAATGTGTCACACAGACAGCATGTTCTCCGTTGTGGAACAAAATAATAGGATATTCAGTGGCAATAAAAATTAACAATCACCACTACTACATTGTATAATTTTTCAGGGAAGTACTAGGCCAAATAAATTTTGTTTCAAAACTAATATATCATAAAATACTGTATATTCTGCACTTCATACCAAAGCAAGTCTGTGATAGAACTGTCAGGGCCTTGAGTACACTACCAGGATTTAATAGCCCTGACCTGTGTCACTTGGGGTCTTCAGCAGTAACACTATGTCACTTAAAGCTACCACTCTGGAAAGATCAGAAAAGGTGCTTGTTCATGAGTTCTCAAAGATTTCCCTAGAAGAAGATATGGAAGACACATTTCGGCTAATGTGGTTTAGATTGAAAGTGTAACCAAAGATCTGCTATTTTGCCTTCTATGAAACTTGTATAGAAACATTAAACTCTCTTAAGATCTCACTCTTTTCAAATTATTTTTTAATGATGGGTTTAATCAGGAGTTGCTGATGGTTTGCTTGCAAAGAATATTGATAGATTTATAACTGCACTACAGATTTAGGAAGAATGTAATGTTACGGACAAAGAAGAAAATTGTAGCATGTTCCTTATTCATAGGAACAAAAATAACTGAAAGCACAAGAGACTAACTTCTCATGAGGCAGAAGACTTAATTTAGACAGATCTACATTCATGAAAACAAAACTAAACTAACTTTCAGGAAAACCCTGCCATGGGGTAGGATTTTCAATCACCAAATCTCCTAGTAAGTCTTAATTTACTCTAGGCTTACCTGTTATAGTGTGAGAGAAAAATAATGAAACACTCCCCCACAGAACAACTACTGCTGTTTACACCTCATGCCTGAAGCAATTTACATTCTTTAGCCCAGTTGGTTTGGGGTTTGGGTTTGTTTGGGGTTTTTTTTAATTACTATTGGTTTTTTAATGAACATGAAAATACTTAAATTACAGGAAAATGAAATGTTGCCATTTTCTTTCAGAAAACCTCTCATTTGTAGCTTCTGGTGAAGCTGCAATTCCTAGATTTGTTACTACACAACTGAAATCCATTTATAAGTTGCCATTACAGAATTTCCTTTACAAAATTTTCTATAAAAGTCACAATTCATAGTATGCTTTGAATAAGTTCTAAATGTAAAATAAAATATTGTCAAAACTTTGAAGTGCATTTTCACCCCAGATTTTTAGAATGAACTCTAAATACTAACAATTTTGATTATGTCTTCTTTAATATATTTGGCACCTATTATTTAAGTTTCATACAACTTCTGTATTTGCCCAGAACTAGCATTAAATTAAATAAACAATTAAAAACTGAGAGCTCTCATTTTTCCAAGTGGATCTCTCTAGCAAGTTCATATAAAATATTTCCTAAAATGCATTAAAACTAAGTTTTCAATAGATCTTTTGGTTATAAAATAATCAAATTAACTTTTCCATTTTAACATCAAGTTTTCATATCCTTTCCCATTACAAATCAATGGTGTCTTTCATTCTAAGTTACAGAATTGATTCTTTGATAACTGATGTTCTCAAATTTGTTTGTCTAATTTCTTTGTACTTTTAAAACAGAGACAAAGGAGGAGATGAGGTGATAGTTTTATTTTTCTCAAAGCTCCAATGTTTCAAAATGAACTGAAAAGGAGGATAAACTGAAGTCATTGTCCAATTCTGCAAAGTGTTGGTTATAAACCACATTATTAAAATATATCAATGGCAAAAGCCTGAGCCGTAGCTTTTACCCATTACTTAACTAGTCTCAAGAGAAATAGTCAAATACAATTTTACTTTATGAGCTTATTTTCAATTACATTGCATACATTAAAAATGTCTGAAGGTCATAGATTCACAAAACCACCTTTCCCTCTCACTTCCAAAAGCAGAAATTCTAAATGGCAATTCAAGTTATAATGATGTTGACATAATTATAAAAATTGTTCTCTCTCATCTTAAACTAACCTGTCAGGCAAAGATTTTAAAAGAATTAAATATGAATTATTTATATTTTGTTGTTTACAGCATCTCCACAATCAGAAATACTTTTACTGTTTTATTCCACTCCAGGTCAGGAATTTGAAGGGGAAGAAGATGCTTCCTTATAAGTCAGCAAACATGTGAAAATTGGAACAGCTTGTCCATTGCAGACTGAGGCAGGCAGGGATGTAAAAGCAGTCCTTTGGGAGCCAGAAGCCAGAGTCAAGCTTGAGTTCAAAGTGTGTTGACCCATCTGATGCAGACAAATCTCTGAGTTGTTGGAAAGGAATAAATTTTGCTATATACACCTCAAGGACTACTAGCAGCTGTTTCAATCCAAGAGTCTGAGCTGTTCTGGTATGAGTGTACGAGATAATGTCTCTATTTTTTCTCCATGCAAAAGTAGCCTGGCATTTAATTTATCTTACACAACAGTGTTGTTTTTCCTTATTACAGGTCTCTCCTTTTCTAATTTTTGTATGTGTTTCAGTAAAACAAGTTGCATTAAAGCCTTTCCTTTCTTTTTTTTACATACTGGGTGCTATAGAAGATAAACTATGGGATAATATAAGAAAAAAACTAAACAAAACAATAAAACAACAAAAGAAAAACATTTTTCATTGAAATGATCAACCTGTCCCTGGAAAATGTAATAATATAATAATATTGCTTTTGCTCTCCACTGTGTTCAGAGCTTTTTTTATTTTTGTTTTTCCTTAATATATTTATTTATAAATGGACTAACAATGTTGTATTCACTGGATTTTCATTCAAGATGTTAATGAGTGACACAAAAGATTTCATTCTTTTCTCCTAAGGATTCATTTTACATATGATCAGAATCTCAAGAATGAGAGAAAAGAGAAAGATTCATGCATAGTTTGCTTTCATTAGCAATGTTCGAAACTTAGCAAGCTCCTTCCTTGTAAACTCTAATTTGCATGATTTTTTTTTAAGTTCTGCTGTTGTAGATCTATGCCAAAACTACTCAAAAGTTTTTCTATTTCTCACCTCATGAAGAGACATTACCTACCTTTTAGAGAACTGGCTGTTCCCTTGCTATTACTGTGGTCTTACCCCATTTAGTGGCAAGAAGCTGCTACTAGGAAATATCAGAGACAGCATGAAGCATGATTTAAAGGATACTATACAAAGAAAGACATCAAATTCAGGGTAGAGAATAAAATGATAATCAAAATATGTTTTAATTCTTGCTAAGGTTTTCTATCAAAGAAATATGACAGTGAAAGAACAACCAAAATACAGGAGGATGTTTCATTCATATTACAAGGTACAATAAAAGCTGGATGGCTAGCTCTTACTTTACACTGAATATATGCATTTAAACAATTTAAAATTGCAAATAGGTAGGAAAAAATAACAGATATTCTTTCATGATGTGGTGGTTTAGGACCACTTTTATCATCTAGGGGGCAGGTTCAATAAAGGTGATGGAAAACTGAATAAAGTTTGCAGCAGCTGAACAGTTTATTACAGGGGGGTTAAATTAGGGGAGTAGGGATAACCCACAGGAACCCCAGAATTACACAGAGGAACACTCGACACACAGGGAAAAAAAACTAAAAGAGAAAAATGGACAAAGGGAACTGCACTTTCAGCTAGATGGCTAGCTGAAAAAGCAGTGGGGAAGGGTAGGAAAAGCTGTCTCTCCCTTCCCTCTCTCTTGGAGGTACTTCTGGCCATTGAGTCTTTCTGAAAAACACAAAAAGAAATTAAAACAACTCCCTCCCACCACCTCCCCAAGAGAGGTTACTTGCTTGCCAAGCTGGAAATGGCTCTTGTGGTGAGAGAAATGGGTGGAATAACACTGTCGAGTAGCCTGCAGGCGCTGGGGACCGGAGCTGTGTCCCTTCTCTCAGAGCAGCCGAATAAGAGCCTGAGGCAGGGCTGTTGCTTCAGCTTTTAAGCCTTCTCCTTCTCACTTGGATCTCGTTGCTTTCTACCAGGCCAAGCCCTCTCCCCATTGGTTAGTGGGCCTGAGCCCCACCTTGGTTCTGGTGTTTTCTCATCGAAGAACCACAGGTTTTGTGTCCCACCCGCCGTCTTTGTTTTCATGGCTGCACCACCTCCGGGAAAGCCCCGGCGCCACTGCCGCTTCTATCGCTAGTATGATGCCAGCGTTGGCTCCCCGTCACTGTCCAAAAGCGGTGGCCGGGGCCGGCCGGGGCCGCCGCACCTGTTCCAGGGACCTGGGCAATGACCGTGTGTCCCGTACGCTGCCCTGGGGCTTCCCCCCGGGCCTTGCAGGGGCTCCCCCACGGCCGCTGCCCACCCCGGGACCAAGGGACCACGCACACTGTGTGGGGAGGGGCGGGAGCAGGTGGGAACGGCACCCTCCCGTCCCCGCTCCGTCCCCCACTCCCGGGAGGCTGGGGAGCTATCTCCGCCCATCCCGAGACGGCCCCGAGGGAAACGAGAAACTGCTGCTGTCGGCCCCGGCCCCGGCCCGATCTCAGGTTCCTCCCCCTCCCCCAGCAGTTTTAAGGGAAATGGAATTTTAACTCAGGCAGGTAAGTGAGCTCTTCTTACCCCCTTTTTTCCCCAAAAGTCCAAGGAACACCCCCAAAGCCCCCCTTTGACCATCTCCCCATGATTCCAGCCCCTCCAAACCAGTACACATGAAGAGAATATCCATACATGTATCTGTGAGTACACAACACATGCTCTCCATGTCTCCCTAAAGTTTATCAGCCTATGTATGAAGATTTCATAATGACCAGAATAATTTACTAGTGATTGAAATATTTTCAAATTTAACTTTTCCAAACCAGATTGAAAGTCTCAAATTGAAGTTAAAAAAAAAATTAAAAATCACCATTTTGATAAGAAGGGAGTCACGGTTATAATGCGATGGATTGGAGAATTGCTCAGGAATTGGGAAAAGAGCTAGAAAGCAAATTCATGTGACTTCAGAAGGTGCCTGTTGCTATTTGAACTTTCTAGAAATTAGTTCACAAGGTAATTGAATGGCTGCAAAAACAATTTTGACCTTTTATTGGAATTTTTCTCAAATTTGCAAAACAACTACGATGCCTAAATAAAGCAAACATCTAGATCATTTAAAATAACACACCAAACTTACAGTAATTATCATATAGAAAGATGCAATTACAAAATATACAGATCTTAAGCTTTACATACATTTTGATAAGCGCTCTGTTTGCTTCCTTGCAAATAGTTTCATATATGCATCTTCCTTGCATTAAAGTTTCATGTGAATTTATAATTTTATACATTACAAAAAACATGGAAAATGAAAAACACTAAAAACCCCAAAGTATTTGAAAAGATATCAGAATATAACAGAAAAATAACAGTCAGGACATATCTGCCAAGAACAGCTTTTGACAGAAAAGTTTAATTCATTTCTGACATTTTAACTAGCCTCGTATATCAGTGAGAAGTCCAGTCTTAAGTACAACTTGTAATATTCAGGCAGTATGTTCGTAAACCATTTAAGAAAACAATGTCTTTAGGAAAACTACGGTAGAGGTACAATTCTCCTTGGAAAACCATATTGCAAAATTTACTGCAGGTTCAGAAAAACTGAAGGATTTATGGATTGGTTCTTAGTCTGGTAATAGAGGATTTCTTAAATAATCAGGCCAGTAGAATAGAGAGTTCAGGTTTTATCATACCGTAGGACAGTTTTCATGGGCTGAATGAGATGGTTAGAAATAGTCAATCTTAAAAAAACCCCCAAACAATAAAAATCAGAGTTAAACCAAACAAATAACCAAACTCACTTTTTTCATTTAGAAGAGCTACACAGTACAAATGTAAGAATGTTAAATTGTACTCAAATACAAAGTAAATAAATAACTATGTAGGAGTTCTGCAGAAAGGTTTCTGAGGGTTTTGAAGTTATCACAAGCTAAACATGAATGAAAGACACCATAATGCTTAAAAAGCAGTTACCCTCATAGTTTGTTGCATGAGTAGCAGAATAGGCTGCAATATGTATAACATTATCCTCTGGGAGACTTTTGTGAAGGAGAAAGGGAAAACTGAATTCATCAATTTTTTTTTTATTTTTTTTTTAGCAAAGTTTTGCCATGCAAAATGGAGTAGGGGTTTTTTTCCTCCCTTTTTATTTCATTTTCTGTGATCTATAGAACAAGAAAAAAATGGACATAAATTTCAGCTAGGATGTCAGGCTAGACACTAGAGATTTTTTTTCTATCACTAAGTTTAGCAAGATATATAATAGATTGCCTGGAGAGTCTGTGGTTTTCTCTGTCATTAAAGCCGTTTAGAACAGATGGTGAGTATCTGACAGAAGTGATGTAGCAATGCCCAATTCTCTCTTGGGGCAGAAGGATAGATTAAATGACCCTTAAGGTTCTCTCAGTTTCCCCTGCCCTCTTTTTCTACCAAATCTAAGATACTTTACAGTACATTAAATTTTCCAATTCACTTTGACTACTGAAACTATGTTTTGTATGGTGTAATGGACTGAAATGTTGTTAATATATTTAACATTGTCAAAATCATACTAAGCCTTTTTTCTCAAGCTGCAAGAGAACAACTGCCTGTCTGCAAAGCACCCTCCTTCCTCAGTAAGCTTCCTGACTGGAATTTGGACTGTGAAGGGAAACTTGAGATAAGACTGTTGCCTCATCACATCAGGTCTGAGGAGAAGTAAACAAGGCTCCATTGGGTGGTGAAGAAGGGGTTTGGGTGTGCTATAGCAAAACCACGTACACACGGGACATTCACATGAGAGGCAGCTGAGAAGGGATCATAAACTATCAAAGACCCCCAAAGCACCCTCCAGACTCATTCCCGAGGCCTTCCACCACCAGAGAATGGCACATGATACAAGTGAGGCAACAAATCCAGAGCCTGTCATAAGAGACTGCAAAGCTTCCCGTCCTCCAGGGGAGATGCCTGGCATCTCCTAAATGTATATTAACGCATTGGATTCTGTGGTTTTGGATCCTCGCCACAAAGAAGACCAGAATAAGACCCATGGGGTGATTCTGAGTTCCACAGCGTGGTGATACTCTTGTTATTAATCTCTGTCATCCTCTTTCTTCTACCCTCCCCACTGCCTCAGCCTTTTCCTGTCTCTTTCTCTCTCCCTGCCTCATATTTACTGTTAAATAAAATCCATATCATTGATTTTGGCCTAGTTTGTCCCTTAATTAGGGGAAACGTATTTCTAATAATTTTAATAACTGGATCATAACATACAGAGAGAAGGAAGCCATGATCTTTATGTTGCTTACCAGTGTTCCCTTGCGATAGAGCACTGTCTTCTCCATGAAGACAATGAATCTAGCATTTATTTTCCCCAAAGGTATTGGATAGACTAAAGGATGTATGTGTGACTATGTCAAATCAACTAACTCTTCCCTGTCGAACAATTTTTGGCACATTGAGCCCATGGAAGGTGTATTGGGTTTCTTTGGTCAAATTTTGGTAGTGAGAGGGCTGTAGGGGAAGCTTCTGTGAGAAGTTGCTGGAAGCTTCCCCATGTCCAGCAGAGCCAATGCCAGCTGGCTTCAGGACAGATCCACCACTGTCCAAGATAGGGACAATCAGGAGCGATAGTGATGCCTCTATGATAACATATTTAATAAGGAAGAAAAAAAGGTAAGGGAGGCAGATGAAGATGGGAGACAGAGAAAAGCAGAGTGAGAACATATGAACAACAATGTAGACACCAAGTTCACTGGAGAAGAGGGGGAGGATGTGCTCCAGGCACCAGAGCGGAGGTCCCCCTGCAGCCCATGGTGAAGACTGTGGTGAAGACCATGGTGAAGCAGCTGTGCCCATGCAGCACATGGAGGAAAATAGGGGTGCAGAGATTCTTCTGCAGTTCCTGCAGGAGACCACAAGGGAGCAGGTGGATGCTAGAAGGAGGCTGTGATCCTGTGAGAGGCCCATGTGGGAGCAGAGTCCTGGCAGGGACCCGCTGTCCTGAGAGGAGAGAAGCCCACATTGAAGTAAGTTTTCCTGGTGTAGCTGTTTGAATAACAAGGCTTTCGAAGGGGGGTGTAAGAGAGCAATCCACTTACCTGAGTTAAAATTCATTTTTTCCTCAAAGCTGTTTCCCTGAAGCTGGGAGAGGGGGGAAGCTGAGATGAGGGCAGCCCTATCCGGGGCAGGGCAGGTGGGTTGCCCCCGGCCAGTACCGGGGTGGTGGGCTGCGGGAA
>VXBA01004489.1:122455-148792 GCA_013399895.1 Serilophus lunatus | reverse complement strand
GGGACTGAAACTCATGAGTTCTTCATTGAGAAAACACCAGAAACTGAGGCAGGGCCCAGCAGGATGGACCAATGGGAAGCCAGCAGGACCAGGAAGAAGGCGACGATATTCACGCGAGACGAGAAGGCTTAAAAGTCAAAGCACGGCCCCACCCCACTCTCTTTTTTGGCTGCTGCTGCAAGGAGAAGGATCAGAGCCCCGGTGTCCAGCACCCGCAGGCCACGGCGGGATTCCACCCATTTTTTTCTCAACCCAGGAGCTGTTTCCAGCTTGCTAGCAAGTATCCTTCGGAAAGGGGAGGGAGGGAATCGTTTTCACCTCTGTGTTTTTCAGAGAGTTTGGAGGGGCCAAAGTCCTTTGGAGAGGGAAAAGAAGGAGACACCCTTTCCTACCCTTCCTCCTTGTTCCTTTCAACTAGTCATCTGGCTGAAAGGAACAGTTCCCTTCCTTTTTTTGTTCTATTTTTTTTTCCCTTTTGTGTGTTTTTTTTCTTGCGTGTTGGGGGTCCCTCAATGTAACTCTAGGGTCTTCGGTGGGTTACTCCTACCTCTCTAATTCAAATTCCTTGTAATAAATTGTTCATCTGCTGAACATTCTATTCAGTTTTCTGTCACTTTAATTGAACCTGCCCCCTGAACGCTAAAAGGTGGATTAAACCACCACACCTGGTAGGACTTATGGCCTGTGGAGGACCCACACTGAAGCAGCCTGTGCCTGAAGGACTGCACCCTGTGGAAAAATGACATGTGTGGCAGCTTTGTTGGACTTATGCTGGAGAGATTTGTGAAGGAATGTCTCCCATGGGAGGGACCGATGGGAAGCAGGGGGAAGGACTCCTCTCTCTGAGCAGCAGCAGGAACAACATTCCCCATCTCCCTGCACTGCTGGGGAGAAGGAGGTAGAAATTGGAAGGAGTGGGGTAGGGGAAAAATGACTTTAATATTTTTCTTACTTCTCATTCTTAAGCTCTGTCAGTAATAAATTTTATTGATATCCCCACATGGAGTCTATTTTGCCCCTGACAATGGTCAGTAAGGAATCTATCAAGGTCCTTATCTCTACCCAGGATCCCTTAGTTATGTTTTCTCTTTTCTGTCTGTTTTCAGAGGGCAGTGAGAGAGCGGCTTTAGTGGATACTAGGGATCCAGCTAGGTTCAGACCATTACAAAAGGGAAGAACACCCACCTGATTTTTGAAAGCATGCTATAAGTAAGCTTTTAAAAGTCTATGATGTTTCAGAAAGTGTATTAGTGTTATACTCTGGCATAAAGTTTTTGTAGGTACTGGAGTTACTTCAGCTGACCCTTCAAGATGAAAAGTGTTGATCTGCCTATTTTCCCAGGAGTTGTTTTCTATCATATTCTTATTAAGTCAAATAAAGGAGAAAAGAACAAGTGAGTCTCCAAATAGCAGAGCAATACTCATTTAAATAGGAATTCAGCAAATATATTCAAATTGAAAAATAGATTTGGAAGTAAAGGTAAGCTTTGGACATAGAATAGTATATTTTTCATTAATAGACACTGAGTGATCATTTTAGATATCTTCTATTTCATCTTCAATGTTTGATGAACTATGGTCAGATTTTTCATGTTAATATTCTCTTTTCCTGATGCTTAACTTAAAATGTCCAAATGAAATTTTAGGTTGATATGTCATTTTTCAAGGGAAACTGTATAAAACATGAAGTTTGTCAAATGTCCTTTTATTTTTTATAGTCATAGGGTAGATAAATTTCAAATTTCTTTGCATTAATGTTCCAGTACTTCACTGTTCACTGTTTCAGTAGGCAGAGAAAAAAATAAATATATTAAAAAATAAAAGAAAATTCAAAAAGGATTTTTCTAGGTAAAGTTCATTGTAGCTTGTGGTAAAGGAGCACAGGAATTTGGCTTAGTTTTCTTATGATTAGAAAGTCTAGTCTAGTCTTAGTCTGTGTTTCTGAATGATTCAGCCATTTTCCTTGTGAACTTTTCATAATTAATATGTCACTCAAAACTATTCAAATTAGATAAAGGACGGCATTTCTTTTTTTAATCTATATAGCTCATAGTTTTTCTTCTTTTGCTGCTAACAAAGTATTTTACTAATGGTTTAGTATTTCTGAATTCTAACTTTTCTCAAAGTCATCAATTGAAACACAAAATATGTTATTTACTTTTCAGGATAAAGAACATTAAGTATAATTTGGTATACATAATAAAAAGCTGACTAAGTAATTCCATTAGGGAAAAGAAAAAAAACCTGCTTATTTTGAATAACGAAGAAAAGTTTTGTTCCACAGTCTTCTTTATTGTAGAAAAGCAAATATATCCACTGTTACTATAGACATTCTTTATTACTGTTTTATGTGTAAATTTCAATTTAATGTTGTACATACAACAGCAGATGTAATAATATCATATGGATCAAGATAAACAAGTCATGTAAAAAGAATGCTGAGACATTGTCTTCTGCTGTCCTGCATTCTCCTTTAATGGTATCTTCTCTCTGTCCCAAAATTCAGTGGTTCTGTATGGGGGTTTTAGAACATTGATAAAAATTTGTTTCTAAAACACTATTACTTATTTTGTTTAAAGGGAAAAATCTAACCAGTGTGTGGGAAGATGACTGAGAGTAAAAAGATAATGGCACGGAAGTTAAAGGGAAAAATACAACTGCTACTCCCCGGATGGAGCATACCCCACCTCCCATACACAATACAAGAGAGGGTGGAGCAGACTGGAGACACTGTGGCCAGACTCTGTTGAAAACTTTGAAGAGGAGGGGACTCAGTGGTACTTTCTAAGCCATACAGCAGCTGAAAACAAGAGACAAAGGAAGTTGTCTTGACGTTGAAACAACTGTGGCAAAATCACTCTCTTTGGACTGATGCATGTCCCCATCCCAAGGTTATCTCAGGTAATACTCTGAGATACCCACCTACAAGGTACAACCATCCCTCGCAGAGCAAGTTGTACATCTAAAACCACTCAAGCTCCACCTAACCATAAATAATACAAAAGTAAGTTAAGAATGGCAAGTGGGGGAAGACTCCAGTGTAACTTCAGTCAATGAGCTGAATCTGTCTTCTCCACCATAGGGGCACCTGCATGCTGAATGATTATCTCAAGCTACCTTTTATTGGAGACTAGAGCTCATTAGTGTATTGCTTTGAATTAGTATATTGCTTTGAATGTATTTTTGCAGTCAGATACAATCACCAGCAATTCTCAATCCTTAAACTGTTACAATTTTATTAATAAAGAGTGTTATTCTGTAAACTGTTAATGTGAGTCCTTTAATGGTGGGTGGTCATTTAAGTGGGTAAAAGCATGGAGATCCAGGAGGGGGTCTCTCTGTTTGGAGTGTGACCCTGAACAAGTCACCTGAACTGCCCTCTAATCTTGTGAACTGCACAGTGAAGGGTCCTCATTACGGGAGACTGACAGACTGGTCAGACGCAAGCCTCTCAACTTTCCTGGGGCACTGACAGACTAATCTACACTAAGGGCTTGAGTAAATCTCTCCTTTTCACATGACACAGAGCCTAACAGAATAAAATATCAGGTAAATAAGAAGCAGAAAACTCAAATTACAGAGGATATGTATGAACCAGTAATATATTTTTTGTTGTTACAAGAAGGAAGTGCAATCTTTCTCCATAACATTAAAAATTGTATTTTGAAATACTTGCATCTAATTGCTAATTGTTAAGGAGCTCAGTCTAAAGAATACATCTAAAGAATCAGTCTAAAGAATATCAAACTTGTCCTATTATGTAGACTGTATATGCATCAAAAAATGTGGTTACAAAAATCCCATCACAAGAGTAAGAAAGCAAACAATCTGCATCTGTAACAAATAATAAGTAAGAATACCTAGTTATAGATAGGGCCTTAATCAAGTGACTAATTATCCTAATAAAATGCATATCCTGGCAATAAGCACTGAGGGCAGAACACATACTTGAGGTATGACAAATTATATGGGACTTGCCAATCCACCTGTTGGTAGACAATGAAAGATGGAAAGGCATTTGTTGTGTTAGCTATTAGACATATGTGTTTCTGCCATGGGAGTCTCCTCAACCCTTCTTGGAGTGTATGCAGACGGGAATAGGAAAAGTGCTACTCCTCTTTGTGACTTCCGTATTGGCCTTTGGACTCTGGCAGGAATCTCTAGTCCTTAGGTCCTTGGCAAATTGTTCTCATCATTTTATTTTAAGTTTTAATCAGAATTGTTTTCACATTTCTGCTACCAGAAAATTTAGGTGCTTTCCTAGAATTTAGAATGACACTTGTACAAGCATTTATGTCCTTTTCTACCTTGAACTTGTTTGCATTTTTGTTATATCTGTACTACAGTGCAGCTACAATTTCATTGTAGCAACATTGCAATTATCAGACCAAATATTCTTAAAATATACAGAGGACTCCATATTTCCAAGTTTCCAATTACAGCAGCGAAATCTCAGTGATTAAGCTTTCTTCAGTTCATTCTTTCTTCAGTTCACATTCTGTTGGTCCCAACAGGCCTGTGTGAAATGTATCCTGAGAAACACCAGACTGCTGAATTTGCCACGTTTGATCTTCTTTTATAGTCACAAATACAGCACAGAGACAAATCTAACTCTTCACTGAAAAATACCTTACTCATATTGTCAGATTAAATTAATTGTACTTGTAACTAAATCATTTTCCAAAAGGTTTAGTACTGCAGTGAGGCCATGGTGAACTAGTGTTATGTTTGTCTTCAGTCTTTCCTGTTGTAATCTTGACAAGTGGATATCCCTATTTAGTCTAGAGGAAGTATTCTATTAAAGCACCAATCAGGAGTAAGACGACCTCTGTACATCATACAAAGTGCAATGCCATCTGATTTCCTAAGCAGAGGTAATTTTTTTCAGTGGCAAGTCTCATTCAGTAAAGGAATTTTCAGGAGTTTACAGAACTTTTTGAGAGTGCTTACTTTCATAAAATCATAGAATGATAGAATGCTTGTTGTAAGTGACCTAAAAGACATCTTAGTTCCAATCCCTCTGCTGTGGGCAGAGATACTTTCCACTAGACCAGGTTGCTCCAAGTCTCATCCAGCCTGACCTTGAACACTTCCAGGGCATACACAACTTCTCTGGGCAGCCTGTTGCAAAGCCTCACCATCCTCACAGTAAAGAATTTTTTACTTATCTAAATATACCCTCTTTGCTTTCAAAGTTGCTACTCCTTGTTCCATCACTAAATTATCCAATTCTACGTGTAACAAGTAAAGAAATATTTGAGCTAATTGCTCTGGATCAGATTGTCAGCTGGTTTAAAGTCATTGAACTATTTAAGTAAATAAGACTACGACAATTTTCATAAGTTAAAAAGTTTGCACTCTGATGAAAAAAAATTGCCTATGTGAGGTCAAAAAGACCTTACAGACAGATGATGATTCTGAACACCCGTATATTGCTCACATGCAGCTACTACACTAAACAAGCTTAGCTGCAATGTATGAAGAGAGTGTTGCACTCTGCACTAGTATTTGGGAGACCAGTTCAAAAGAGAGGATCCTTGAACAAAGGGAACTTTAGCTTTTTTCTTGGAGTTACTACGTTACACTTTCCCACGTTACCTGGTTTTAGTGTAGGACCATCACAGTGCAACTGTCATGGACATATCCCAGTGCATACTCCTCTATATATTTTATTTAACTAATGTACTCTATTTAATATACAAAGGAAGAAAGTAAAAGAGAAAACTGAAGAAAGAAGAGAACATCAACGGGCTTGGCTTATTTTCTGAAGAAACTAAAGGAGCAGAGGAATGAGCTGGAGAGAGGCTATAAAGAGCAGAAGAATTATCTTCAGCTTGGAGAAAACAGGTCTGGAAGTGTGAGTATTTGTTTTGGGTAGAGAAGAAGGAATATATGCAATGAGAGAAAACTACACTGAAACTGGATTATTTTAGCAGTCTTTACTTGGAATAATCTGAGCTTCAGTGTATGTTAATTAATGCTTAGTCAACAATAGTGTGGGGGTATTTTGACAAAATTAATAAGAATAGAAAATTGAAAACATACTGTAAATAGCTTTCCACATAGATGGCACAGACAGCTATATGTATAAAGTTATGGATTTCATCACAAATTCAAAACATAGCCCCATACCAGCTACTATGAATAAAAGTAACTCTACGCCAACCAAAACCAGCACAAGCCTAGCGAATAATTTTTTTGGAAATTATTAGTATAGAAGCACTTCTAGTATGTGAAATACAACTTAGAAAGTATATATTCTTGGATAAGATTATTATAATTCTTTAAAATGGAAACTCTTTGATTTCATATGTTAAAGTTCAACATAAATTTAACCAATGATGGCTTATATCTTTCCTGTTTCACTACTCCAAATCTCTAAATTTCAGTATTGGGCTGTCTTGTCCTACCTCCTGAATTTAAAACCGAAATACTTCAACAGAGATAGAAACTATGAAAATTATCCACAGTGCTCTCTCGTTGATAGCTCTGCCACTCTTTGAAACAGCTGAATTCCCAATGAGCCAGTTGTCACTCCAGTTAGCAGCAGAGGCATCTATTTCTGTACTTAGGCTGTAGCACATGTTAATGATTCTGAATACAAGAAGGCATGCAAAACTGACTTTGCATTCCATGCCCTTAAGCAAGTCTGTTATCCATGTTGTGAAAACATCAAGTTAGCATTTTTGTTGTAATTATTTGAGCTTATTACGTATTGTGTTTCTACTCAGAGACATTTTCTTCCAAAGCAGTTTATGCAACTACTAGCTGAGAAAGGGCAAAGCAGCACTCCAGAGGAATCTGTCTTAAGATAGCCTCATCCAACTTTCCCTTGACAAAGCTGAATGTGTTTTATCATTGAATAAGTCCACAATGTACCTATTGTATGTCTCAGCAAAGAGTAATTCAGGGCCGTCTGTGAAAGAACACATTTTCATCACTAAACAAGTGATTATAATAATTCTTAAATTATGTATGTTTATGCCAAGCAGGACTATGATACTAGTGTCATCCAGAGATTTAAAAGGCAGTGTTTCAATTAAATAGTAGATTCCCTACAGTAAGAATCACAGCCTCAGTAATCCACAAGTCCAAACAAATGTATTTTGATGAAATAAGAAAGAGACTCATTAGTGCCACCCTCATAAAGAAATGCTTCTGCAACTGTTGGGAAGTGGTGAAGCCTACTGCAAAGCTCATATATAGTTTTCATTTAGGTAAGTTGTAAGACTTTCATCCTACTTTTTATTCATGCTGGTCTAAGTGCAGAAAAGTTCAATGATCAACAATGGAGCTGGGTTGAAAAATGTAATGTCTGCACCTGCTGACTGAAGAGTGATGCAATCCCAATGTCTGAGGTCATTGTAGCAAATGCTCCTTTTTTCGAATGGGAACATGTGGTTTCCAAGATGAGAAAGGGCTGCTCACTGCAGAATGAAAAATCCCAGAGCACAAGCAGCTGCAGCATGTTACCAGCCACATCCTTCAAACAGCGGATGGAGGAAGTGAATGTGTAACTGCTGAACTGCTAGAATTGCAGATCCAGAGGGATAGGTATAACTGAGGGTGAAAAGTGGCAGTTTGGAGCACTGGCAGGGGATTCTGCCATAGAGCGACCAACTTGATGTGGGGAAAACCTATGGGATTCACCAGTGTTGGGAACAAGGGCTCCCAACCTACAAAGCTGAGAGCCCTAAAACCAGCAGGACACACGTTTACTGAGAGAAAGAACAGTAGAAGGGTATATGGCCTCAACTTAGACCCATGTGCAAACTGTCAATTGGTTAATAATCAGGAAAGAAATCAGTGAGAAAAGCAGCAATGCTTAGGAGCTGGAGTTTAAACTTCCCAAGCCTCCAGACTGACAGTAGAAGAGCTTGTTCAAGTGATCTGTCAAACGAGTGAAGCCTTACCTGATGACAGAGGGGGACCAATGCACAAGGTAACCCAATAAAGGACAACAAATATTCAAAGGACACAACAACGCAATCCAAAAAAAGGAACTAAAGCCTTTCAAAAAGATTACCTACTCAGGGAAACACCTTGGAGGTGGATCATGAGGTATCCAAGAGGAATGTATAGTAAGATGACAGAAATATTTGCCTGGCAAATTAGCATCCCACACCTAAGAGTTATGTGAACAGCCCAAAAGGTAAAGGAAAGCAGACAAAACTGGTAAAAAAAAGCCGGAGGCAAACCTCTCCATTAAGGAAACATTGCCACAAAGAGCTTAGTGACTCCCTTTAAGAGTGGTGTTCCACCTCCACTGGTGAGGAGAAGGAGAACAACCACAAGTGGATAGTTTGGGTATGGTTGCACAGTACACTTGATTCTAAGCGTAAAGCCATCTTAGACACCAGTGGCCAGTGCATCCTATTGCTCTTAAACTGAATGGAGGGGATGCATGTTGTCAGCACTAGAATGAACAGGTGTGTGATGGCCATGCATGAACAAATTAGTCTTAATAATAATCAGTGGAAATGCATGTGCATTGTGGCAGACTCAGAAATCCAAAGAGTTCTAGGATTAGAATACCTGAGGGGTGGACATCCCAAGGAATCATGAGGATATGATGGGCTTTTTGTATTGTTGCTAGAGAGGAGTGCTTTTCCTTACCTATCTCAGAGCTGCCTGTAGAATCAAGAAGTGTTAGGTCTTTGGAAAGCCCTCAGCAACACATATTGATGACAACAAGAACTGGTAATCAGAAGCAATGTCAAAGTCATTTGGGGTGCTGGAATTCCCATTTGAATGCAGAAGTGTTGTTGTAAGGGGTAAGGAGCCAGTAGCCATTGTGTTGTGGTAGTAGAAAAAAGAATGGAAAAAAACACAGCTAGAAATATTAAGAGACTCATCTGTGCAGAAGAAGTACAGCCACCCACCAAACACAAAAAAGCCTTGTTGTTTGTCAAAAGAATAGACAAATTACAAACAACTATGCCTCAGGAGATATATAGAGAGGTGCAATTGTCAGAAAAACAGCATTAGCTTCAGTAATCTGGCTCTCCAAAGAAGGGGTGTATATTCAGTTCATAATATTAACTCTGTTGTCTGGGCCTCAGTGATGAAGTGTAGAATCATGAATATAAAGATTTGGAAAGTTAGTCATGGAACTAATCAAGATGAGCTACCCAGAGAGTTTCCACATTGTCAACTCATTTCCAAACCACAAGCAGGACATTGAAGAAAACTATAAACAAAAAGTAATAAAAATTGATATCAAAAGGTGATTACCAATGGGTGAATATGCAATGAAACAGACTTCAAAAAGCATAAGGAAAAATGTTGACTCTTACAGCTTGGTGTAAGTAAAGGGGTCAAAACATGCATAAGCATTTGCTTCTTGATTAGCTGGAGATATTAATATGTAGGACAGCTGGCCTTGAAAATAATGGCAAATGTATTTGTTCTGCTCTGACACTGTTTTTGCATGTAATAGCCTCTCCTCACAGACTATTTTAATATAAATCATGGTAGCTAGGTCGCTCTTATTAGATAGCATGGAGGAAAAAAAAGGTAATGGAGTCCAACTGATAATGAAAAGCTCCATTTGATTTTAAAGCATGATCATAATAAACATATTTTGGTCTGTCATCAATCTGTGAACTGTGTAATGGAACTTATGACATAATAGCTTTCATTTTGTTTGTTTTTTTTTCTTAAAATATTTATTTGGAAAAAAAATTGTGCATAAAATTGTGTTTTATTACATAATTTTAAAATTATTGGTGTACACAACTATAGTTGTCCAAGATGAGAAAGAAGTTAAACCTTTAAAAATTAATAGTATGTTAAATGTCCAACAATGTTTCTACACAGAGCAATCTTCCTTTCTATTTCCCTCTGTTTGGGACAATAGAACAGGAGACAGCTTGTTTTTATTCATAATTCCTCACTGTTTAATTTGAATGGCCAAAAAGGCTCCCAAATTCTTAGCTATTTTCCTAATTACTTATAAAAACATATTCTGACACAAGGGGATCTGATACTGATTTGGAGCATTTTATCTCTTAAGTAATAACATTTAACTCTTTTTTTTTTTCCTTTATTGCAAAAATACTCATCCTTTCCATTTACATGGGATTGTCATTTTTCTTTTTGAGAGCAGAAAGTGCAAAATTCTCCACAATTTCATTTTGCCTGACGTTTTATCTTTCTGTTAAAGAGCTTCCTATAACTTTTATGCTGCCTCTTTCCTGCATTTCCAAAGATGCCTCTTTTTTTTAGAGTTAAAGCAGCTAGGCCAGAAGATCTTTCAAAATCCTCATACCAGATGTAGAAATAACAGCATTTATTTTCAAAGTCTTATTCCAGTAAGAGTGGAGCATTTTGTAAGTTTTAATGATAAATGAATAAAAGTTTAGAAGAAAGCTAATTAGTGCTCTTGCCATTAGATGCACTGTGCAATGCATCTAATGTCTTATTTTGTTGGGTTTTGTTTGGTTCGTTAGTTGGTTTTAACACACTTCAGTTATATTAATTACTTACTAAACATCAAGTTCAGGATACAAAAAAATCCCCTGTTTGACTTTCTGCAATCATATGGAATGTTTCATATAGTCTTCCTTTATTTCCCAGAGAACAGGTAGCTCTCCTATAAGAAAGAACTTAAATAGAATCAGTGGAGTGAAATATTCAGGATCTGTGTCTGACAGCACATAGCTTGTCAGTCACTGTATATTTTCCTCTAGAGAAAGTTCAATATTATTTATAAAGCTTATGAAAATACATAAGTAATAAAGAATGCTTTGACTAATAGGGTCAAAATATTAATAAAATCAAAATTAAACACTTGTTATATCTATAAAATTCCGGTTTGTTTTGTTTTGTTTTTAATATAATGCACTTTCTGGATTTAGCAAATTAACAGAGCAAAGGAAATACTCTCTCGAGCAGATAAAATGAGCAGAAACTTAAACAGAGAGATTGCTATTTTGTGAAAACATACCTGAGTGGAAATGAAAAAAGACAGAGAAAATAAAGAGCCCAAATACACAAAAGGAAGAAGAAGATATGCAAATATGTTCACTCAAGATTTTTTGCTTTAGCTACAAGAGAATAAAGAAACAATCGAAATAAATTGTTTGCTTATTTATTTTGAGCAGTCAGCCCTCTACAAGAACACAAAGTCTGGTGAATCAGGCTTTTCCAAGTCATGTTATTTTATTTGTGTGATTACTTTTATGTTTGCAGGTGAACTTCTCAAGCTGCCACTTTTTTTTAGTGTGTAAAATAACTTTAAAATGAAAGCCTGTGCTTATTGCAAGCTTCCATTTTTAGAAGTTATTTTACTCTTTCGTGAAAAAAAAAGGCTGATACTTTGCTTGTTTCATTACTTTCGGTAATGTGAAAATTTTAATTAAGTATGGTAATGCAGCAATCAAAGGAAGCACTCAGATAACAGACAGATAGAAACTAGTAAGGTTTTATGTCATTTAATTCATAAAACAGCCTAATATCACACTGCTTTGTCAAGCAGCAAAAATGTAGCTTGCTTTTTT
This sequence comes from Serilophus lunatus, assembly GCA_013399895.1. Classification (NCBI taxonomy): domain Eukaryota; kingdom Metazoa; phylum Chordata; class Aves; order Passeriformes; family Eurylaimidae; genus Serilophus; species Serilophus lunatus. The sequence goes on along the minus strand of VXBA01004489.1, from coordinate 137,291 downwards.
TTTTTTTTTTGAAAACTCTCTACTAATTGGAAGGAATAGGAGTTGATCAATAATAAATACTATTAATTTCTGTGCATCCCGGTATTTACATACAGACTATTTTACAATTCAGCTCAATTTTTATGTGGGATTTTTTGTACTAATACAAAAAAGTATGTTACAGGAAAACATCAATAGAGTTGGATTTTTGTTAACTGATCCCATTTTTTCATTAGTTTAAAGAGTGGATGCAGTAAATATTATGATGTAATCAGACAAGAACAAATAGTGCTGAGTAGCTAGTCACAGAGGAGCAAAACAGAAATACTGCTAAAGAGAAAATACAATCTTTCATTTTTTGACATAAAATTTAGGCATTCTGCCATTTAAGAGACAATATCTGTTATACAGGGCCATTTTAAAGTTTCTCCTTTTGAAGATATGGTCATTTATGGTGAAAGAAGGTAAAGAAAGGACATACTTGATTTCACTCTGCAAGTTCTTTCCTATGCATTGGACTTCCACGTAGTGCACTTGCCCATTCTGGAGAATTTATGCTTTAATATTTTCAAATTGTTTCCAATATGTAGTTCTCAAGACAATAACAATGCTTCCTTTTTCCTATAATCTATTTTAGCATAATTGCAGTGAAATTATTTTTCATCCTTGCAGCAACAACAGCTGTTTTATGGTCATTCAAGCCTACGCATCTCTGAGGAATGTAACCATAGCTGAGAGATTTTCTCCAGTGAGATTCAGAGCAGAGAACAGTTTCAGTGACATAATTTCCATTTCTTGCTTTTCTTCTAAAGAGAGGAAGTTTTCTAAAGATGCTTGGTACATTTTCATTTTTTGGGCTGCAAATATAAAAATGGAAGAATGTTTGATGCTATTGATTTGTATTTGCACTGAAATATGAGATTTTAGTCATCTGATAAGGCTTTGCCTCATAGGAGAAACAATAAATAAAGGAGAAGGGATGTGAGAAAGAGAGAAAAAAATATGTGAAAACAAAATGCTAGATAAGGACTTCATAAGTTAGAGAAAATAAAGGAAGAGACACATTAGAAGGAAGATGATTGGTTTAAAAATTAATTACTAGGAAAACAAAAGCATATTAATAACATAGATTAATACTTATCCAGGGCATTTTTCACTGAAAGTAGATTTAAATGTAAAAATTGAAATAAACCAAAATGGAAGACATTTTAGTTTGTCTAAAACTTCTGACATAGTTAGAGCAGTTGCAGATGACCAAACTCTTAATTTCCTTTGAAGAAAATTTCTCTGTTCAAGTTTTCAAGACTTCTGCATAGGAATTCACTTCAAGGAAAAGGGAAACTTTCTGAGGTTTATAAAAGCGGAAATGTTTCAAGGATCTCTTTCTTGATAATCAAAGAAACCAAGTGCACTGTGGACATGAAATGACAGATTTAAGTAATACTGTGTTATGGCCACAAATCAAATCTCTGAGAGATACAATTACAAAAGACCCAAAATGAAAAAGGAATGTGAAAGGTTATTATTTGCAGCCAAAGTCCCAGCAATAAGAAACTGAAAAATAGTGTTTAAAAGGTCAAAGTTTGTCCCCATAAAGACGTTTAAATATTTTAGGGAAGATAAAGTCTTGATTTGAAGAACTCATGTATGACTCATTTGGTATTATTGCAGAAAGACAGTCTTTAGAAATCAAAGACAACAGATTCTTAGAACTAGAAATTACAGCTCAAAAAATCACAAAACCATGCACAGAAAAATTGGTGGGTAATAAAATAATCACTGGCCTGTTTCAATAAAGATTTCTAGGGGTTTAAGGAGTTAAACACATTCAGAAATCAGGAACAATTTTTTTAACAGCTTGTAGTTAATGCTTGGCTACCTTATCAGTATATGCATATTGAAGTCTTCTATATCTTTTATATCAACATATTTAAATTCTCATACAGGCTGTCCCAGGAGGTATATCCTTAAATATTCACATCTGTGTCCTTTTTTCTAGTTTCATCACAATACAATATCGTTCGACTTTCCTGTGTTATATTTTCCTTCTCTGAGTTTCCTCTTAGTCCACTTCAAAAAGGAGTTATCTGGTGAATTTCCTTCAGAAGTGTACAGAATTGAACTAAGATGAAGATATCTCTTGTAATGGCATAAAAATATATAGCACATGTCTCATAAATATATTTTCATTCATATATATTTGTATATATTTTTCAATAAAAGTCTTTTTTTTCTTATCCAATGGATTCAATGACTCATTATTTTCTGAAGATTTTCTGCACAGAAGGACTGCTATTTGATCTTATCAAAACACTCAGTGTTTGGGAGGAGAAGTGCTTTCCAGTGATGCATTTTTCAGACCATCAGTACAAATCCTAGTATGATTACGACCTGTCATATGGTGACAATCCCTGTGGGGCACTGACAAGACTGTTACCAGTCAGTGATGATGCTGCATTTCATCTCAGTCAGACTTTTTGTTGCCCTTAGGACAATGCACTGGCAAAACAAAGTTTACACATGTCAGTATTTCTAGGCCATATTACTGAATATTTCTTTACTGATTTGTGGATAACACTGCTGTAAAGAACATATTAGAACTATACCATGTCTTCTCTTGAGATTTGATTCTAACTGGAATACTTGATGATCAGGAGCAGACTCTGCCACAGATATTAACAAGAGAAAATTGTGTAAACATAGATTGAAGTATCCTATTACTTTTTCTTGCCATTGTAGTAAGCATGTCCAGAGGTTATTATATTAGCTTAGGTATGAGTTGATTTTCTCAAGGAAATCAGTCCTTCATATGCTCTGTGTGATTAAATGGATATAAAAATAAAAGTTATCCATATGTACATCAGGATTTGATGCAGTTCTGAAGCAAATAAGTATAGATTTATTTCATACTGTATTCAAGACAAGAAGTACAAAAGTATGCCTCTTTTATTGTTGGAAACTATAATCTTAATCACTCCACCACTTTCAGATTTCAAAACTGGCTTCTCACTGTGTTGTAAATCATTTATGAAGACTAACTCAAGGAGAAAGAGTGCTACTAATGATCATGTACTGACATCTTCCAAGTTTTCTGATGTTATCAACCAGGTAAAACATGACAAAGGGTCTCTGTAGGCCAGTGAAGAAGTAAATACAACTTTTAAGGCTGTACACTTGAGATGCAAAATGCTAGAACCTAGGCAGGAAATGGTTATATCATGAATTAAAAAAAAAAAATATGTAGAAGTGTAGTCACAGATTCGACCAGCTTGTTAGATATATGGTAAAGTCTAGTAATTGTATTGAAAAATTATTATGAAAGGATTTATCTTTTTTTTAAGAAAAAAGTCTTCATGTGTTCTCTCCATGAATTTGGGATGCTAAGGTACATCAACTAAAACATTTCCTGCCGTAATGTATCTTGTCTCCCGAGTCCTATCCAAATTATTTGGCAAAAGTATTTTCAAATGTTTTCTTTGACCTTTTCAAAGTGACTGTATCAATGTCAATAGTCAAAATGTCTTCCTACAATTATGAAGAACTAAATGAAGAAGAAAATTCTGTAAGGGAAGCTTTAGCTAGAAATACCCCATGTCATCACAGACGTTGGTGTTGGGGTTTTTTCAGTTCTCTTTACCTGTTTTCATATTTAGCACATTCATATAAATACTTGTGCATTTGTAATGTTTTCACTGACTTGCGCAAGGCTACTCAAGTTAAGCATGGTTATCTGTTTATACAATAGAATACCTGTTTTATTCTAGTGGTTGCTGTGAAGGTCAAAAATTCATGATGTATTATATATTTACTTCTCAAATAAAAGGTGAAAAGAAGACTGACTCTGATGTCTTAAGGGGCATGCTTAATATGTTGGGAAATTCATTTTAGCTAGGTAGCTGGATTACTTGGAGTATTAAAGGCCAGAAGAGCCTGTGTTCCAGGATGTTTGCATTCCTGTGTATAGATAAGTGGGGTAGTAAGTCAAAACACAGAGTTAGGCTTCCAGGCCTACAAGGGGCTGAACTAGGGTGGAGATAGGTAACAAGGGACCATCCTGTTGGATGTTTAGGGGACATAGTAGTAAGATGGACTTTAGCTGGATAGTATGGACGGGAGTGCACTCTGAAAGTTATAAAGACAAAGAGATTGTTATGATTTTTCTCTTTGGATCATCAGACATCACCAGCAAAGCTGCACTCTCTCCTTCATTCCTTTTTTCTCAATTTTATGTCTGCCTCTTTTCAGGCAACACCTCTTTAGATCCAGGATCACTTTTCAGCAGGGTATTTATTTGACTGTGAGTATAGTTAAGTTAGCAAGTAGAATAACATAATAAAGGCAGATCTATATATCAAAACAATTGATACAGGATTCAGTGTTTGCACTGTACGTGTTTGGGTGGAGATGGGAGGAAAGCATGGATTTCACACCTAGGACTGAATAATCACAAATGATTGAACAACATTATGTGGGCTTCTGTGGCATTTTTCAATTTATTTTTATCTGAAATTAATCCAGTTTTCATGTAGTCTGCAACAACTCTGTGATATAAATCAAAAACATAAGTGGGGACATTTAGAAATTTCACTTCAAAAGTACATGCTTGATGCAAATTTACAGCACTAATGTGCATATACTTGGTGTCAAATTCAGAGTGCGACTAAGCCCACTAAAAAATAATGGAACTGGGCAGGGAAGGGGGCAGGAGGAAGGATCTATCCTAAGGATATAAAGTATCCCAATTAATTTCTGTGCAAGACATCTGAGAAAAAAAAATGTCTAGCGCAGAACTGTTAATAAATATTTAGTGTCTGTCTTCATGTGTCCCTTCTAAATGGATGATAAAAGCTGTAGATGGCCAAGACTAGAAACACTTCACTCTTGTGCCTGTAAGTTATACCCAAGTTCCAAATATTCATACCATAAGAACAGAGACTTGTGTTCTTCAGCTTCGAAATTTTTTTAAAATATTTAAAAAATGTTGCATAAATAATCCTCACATCATGAAGAAAAACAGGAGTTTTTCAGACAATATGGTTAATTATTGCGGAAACTTTTTTTTATGGCATTTCTTCCAACACTTGATAAAAAGACGCTCTTTTATAGGAATATTTTTAGCTGTGGGAAATTATTAACTTCGCTCTGAGTGGGAATCTAGGCTCTGCTGGAGGTTCTGTCTTGGCAAGAACCATAATTTTTCATTTTAGTTGTGTTTCATGTATGTTTAACTACTTCATGTACTTTGTCAATCAGCTTCAAAAATTCAACCAGATTTTGTCTCACTACACTTACTATGATGACAGATGCCAGTAAAAAAAAAAATTAACAAAGCACAAAATAAAAAACTACATTCCTTGAATTTCCTGTAATATCATATTGAAATTGAAAGATCATATTTGATGCTACTTTTTACCACTTTTCTTTATAGTATATGATATTTCATTTGGCTGTTGTGTGTCACTTTGATGTGTCTATGATGTATTCTTTTGAGTCCAACTATCTTCATGATATGCTAAACTTCATGAGAAAATGGGATATCTGATTTATTGGTAGGCAAGTAAGAATTTTTTTTCTTCAAATAAATGTAAAGATAGATTTAAAACCAATTGTCATTCTAAATATTTCTTTCCAAGAGAACTATCTTAATAAATTAAAATTTAAAGGAGCAATCAGGCAAGTTTTATTTTAATGCATATTTTTTTTCTACACTTAAATGATTTATTCATTTCCAGTTATATTCTGCTTAATGCAGACATATTCAAAAATCATCCTGTGTTCAAAGAACTGTTGGCATGGTAATTTATTCTCAATTGAAATCCAAATTATAGCTCATTGAGGATCCTATATTCTGAGGGGAAGGCCCATCATTGGTTTTGTTAATGATTTCCTAACACTGTAATTCTGTATGAGTACATGCATTAATTTACATGTAAAACTACCTATGATTAAACTAAATTTGCTGTAATGTCACAACTTCTAGAACTAAATTTAGATGAAGACAGAAAGAATACTGTCTTCAATATGCAAAAAGAATAAAATCTTGAATGACATAAGCTTGAACTGAAATGCATTTACTCAAAATCTGCAGGACAAAACCTAATGCATTTACTACTTTGAAAACTTTCTGACTAATACAATAAATAATATATAAATTACTGCAAAACATATTTTTCAGCCATTAATTGTAATTACTGTTTTATAAATATGGGGGGGTTGGTTGTTTTGTTTTTATGTCATGCAAAGGTGAAAGACATACCATTTTACCCTAAGGGTCTGTGTAATGTATCATCTGACATACAAACTAAGGGGTAGTGATTGTTAAGATATTTAATAATAGAAAATGGTATATTAGTATTAAATTGGGATTGGTTTTATGGGCGGCTCCCAAATCAATTTAATTAATGCACTGGTATCAGAGTGTAATATTAGTTTAAAAAATGTTGTATGCATCGGTCAATAATGTGGTTTTTAAATATGCAGTTCCTGTGTAACCTTCTGTAGGGTGGATGCCGTCTTCAGATTGCTCCATTTCTTTTGGCACACAACTAAAGAGAAGGGGCAAATTAGCTTTATTCTAATATGAATTAACTAATTTTGTCAGGTCTAATACAGGCCTAAAATGTAAGAACATATTTTAAAGCAATAAGCTAGGCACTGACCTGCAGAATGGTACTATTACTTTCTTCCTGTTCCCCAGTAAAATTCTGACTTGATTCTATAATTACCAAGAAAGAGATAGGCAGAAGCCATCCAAAATTTTTGATAACATTTTAAACAGGCAAGATGGAGCAGTGTCTAGTAGCTGTGATATGAATTGTGGAAAATTAAGTATAGCTTTGTAATTTTGAGCATAAGTTACCATCAAAATTTTATATATAGCAAATCCTCTGAATCAGATTAGAAATTTTTCTAAAACTTCATGGTTTTAACTAAAAATTGCTATGTTAGCCTGAGTAATATGCTGCACAAAATCTCTGGATTTATGAAGGACTTCCGATTCTTACTTCCCAAGTCTCATTTCTGTGTATTAACTGTGCACGGCCATTGAATTTTTCTAATATTATGACAACAGGTTGTAGATGTTCCAAAAGGGCAAGACTTTAAATTACATATGATTTCTTCAGATATTCTTTTTGGAAGCAAGAATATTATGAGCATACTTAATGACAAAGTGTATTATCTAAGACAATGTGTGCAGGTCTCTTTGTACGTGTAATGGAAAAACAGCTTTAAGTCTTTGCTCACTGTAAAGTTCTTTCAGTCAAAACTGAATGCAAAATCCTGTGTTTCAGGATACCACAAGGATTCCCAAGGATCCTTTAGTGTTATGTTCACTTGAATTCATTGTTAAAATTCAAACGACCAATACTGAATCATAAAATTCAACCTGTAAATGATCATTGCTAACAGCTTTTCTTTCCCAACTGTATTATTGCAGAGAATCATAGAACACGGTGAGTTGGAAGGGACCCATAAGGACCACTGAGTCCAACTTCTACATGTAGATTGTCCTATATGGTACAGGAATAATAAGGACTAGATATGCTGCAGTGAATTATTATACAAAACCCCTCAACTTTAGATTTTACCTAATTAAAATGTTGAAACACAGCAAAGTCTTCCTGCTTCAGAGCATGGGACATGGGAAAATTTTTCACCTTCTCCAAGGTGCAACTCTGAACTATCTACTATTTTTAATCCTTTTGAAGTACAACCCTTTTGAACTTGTTCTTTTTACCCTGAATGATAATAATGTACCTGGCACACACAGCCTCTGACATATGCACTAACAGCTGTTTTAAAACACTAAATCATTTAGCTATGTTTCTTTTTATACCTAAAGAGGTATAATTTGTGCAAATGCAATTTAATAAGCGGCCTAATTATAATTTACAAACTCAGAAATACACTAAATTTTGTTTCTGTTTCAATTAAGTAGTTGCCTAATTATTCTATAAACAGAATCAGTTAACATATAAGGAACCAAAAATGCAAATAGGAATTAAATCATTCACTTAAATGGTTCAGCAAAGTGAAAGGCACTGCACGATCTCTTTTTCTATTTCTATCAACACGTGCTTGTAATACCGATTCAGCAATACATTTATTTATGTGCCTGAGCAATTCTCAGGGCCCCAAGAGTATTGACAGCCCTGACCATCCCTGCACAACCCCTGGGGCTCCCCCACCTCCCCAGAGCCCAGTACCCTATGTTATCCTCCCAAGGCTGCAGCCCCTGCCCCAGTGATCCCATAGCAGAGCTGGTCTCCAGCTCCCCACAATTCTGCCCCACCCACCCATGGGCCCACATCTGAGATGGGCCCACATCAGCCTGTCCAAGACTGGGGCTGCCCCAGGCCCCACTGGCGGCCCTGCTCCTAGCCAGAGCGGTGGGACTGTCCCTGGCGGCAAGACACTGCCCTCATGGATCCAAGGAAGCGCCTGAGAGGTGAGCATCTGGCCCCAGGTCACTATCAGACCCTGAGGTGCCCTACAGCCTTCAGCATGGGATGATGGTTATCACCCAGCATTTCACTGGCAAAATCATGCCGTAAGTCCAAATGAAATCAAGCAGAGGTCTCAAACGTAGCACAGCAAACTTAACAGGAAACAATCTGAAGCGTGCTGGCAAAGAGTGTCAGGCAGACAAAAGGCAGACTAGCAAAAGTATGATTTTATTGCCTGCAGTCTTATAGAAAGTCCAAACAGTACTTCAAGCTCTCATAAAACTGGAGAACTCTGTTAGAGTGATGACACTTGGGAAAGAAAACTCCTGTGAGGGTGTATGTGAACCTTCTTTGACATGGTTTCTGAACTGGCACCAGCTTACATCCCACTAAATCACAAAAATGCAGAAAGACCATGTCTGACTACATAATATGCCCACATGCCTCACCTCAGAATTCAGCATGTTTTTCCCCTCTTAAACTTTGAAAAGGGGTGATTCTGCCAGAACTTTGAGGTCAACAAAGTTAGATCGCTTCCTTCACACGAGTCCCCGAGAAAGACCAAAATTATTTCAAAGTAAAAAAAAAACAAAACAGAAAAACTCAACAAAAAATATCCACATGACAATATATTGATGTATATATCAATATATATCTATATATATGCCTATATATACCTCATAAATAGACATATATATGCATGTATGTATACATATACATTGATATATAGATATATATATATCAATATATATATGTCTATATGTATATGTCTATATATAGCAATATATAGGTATATCTATATATTGGTTTTTAAATAGAGACAAAGTTAGGCAAAGTGTTTCAACAAAAAATGAGCTTATAGTCATCTTGACTCTTGCACCTTATGACCTTTCGGGCTGGCACCTTGCCTCAATGCCTGGCTTTGAGTGGGTATTTCTCATTTTCTTTATCTTCTGTGACCCATGTCCTCAGAAGCTGTTTGTGGCCAGCAGGTTGAGGGAGGTTATTCTCCCTTTCTACTCAGCCCTAGTGAGGTCACATCTGGAATACTGTGTCCAGTTCAGAACTCCTCAGTACAGGGAAGACAAAGAGTTACTGTAGAGGGTCCAGCAGAGAGTTATGAAGATTATCAGGGGAGATTGAGGGAGCTGGGCCTGTTTAGTCTGGAGAAGATTAAGTGATCTCATTAGTGCATATAAATATATCAAAAGCAAGTGTCAAGAGTATGATGCCAGACACTTTTCAGTGATGTCCAGCAACAGAATAATGAGCAAGGGCCATAAAATAACCCACAGCAAGTCCCACCTCCACGTGAGGGAGGACTTCTTTAACTTGAGGGTGGCAGAGCGCTGGATCAGGCTGGTCGGAGAAGCTGTGTAGAGTTTCCCTCTCTAAAGACATTTACAACCCTCCTGACCATGTTCCTGTGACTCTGGCTTGAAACCAGGTGTTGAACTAGCTGATCTTCAGAGGTCCCTTCAAACGCTAACAATTCTGTGATTCTACAATTCCGTTTCTCTTGGAGGAGTCTCAGGATGACAATATGTCCTGGTTTAGATGCTAGAGGGCACAACAGCAACGAGAGACTTAATTGAGAACACCAGCAAACTGCTTTATTTTTCTAGGGCCTCTATAAAACTGTAGGACCCCACTAAGGCACTAATCAAATACACAACAACCCAACAATGTCACTCAAGGAAAAGGAAGGAAAATCAAACTGCTCCTCCAAGCTAGGCTGGTGGGCTGAGCAGCAAGGGAAAGAGGGAAAGCCACCTCAGAGATGGTGCTGGTCCAGGTTTAGGAGTCTGAAAAAGAAGGGACAGTAAAAAGCCCCCCCCCCCCCCCCCCCCATGGGGAAACCCAAATGGAAATATACCAGTTGCGTTGACACTGGGTGGTTTCCTGCTGTCACTCTCTGAGCTCTGATGGTGCTCTGATTTCACTGCATGGCCTAGGGACCTGGGAAGGAGTAACTGTGCTTCTGTCAGCACTGACAGAAGCTGAAAGAGGGCAGGGCTTCTGTCCCCAGCCCTTTTATAAATTGCCTGTACTCACGTTATCTTGGGGCAGCTTCCCAGGCGTACTGCTTCCCCATTGGCCAGCAGCGCAGGGGCACTATCCCTCTCTGAGATTTCACCAAAAATGCTGCATAGTGGGCAATTAAATTTCATAGGGCTTTATTATTCTTAAAAGAAAACTTGGTTATCAAAGGTATCCTGAGTTTGGATTCCAGTTCATATTTTCAAGCCTAAAAACTGAGAGTATTTAGATAATAGTCTCAATAATGAAATTGGTTCTTTGGCTGAGACATTATGAAAGGATAATGTACAGTCCTGGGATAGAATGTACTGCAAAAGTCCTTTTAAGAATTTTGGCCTTAGAATTGCATGATGTAATTATTTAACTGTAGTACTTTGTAGTAATGTAAATGTTCTGCATCTGCGTATCACTCAGTATATTAACTAATGAACGCCTGAGAGTTATAACCCCACCAACAAATAAAATTGTGGGCTTGTATAGTTTATAAAGTTGTTTAAGTGATATAAGCTTTTAACAAAAGGGATTTTCAGACCTTTCAGATTCTTCTAGAAACACAGGCGCAAGATAAGAAAAAAAAAATAAAAAAAATTATTGTATTGGTCTCTCAAGTCTATCATATTCTGCATACTTCTTTCCTTTAAAATATTCCTCAAAAAATCCCATAAACTAATAATCAATAAGCTTTAATCCAGATGTTGTCTATGCATCGTTTAATGTGTGGTTTTAATAGTATTTTTCAGGTGCTTCACTTGCAAGGGTTTATTCTTGTGAGACATGGATTTTTTTTTTTTATATTAAATCTGTCATTTAAATGGATTTCACATATGATTTGTAATATTGTCTACTTGAATATAGAAATATTAAGTAGTAGAGCATGTAGCCAATAAAAAAATTAAAGAGAAAGGTGGGTGAGAGAAAGCAAAGCCAAAGGATAGACTCCAAATAGAAATCCCAGCAGTTGGTACAGAATAAGAAATGGTGCATTATATTATGTTTAAGTAGCCCTGATGAAGTAAATTGGATTATTCACCTCAAAACAAGATTTGTTTTTTTTATGTATAAAATGTTTTAGTCTCACTTGGAATAAAATTATCACATAGTTGAAACAGGAGGAGGTGAATACTGTTGACTTTTTTCCATACCTGTTCTGCATTTTTTTATGTGGATGAACTGCAAAACATATCAGCAGGCTATAATTAGACAGAAATAGGACCATCTGTTAAAGAAACATCTGTAAACCTACATCACTTTGTAAAAATTACTTAAATATATGTTTCTCAATGTTGCTGATTATTATATAAGTAACATAAATAAATATATTAGATTTCTTCAAAAGTAGTTTAAAAATGCAACCCCTTTTCAGTAACTTAAGAGTTGATTGAACAATACATTTCAATATATGTTTAATTGCTTTATCAAGTTGAAAACTTTGATATAAACAATGTTTTCATGTGAAAATTAAATTATCAGATTAATGTTCTGATTCTTTACCAATTGCCATGGTTTTGGACACTAAGGGGTATTGCTATGAGACGAGAGACGTATAGAGAAGATGACAACAAAATAATTAATTGAATATATGGGATACGAGGTGTGTATAAATGACTATACACATGAACCAGTAACAAACAGTAACCGAACAACAGTAACACACAAAAGAGTAACACTCTGCTGTTCTGGACCGGCTACTGGGCTGTGGAGGGGTAGAAGGAGTGCTGACACATGTACAGCGCTGAGGGGGGTGATGTGGGCAGGGTCCCACTCCAAAGCTGCTGAAAATCGAGAGAGAATGAAAGGAAACACCTAGGCAACTCAAGAGGAAATGATACCACAATGCTATCACCGCCACGTGGAGCCACATAGTCCTTTGCCAGCACTGCCCAAGCTGTGGTCATGGTCCACCACTGCCCATGCCAAGAGAGAGAGCTGACTTCTGTTTCTGCCCCTTTTATAGGATGTTTGTTCTTGTGCTTTCTTTACAGTGTGCATCACTTCTTCATTGGTCGGCAGTCCAACTTGTTGTCACATGGCACTTTGGCGCCAGCCCCTCTCCCACCTCCTATCACAAGGCAACATGGTAGCATTGCCACCAAAATGTAAAGGGCAGCACCCACTGCCCGCTGTGGGAGAGGAGCCACCACCATCGCCTGCCTCACTGCCAGCACTGCAGGGACCTGGGGAGCCTGGATGCACCAGTGGCACCGGCAGCAGGGCAACACCCTGGCTGTGGCCCCGGCTGGCCTGTGTCGTGCCTGCTGCTGCCGCGGGCCCACCCTAGCTGCGGTGCTGGCCCAGAATCTGCCCCTGCTCCACCACACCAGCAGCCACTGCTGCCTCCATTGCACGGGCCCTGCCTGTCCCCGCTCACTGCATTGATGAAGTGACATCTGCTCCATCTGCACTGCTGGGGCCCCACGCCACAGCAGCCATGAGAGGATTCATGTGCACTTTGATTCATGTGCCATGTCCAGCGGGGCTGTGGTGGTGGTGAAGGGCAGACAAGGGAAGCTGCCAGGAGCCACCATCCTCACTTACTGCGAGGCACCGGAGCAGGGGCCACTCGCTTCACTTGTTCCACTCTCTCAGGAAAAGACTAAAAAAAAAAAGGTTTTAAAACACACCTCCCCTGCCCTTTTTTCCAGGTTACCCCATAACAACAATTCAGACTAAAGACAAAATTAAATATAATGGAATAAGGATTTGTGCCCAATAACATATTATGCATTGCAATTTTTGCTGCTTTTTTTTTTTGTAGTTTTGTGAGCTCCTATGCACTTCCAGAAAGAATTTTTCTAATTTGAACACTGTTCATTCAATTAACTTTTCTAAAAGGAATTTGTAAGGTTTTTTCAACAGATTTTTTTCCATTAGGAAGTAGTGACCTTTTCCCTTTTTCTATGATATGAAAAATTATATATCATAGTTGCTAATTGTAGCCCTCATTTGTCTATATGACTGAGCTGAGGGTCTCAGCCAGAAATGTCTCAGAAAGAATAAGCTAATAGTTAAGAATTTACAGATTGGCTTAGATATGTAGATAGATTTAATATCTTTTATTAGACAAACTGTTGTCCTTAAAAAAACCAGCAGACTTTAAGCACACATCCTTTCTTCATGTAATAAGAACAATACTTTTCAGCATTGAATACAGGTTCAGAACAAGGTGCTGTAGTGGTTTGACCCTGGCTGGATGTCAAGTACCCACTACAGCCACTCTTTCATTCCCCCCTGCAAATGGACAGAAAATAGAAAATATAACAAAGGATTTCATTTGCTGAGACAAGGACTGTAAGAGATCTGTTAATGATGACCATCCTTGGCAAAACAGACTCAAGTGGGGATATTAATTAAATTTATTACTAACGGAATCTGAGCTTGAGAATGAGAAGTAAAATAAAACTTAAAGGCACCTTCCCCTCACTATCCTCCTTCCAAGTTCTACCTTCTCCTCCTCCCCAGAAGTGCAAGGAGATGGGGAGTGGAGCTCATGGTCAGTTCTTGTTTGCGCCACTGGTCAGAGACAGGAGTCCTTCCTCTGCCTCCCGTGGGGTCCTCCCACAGGAGACAGTCCTTCATGAGCTATTCCACCATAAGCCCATCCCTTGGGTAACAGTTCTTCAAAAAATCCTGCCACATGTGTCACCTCTCCACAGGGTGCAGTCCTTCAAGCACAGGCTCATCCAGTCTTGGTCCTCCACAGGCCACAAGTCCTACCACGAAATCCTGCTCCAATGTGGCCTCCTCTCCCCATGAGTCAGCAGGTCCCTACCAGGACCCGCTCCAACATGGACCTCCCACAGGCTCAAAGCATCCTTCCAGCACCCACCTGCTCTGGCATAGGCTCCTCCATGGGCTGCAGGTGCACAGCTGCTCCACCATGGTGTTCACCATAGGCTGCAGGAGAATCTCAGCTCTGGCATCTGGAGCACCTCCTCCCCCTCCTTCTCCAGTGTCCGTAGTCTCTGCATTGTTGTTCACATGTTCTCACTCTGCTCCCATTTTCATCTGCACACCAAACGTGTTTCTTCTTCCTTCTTAAATATGTTACCACAGAGGTGTTGCTATTACTCCTGATTAGCCTGGCCTTGGCCAGAGGTTGGTTAGCATTGGTTCTACTGAACACTGGGGAAGCTTCCAACAGCTTCTCACAGAACCTTCCTCTATAGCCACCTCCTTGCTGGCCAAACCTGGCCACAGAAACCAAATATGGTTCTCAAAGAGTAGTTAGAAACATAGTAGAGAGACCATCTGTTACCAAGCATGATGGAGAAAAGAAAAGAAAAGAAAAGAAAAGAAAAGAAAAGAAAAGAAAAGAAAAGAAAAGAAAAGAAAAGAAAAGAAAAGAAAAGAAAAGAAAAGAAAGGAAAGGA
>VXBA01004489.1:71230-113694 GCA_013399895.1 Serilophus lunatus | reverse complement strand
GACCATGCCCCCTGCCATGGGCACGTGAGTTCCAGACGGCACCAGTGCTGGCACCCACAGTGTGTCTCTGCCTGCCACTGCTCCGTTCTGCCCACCACAGCGAGCTGGGAGCTGCCGCCACCAGCAGAGAGGCGCCGTGCTGCTCCGCGCTCTCTGTGCAGTGCCGTGCAGGACCAGGCACTGCACGATGCCCCCTCTTTGCCACCAACGCTGCCCAGAGCTCTCCCTATGTGGCCACTGGGAAGAGGGGCTTGCTGCCAGCACGAGCGGTCACAGTATGTCCCCGCATCACTCTGCAGCAGAACACGCAACCCACTTCGCCATGGGAGCTCCAGTTCTGTTCAGTGTTGCTCTGCTGCCGCTCCCCAGCCCCTGCTCAGGACATGGAGACCGACGTCGGGAGAGAAGTTCTGAAGACGCTGGCACTGCGATCTCAGCTTTTCCTTCATGTTTCTAAAAAAAATGGTTTTACAAATAAGCAAACAAGCAAATAAGCAAACAATCCAAACATTTCCCTTCTCCTCTTCCCCCTGAAAACCCCATTTCAAACCCATAACACAAGTAAAATCAAAAAGTTATTATTATGCCTTTCATTAGGGTCATAAATCAGGTGAACATGTGGTCTGGAGTAAAAAAGTGTACAATGGAACATATGTATGATAAGATAAAATACATAAACAAAACAGGGAAATATTTTTGTTAGGCCATAATAGATATGGACAATTCATACACAACACTGAGGAAATGGGGTTTTTTATTTATTGAAAATACATATTTCATAATAAAACCAATGGTAGTCTCTTTCACATTTATGGTAATAAATATAAATGCATATATGAAATATAAATATAGCATTGCATACACATTGCCTGGCATAACATAATGAATTTACAATATATACTGTGGAAGTAAAAGTTATGGGCGTGCAAAAGCCTGTATTATTTTGATGGCAATTTGGCTATAAATCTGGTGGTAGCATGTATTTTAAAGGAAAGCATTCAGAAAAAGTAACAGACTGCATAGATTTCAAGCGTCACATGCCTGACATTCAAAAATAACTGCAACAATTGTCAGAAAACATTTGAGTTGTAAACCATATTTGCTAAAAAAATAGGTAGATAGTACCTATAATGCTGGATTATTGCCCAATGTTTTGTTTTCCAATAATGTCACTGAATCTGAACTGATTAGCTTGCAAGCTGATCCATTCTTGGGAATAAAAAAAGCAAGGTTATTAAGAATACACAAAGATGAGATGCTGTGATGAGAAAGGCAACATGGGAGAAAAGGATACTGTGGGTTTAGAAGACTTTTTCTTTCTTAAAAAGCTTTATGTAGCATGTAGCAGACAGTCATTTGAGTATTTTGAGGGACTGTTTCAGGCATGAATTTTCATCTGCTTTTGGAAAAACAAAGCAATTTTTTTTTTTATTTAATCCTCCTGCCTCCACCTTTTCATTTTAGTATTTCTCTATCTTCGATGCTGATTATTTCACCACATTGGAAAGGGAGTCCTGAGTCCTACCTTAGATTTGTATAATATGTATAAAATATCTTCATCAATGTTGCAGGAGGCAGTACTGGCAGAAAGATAATTCTCCTGATGTGGTAGAGGAAAGCAATCAGTGCTTGATTAAGATTTTATTACAAATCAGCATAGTTTGCTGGCCTTGTTAAAGAATACATTTTCCCTGGGAGAATTTAGTTATTTGGGTGTCATTTTGGATTACACTGACTTTTTAAAGATCTTTTTATACCATTGAAATGAAAAGTATAACACAGCATTCAGTCCTTCTATTCATATATATAAATGTTTTCTCCAGTGATTTAACAGAAAAGCTAGTACAGATGCAAACAAACCCTCTTTCAGTCATTCCACAGAGAAGATTTGACTATCATGAACATATTGTATCTCCACTGTAAATCAGATTGAATGGAACATATGTCCTCTATATCTATATACCTTCCTCTATCTATTTCTATCATAGTACAGGAAGAGCCAGACAAAGAAAAGGAGGGGGAAAAAAGAGTTTTTATTAAGCTGCCATCAATCAAGAAATATACTTTGCAAAAACTCAACATTTGTACATACTGCGTAGCATTATTTAATGTGAATAGTCTGTTAATGATGAATTGTAGGTATTGTTTTCAAGAAAAACTGCACCGGAAGACAGTCCCAGGCATTTCCCCCCCCTCTCCCTTGCTTTGGGAAATTTTTTGTGACATCTTACTGTGAATAGAAGGTCTAAAATGGAACAAACACAAATCAAGAAGGATAGAAGGTGTTTAAAATGGTCTGTTGTTGAATTCCTTGATTATTATTGAACTGTTGCTGTAGAAATTTTCTGCTTGTCCAAGTCTGGTAAATAAATTGGTTTACTGCATCTTCTGGAATAAAATTTTTCTTCCTTATAGCTATTATTGTGGTTTACTGTAATACAATGTTATTCAAATTGCAATGTAAACTATCCCATTTAAAAATACGTACAGGACATGTGTTATAATAAATTAAGTAGTTATGTTCTCAAGTGAGTGTTTGTGAAAGATTGTAATCCCAGCTATCAGGAATTCCAGTTCACAGCAAAGGCATAGAAGTTTCTCAGATGGAACAAAAACAAAGTAACAATAATTGGAGAAAGATACAATTTCAAACTTAAGGATTTTTCTTAAAAACTAATAAGTGAAACAAATACAACATTGAATTTACGGGTGAATTTAGACTTCAAAGAAATGCTTGAGCTCAGTAAGATATCATCATATTCCCTCTTCAGCCTGACTCATTGTTGCTGAAGGCTGTTATCATTAGTAAGGATTCCCTGATTTTTTGCATGTATATGTGGATTTTAAGGGGGTTGTGCAGGTTTTTGAAGATCCTTAAGTGATATGCAGTGAGCCAGGATAGGCAAAACAATTATATCTCATGTTAAATCTCTGTGTACTGGTTTTGTCTGGTATAAAGTTAATTTTCTTCCTAGTACTTCAAGCATTTAGGATGAGAATAATGCTGATGACACACTGCTGGTTTAGTGGTTGCTGAGCAGTGCTTACCCCAAAGCAAGGACTTTTCAGTGTCCCATGCTCTGCCAGTGCACAAGGGGCTGGGAGGGACCATGGCTAGGACAATTGACTCAAACTGGCCAAAGGGATATTTCATACCATAGAACATCATGCCACAACATATCAAATAATCACAGAATCAAATGAATTGGAAAAGGCCTCTGAGATCATGAGTCCAACCTATGACCTAACACCACTTGTCAGCTAGACTTTGGCGCTGGGTGCCACATACAGTCTCTTCTTAAATACCCTCAGAGATGTTGACTCCACCACCTTCCTGGGCAGCCTGTTCTAATGTCTAACCACCCTTTCTGTGAAGAACTTCTTACTAATGTCCAGGCTAAACCTCCCCTGCTGCAATTTAAGACTGTGTCTTCTTGACCTATTGCTAGTTGCGTGGGAGAAGAGACCAACCTCACTTGGTCACAATCTCCTTTCAAGTAGTTGTAGATAGTGATAAGGTGTCCCCTGACCCTCCTTCTCTCCATCCTAAAAACCTCCAGCTCCCTCAGCCACTCCTCGTGGGACTTGTGCTCCAGACCCTTCACCAACCTTTTTGCCCATCTCTGGGCACACTCCAACACCTCAACATCCTTCTTAAATTGAAGGGTCCAGACTGGACACAGTACCCTAGGTGTGGCCTCACTGGTGCTGAGTACAGGGTGCTGTACATCGTTCATGAAGTTCCTCCATGCCTCCTGTATGCAATTTGTAGTGTTTCTTAGAAGGCATATCTTGTACCCTGCTGGGAATATCTAACACTGCCTTGAAGGAAGAGTCTGATGCTAAAAATAATATAAGGGCCTTTCTTGTCATTCACAACTGAAAATTCATTCTGGAAAATAAATGAGAACACTTCCAATGATTAAGCAGCTTTAGATGGCATTTTTATGGTCATTTCCTTTTACTGTAGACTCTGGAATTGTCCTGTGTCATTCATTGGTTACTTATTTTCCTATGACATTAAATGCAAGTACTTTCTGAGTTTGCTTTTTTTTTTTTTGCTCAAAATCCTTTCTTTTACTGTTAATCCTGATCCTTGAAAAAGGCATTGCTCCTTAAATTCGTATCTCATTCTTTATTCTTAGTAAAATAGGTTTTCTGCCTCTGCTATCTAGGAATGTTTGGGGTTTTTCATGTTTTTCTATCTAATATATTATATAAAAGTGTATTTCTCCTAGTCAATTCAAGTTACTTATCTGAAGGTGCTTTGTCCACTCTTTCTATCATTCTATATTCGAGGTTTTATTCAACTCTTTTATAAGATGCCCTCATCATGGAATGTCAGGATACTTTAAAATTTAAGAAAACTTCGTTGTACTTAAAAATGGTTGATTTCTATTCATTGTGCTGTCAGGGAATTAAGATGACTGCATTTGGATATGTAGTGAACATTAAGTGCTGTTCTGAATGGTGTTCTGAAGCCATCCTAATCACTACATTAATACTGGCTTATTTTTTTAACAAAAAGAAGTAAAAAAAAAAAGTGTAAAATAATATGTGGAAAAAATCAAGGGAATTATACTCCAAAATATGTGTTAGAGGGAACTTCAGCTTGTCCTGGCACCTGTCCATTACAAAAAACCCCTGTGAATTCCATAACATTTCAAAGTAAGTCTTAAGCGAGACATAAATGATTTTTAACTTTTTGTTATGGCCCACTGCCTAAGGGTAAATTCCATCCTTGCACGCATGCTGCAAATATAGCTGTTCATTTTTGTCTGCAAGAAGAATTTTAAGTCTACATATTCATTATGTATCACAGTAAGGAACAGATGGATGCATAATTGAAAGTTCTCATTCTTGAAATGCTAAAGAAGATTTAAAAGCATGGGTTCAAATCCTCATCACAATGTATGCAAAATGACTCTAATCACTATGTGATTCAGTATGACTTTATCAGGATATCTAAATGAGATTGACACATTGCTGCAAGCATTTTTTTTGTATTTATGGAATTTTATCAGTATGATGTTGTTTATGCTTTGCGTCATGTTTCTAGATGACTTCTTTGCAGTGCATGCACCTTGAATGTAATTGCTCCAGTTTGCTTTCTTGAGCACCATTTCTTTTTCCCGTGTCTGTTTATATCAATTCAGATATTGAATAGCCACAGGCAAGGAACCAGACTTCCTACCTGATTATTATATAGTATTACATGGATTAGTTCTTTCACGAGTACAGTGTTTTTTCTATGTATATTACTGGGGAGATTTCAAAAAAACTGATAAACTATATTTAGGGACTTAAGAAAGAAGGATATTTATTTTCAAATGGTAATGAAGGTAATTAAGATCACAGATTATCATGGAATCAAATTTATCTGAGCAGGAATTGATTACAGCTGATAACAGGATTTTGCCAATATATATCAAAGTAAAGTACGTTTATATGAGGATCTTTCTAACCATGTAGATGTGTACCAGAAGTCTTTGGCAGCTTGTATTTTGGCATGGCATCTCTTGTCTCTGGTTCCAGCAGCTTGCAGGATCCAATCTTTCATTAGGTACACTAATACAAAATTTTAGAAGTGAATATGCTTGTGTCCTACTGTACAAGGCAGGTTTCCCTTTATGCTATAATCCCTGTCTACTACTGCTATAAAAAAGCAGCACAGCCACTTCCATTTCAGAATTGCCCAAATAGCCTGCTGAGTCAGAGCACACAGCCGATTTTCCTCACTGCATATAGATTTTTATTGTGTGCCTGTTTGGACTTCAGTGCCTTCTCTGAACACTCACTTCAAACTTATGTCACCAGTAAGGTCACCTTTCATTTTGCAAGTCATGTTCCTATGGTGCATAGCCTCTTGAAGAAGGTCATATATCTGCATAGTTTAACAGCTTGCCTCTGTCTCAAATTCTCTCAAACGAAAGCAAAAGTGAAAACTTAGCTACTGGAGATCCATGCTCAAGTAACAGAGGGAACCTTCTGCTGAATTTGATTCTCCCAGACAGCCTTAATGTCCTTGGAAACATGAGATTCAGGGACCATGGCAAAAAAAGGTCTTCCTCTTGCCTTCTCTGGATATCACCAGTAATAATGAGACTTCCTGTCACTCAGCAGCTGTCTCTAAGTCTTCTCACCTGTTCAAGCTCAACCTGAAATCCTTTCTGTTGCTACTATACCTTGCTAAATTTTAGACGATGTTCTGCAAAATCAGAAACTTTCAGATCTCCACCACTAATTCATCAAGCAGCAGCTTTAGCTGGTTTGGCATAATTTTAGAGAAGAATGCTTATTCTGGGCATATCCATGTTGAGTACACATCCAGAACACAGATAGAAGAAACCTGGTCATCAAACTAAAAGAGTGGTTTCTTGAACTATCAAAGCACTGCATTTTACTCTGTAGTTAACTAAATTAAAACAGTGCTTTGCAACCTGATTTATTTTTCTCTCTTTCTATAGAGGCAACTTGCAATAGACAAGTATCAGCACATAAACATTAATATGTATTACATTGGAAAAACAAAAAAAAGTTAAATATTGGCCAAATGTGAATAACTAATAGTTTCTTAGCATTAAACTCTGCAGTGGTGTTATAGTTTTAATCTGTTCGGTTTTCTTTTTCTCTTTTGTTTGAATTCTTATGCATTTGTTATGAGTTGCGACAGACACCCAGAGCTGGGAGCCACCTTGTTGTCATGGTGACGGACTGATGGACCGCCCCCCAGCATTCCCCTGTGCTTACTCGCGCTGGAAGACCACCCCCCATCATTCCCTGCACCTACAAATGAGGCTTTGGGGGACCGCACGGCTAAGCTGGGGGCTGCCATGACATGAGTGATGCAAGGAAAGGGGAGGAGTGAACAGCTCAAGACTGTTTGCTGACTGGACAAACTGGCTGTTCTGGGCTGGTATAGGAAAGGCTTTCAAAGCTCAGCGCGGGAAGTGTCTCTCTCTTCTTCCTCTGACCTGGCCCGGGAAGCTGTCTCCAGTCGTTTTTTGGGAGCCTCGGCTAAGCCTTCTCCCCCTCTGAGCTCGCTTCAGCATCGGCGAAGAACTACCTGGCAGCCATAAGCCTTTTCCAGTCGGTGGTTTGGGCCTCATCTTCATAACCTTTCCCAGCAATTTTTGTTTGTTTTCCCCTATTCCCTTTTGCTTTGTTTGTGGGTTTTCCTCTGGTGGGTTCCAGGGCAGTGGGNATATATATATATATTTGGGGTTGGGTTTTTTCCCTTTCCTTGTAATAAATCTTGGGGTTTTTTCATTTAATTAGCTTCTGTTCTAAGTGATAAAATTCTCTATTTTCTCAAACCGGGACAAGTGGTAATATTGATTACACTTTTGAAGCAATATATATCCTTTAAAAATTAATGAAGTTGACTCCTGTATACCTAACATAACTTTATGTTTAACCTCATCACCATGGTAGCCTGAAACATTTTCTTTGTTCTAGGCTGACAATTATTATTTTCAGTGATTCAAAACTTTACATTGAATATTTATTCCTTTCTTTGAGAGGCCAAGTTAAGGTCTGAATTTTAGTTTCCATCATTCCTCTGAAGTTTCCAACATACTTGTCTTGTGTCTGCTTTCGACCTTACCACACCTTTTTTATTAAATGCTCCTGTTTCTTAAAGTTATAAGGAAAAAGTGGTTTCGTAATGACAGAAAAAAAATGCAGATTCCAACTGTGTCTCTAATTTTCTCTTTTAAGCTATAATGTAAGCAATAAATGGACATGGGACCTACATATAAAAATTACAAAATAAAAATTCCTAACTGTTGATGACCACTCTAAAAACAGATTGAAACTATAAAGATCACAAAGAAATTTAGTTTCATTAATACAATGTTTACAATTATTGTATATTTTGTTGTATACTTTTTGATTATATATGCAGAAGTAATTGCTTTACAGTTTAGTACATGGAGCTAGCTTAGCAGTTCTGCAAAATAAAAATGTGTCTGTTTTGTACATACAGAAAATATTTATAACACAGAGGGAGCACTCTGAGGTTTGGTATCGCATCTCAGGCACCATCTCAGAAATATAAAATGATTTAATGATAAAATTACTCTTTGCAGTGGAGATTGAGAAAAAAAATCTTAACTGAGTAAATGGCCCTCTATTATTTAAACCAATGATGGTAGAACTGCATTTGAGAAGTTAATCAATTAAACTCATAGGAAAAAAAATTAGCATACCAGGTGCAAACCTAGTGAAAATGTTGATGAAGGAATAAGTAAAATAGGATTTGTAAGACCTGCTTACAGATCAATGTTTTAACAAATAGTAATAAATGGTAATAAATAAGATAGTCCAGCTCTTTTACAAAAAGCAAATCCATGGTGAGAATCACAAAACCTCCATCAAATCATTGTAAATCAAGAACTAACAGACTGTACAGCAGGGTCATATGAAGATTCTTTCACCAAGAGAAGTCTTGAGAGGAATTCATACATCTGTTCTATTCTATGATAAACCTGACACTGGTGTAACACATGAACATGTGACATGTGAATGAGGGACTTCAAGATAATTTTTGAAGCTCCTTTTTCAGCCATATTCTCTTGGATTTTCTTTTGTATATGATTTGGCAAACAGAGCTAGGCAATAAATTGTAATATTTCTAAGAGTGAATGAACTTGACTCTTGTCTGAAACAGTTAACATTTAGATGTTAACTAAATGATCTGACATGGAATATGACTCTATGCAATTCATATTAATGGACAGTAGAGGACTAGCAGACAGAAAAAAATTTTCTTTCTATGACAGTGGCATCTTATAGGTCTCCAAAACCAACCATGTTTATGATGTGATCACATCTGTACTCTGAGCGCATGGAACTGAACATTCTTGGTGAAAAGAAGAAATTGACTTCATATTTGTAACACTAAACATTTGGCAACAGTCATACTGTGAAATAAAATGCTTCCAATCAGTCTCTGGAAATATTTGAGGGGTAATGTTCAACTGGTGAAGGTGAATATCAAGAAACTGGCATATGTCTTCATACTGAGCAATGGTAATAAATAGCTTTATCTGCAGATTGGTTTACAGAATGAGTTCTGACTCAGTGATCTCTCACCAGTGGTTCCATCTTCAAGCAAAGACTGTCTGGGACTGAATCTCAAGTGAAAGCTTCAGATGATCTTACATAAAAATCATCACCCTTGAATTGTATTCAACTTTCCAGTGGTGAAATAGTGAGATAATTCATCCTTTACATAATAATTATGGACGTACTTATTGCCATATCTACTTTCTGCTCTGCTCTGTGGATTACCCAGGTAGTTTTCCTCTTATGTCCTTCATACGCCCTTTGGTGTCTGACTCAAAATGGGCATAATGTTGTTGTGAAAATAAGGAGCATCAAAAATATTTTTGCAGAGACTAAAGTTTATGTTCATCCTGAGGTAGAACTTTACTTCCAGTTTCAAAGAACTCTGGGAGAAAGGAAGGATAGATAGTTGATTTCACTGCTATTTTAACAAGGACTCTGGTAGCTAAGGCTGTTACTAAAAAAACTACAGAAAATCCCAAACTCTTTGTCCCTGTCTGAGCAAATTTCAGTATATATACTGTCTAGACTCCTGGAGGTAGTCTTGAAGAAGTGTCTGATATTTTTTTCTGTGGAAGCTGTTATAACTTTTAGGAGCATTTGGATTTTAAGTCAAAAAAAGAAAGTCGTCATGTAATACAATGATAAGGCACTCACTTGCTTTTTCCAAGTTTTCAAACTTGTCTCAGTATAAATCTGCAGTCCTAAGAGACCAGAGAAGGGAATGAAATCAGATGCATCAAACTCTGAAAAGGTTTTGCTTTCAACTACTATAGCCTCTCTTTTGATAGATAATATTACTCTTTGTCAGAAAGTAGTAATTAACTTGAATTTCACAATTAATTTTCAGTAGTTGCTGGCAAGAATTTCTGATGATTCACAAACCTAGTGTTGCTAAAATGTTAGAGATTAGGCACAGGAAAGTTAAAACATTTATAAGAAGGTCATTTTCTCTTCCAAATTCTTCATGTGTGGTAGGAGAGAAGATTCTGGATCTAAATTCTAACTTCTTTCCATTTAGAGAAGCTATATATATTAAAATGAATATATACATACATGCACAGAGATATATATAAAGTATACAGACATCTGTGTGCATAAAGGTCTTGATAAGTCTGTGTAATTCCTGGTGAATCAATGCCAGCTCACTAGCCCACACTGTATTACTGATTCATTCAGAGCTTTGGTCAATGGTCATTTTCTGAGCAAGCATGTAATCATCTCTCTGCTAATTGCCTGACTGATCATCTCTACTTAAACCTCTGTCTGCAAAAGGATTTCCATTTTACAGGATTAGTAAGAAAATTTTCACAAGAACTAAGAATCATCACAGAGGTTTCCAGTTTTCAGTCCATCTCTTACTTTCAGGAATATAAACTGTCTTTTTATATCTGCCTTTTAATTCCAGATGTTGTCTTCTTTCTCCTCAAAGATATTTAAATATCTCCTTGGTTTTTGTTTGGTTTTTTTTTTTTTTGAGCAATTGGGCTTGTAAAAAATAAGAGGAAAATTGTTAAATCACTTGTCCTCAGAGAGGCCTGAGCTGCTCTGGATGGCAAAAGGGTTCTTCCTTGGGGTATCTTTTACCAGTTGTTGTGAAGAACTGTTTCTTCCTGTTCTCTCTCAGCTGATTCTGATTCCTTTCTAATATTAACTCTCTGGTCCTGTCTACCAGTGCCCCCATCGCTTTTTGTTGCTCTTTTCATTACCACAATGATTATCCTTTTTTAAAATGGAGTTTCATGAACAGTTGAAAGCATTCTAAAATATTCACGTGAGGCATCCACACTTTGCAGCAGGTCTGGTGCTTTTACTGCCATAGTGAATCTTAAAGGCTTATGGGTCTGATCAAGAAGTTACACTGCCAGAAAAGAAAGAAATCAGGGACGATTTTCAGGTGGATCACTAAAATAATCTGAATCTTTATGCAACTTATGCTTGTAAATGGCAAAAGAAAAGACACATGCTAAAAATCTTTTATGATTCAAAATACTAAAAAAATTAAACTTTTAAAAACAGAAGTTAAACAGGAAATAACTGTATCTCTTAAATAGAAATTCATATGGGTATCTAGCTTTTCTGTATATTCTGTTACATTTCACATACATAAAAGAGTAACCAATAGCTTAAAAAAGATTTCCTCTAATAAGGAAAATACTTAATTTAAAACTAAATTCTCTAATGGATCTTTTATATCTATTCAGTAAAATCCTTAGTCATATAGAGAAACACTTGGAATTGCTCTTCAGGCTTGTAACTTAACCTACAAGAACAAACATTAAAACCCAATTGAGAGCTTTTTGAGGAAATATTTTGTTTTCTGGAAAAAAAATGTAATCCCACAATACTAACTGCCTTCAAACTAGGCTGATTTTGACATCCTGACAAAGACCAGACATGTAGTAATTTCTAAATAAAAAGCTTTTATCTATTTTTATATTTGGGGAAAAAAAATCCAGAAAACTGTTGAGAACCTGAGTAATTTTTAAATTGCATTCTTCGAGAAGCATAATTTTTAATTTGTTTTCATGTTTATCAAAGCAAAATGTTACTGTACTTAAATTCATCTAAACATAGCTTTTGAGTCTGATCTTATCTGACAAGGGATTCCATATGCTCTCAAAGCAAACATTTTCCAGATGCAGACACATTAGGAAAACGTTTTAATTATGTCTGAGATCACTTGTTCTCCCATTATAGTATAATAAATCAGATTTACTCAAATCTACAGTTAGCAAATGCCACTGTTATTACAAAAGAACTATGGTGACTACATATCTTAGATACTGTTTTAAAAAGTTCCATTTATAATTTTTTTCTCGTTTTGCTTCTCTTCCTACGTAAGTATCTGATAATTCAAGGTAAGATTTCATCTTGCTCCATAGAATCATAAAATGGTTTGTGTTGGAAGGTACCTTGAAGCTCACCTAGTCCCAAGTCCCCTTAGGGACACCTTTCTCTAGACTAGGTTGCTCAAACCCCTGTCCAAACTGACCTTGAACATTTCCAGAGCTGGCAAGTTCACATCTCTGGACACCTTGTTCCAGTGTCTCCCCATTCTCACAGTAAAGAATTTCTTCTTAATATCTAATCTAAACCTTCTCTCCTTCAGCCTAAAGCCATTAACCCTTGTCCTATCACTACATCCCCTTGTGAAAAATCCCTCTTCAACTGTTTTGTAGGACCCCTTGAGGTACTGGAAGACTGCTATAAGGCCTCCAAACCCCTCCTCTTCTCCAGGCTGAACAGCCTTTCCTCACAGGAGAGGTGCCCCAGCTCTCTGATCATCTTTGTGGCCTTCCTCAGGACTTACTCCATTAGGTCCATGTCATTCTTGTGTGGAGTGCTCCAGAGCTAGATATACTGCTCCACATGGAGCAGAGTAGAGGGTAGAACCACCTCCCTCAACCTGCTGGCCACGCAGCCCAGGACATAGTTGACTTTCTAGGCTGTGAGCACACATTACAAAGTCAGGTCCAGCTTTTCCTCCACCAAGACCCTTCTCAGGGTCCTTCTCCACAGGGCTGCTCTCAATCCATTCTCTGCCGAGTGTGTATTTGTGGTTGATCTGACCCATGTGCAGGACTTCACATTTCACCTTACTGAACCTCCTGATGTTCAGACAGAGCCATACCTCAAGCCTGTCAAGGTTCCTCCAGATGATATCACTTCCCTTAAATGTTGACCTCACTAACACAGCTTGGTGTATCCATCAGACTGAGAGATAATGAGAATAATACAGAAGTTACAGAAGTCTTCATGTTCAAAATTAATGCCTGCTCATTAATGCCTGCTTGAAATTCCAAATCCATCCCGTGTGCTCTGCACAGGTATGCATTCTACTATTAGCCATAGATAATGCACTCTTTTGCACCGTCTCTTTGCAGGGACAGTTTCTGTCCATGCATGTACTTAGTATCCTACAGTGGGACACCATTCCATTAACGTTTCAGTTCTTACTGGGGGCTAATTTGGATCTGGCTTGAAGCCTTAGACTGGTTTATGGTGCCTGAAGAGTTAATGAGAGAATGCCAGAACTATTCTCCTCTCTTATTTAGATAGCAACTTGACACCTTTACAAATTCATGAGCTGAAATCGCTCTGCACAAATGCACAATATCTTATTTTTCATTCAGCACTCTTTCCATTTTCTAGTGCCCTGTCTGACTTTGCTCATAGGTTGGAAAGAAGCTTGATGCATCATTTATGCTGCCTTCCACCTTTATTGACTGATGGTCTTCTTTGCTGTCAATCATTTCATTGCATTTTGCCAAAAAGAATGTGAAAAATTTTTTACTGATATGACTGAAGTGCATTCACCTGTAAACAAATGGTTGATACAGAAATCAGAAAGTGTTTAGCTAAGGTAGTTTCAGTTATTGCAAAGACCTAAATGACAGTCAAATGCTGGCATCTAACTGACAAAGTGACACATATAGTTTCCTTATTTGACTAGGAGAGAAAAACACATTATCAATAATTATTAAGAAGAGTTTTTTTCTTTTGTAAAAGGTTCAGTTTGATAGCATGTCATTTACAGCCATATGCAAAAGGCATTCATGTAAAGTTTTTACAAGATCTGACAATAGAACTACTTGATTACCTCTTGCTCGTATTCAAAAGTGCTGTATTCAAACACCAACTAGACCACAGCTGATATATGTCAGAGAGCAGCAAGTTCATGGCTGCTCCTCAAAGGAAGAACTAGGCATTAAAAGTGACTACAGCACTGTGTCCTTACTAACCAGGGCACCTGAGCAGCACCTGAGCTAGGTGATCTCAGCTTGATGATGTTAGCAGTCCCAGGTAAAAGGAACGATTCAAGACCCATCCAGGGAGTTTAGTCAGGAGCAGCAGGAGACTCTACTGGAGGAAAGACTACAACGCAGATACAGGGTTCACCAAGGTGACAGAGCATGAAATAGGTCTGGAGATGGCATATCCACATGGTAAATCAGGCCTAGACTGGGAGCCCAGATCTAAGATTAAATGAAGCTCTTAGGCCCATGGACAGAATTTGTTAGTGAAGGCTGCACCCAAGTTTGGTCAGGACTTTTGAGAAAAGCAGTTTGTATCCTGACAACTAATATAATTCAAACTTTCCTATCTTACTAAATATTTTTAAGTTTTTTACAGCATTCAAAAGAATGAAGGCTAAATTTTACATCACTGAATCTAATATCACTGCAGGATAAGAATCATAAACCAATAAAGGTGGGGGTGTCAGTATATGATGTTGTTTGGTGCAAGCTGATTAGAGACAATATCAAAATATTAAAACAAACAATGAGGTATTAGCACATAACCTCAAATATTTATATACCAAATTATTAATAAAAGTAAAGAACTTTCATGTGCACTTAGCCAGCTCTATGTCCTCCATATTGACAGCCTCTCATAATGAAGTTTATCTTTGCTGAACTCACAACTTTTGAAGGATATATATGTGGGATTTGAATTCTTTGTAGCTTTCCTGAGGAAAAGGATCCAACAGTAGGTTTCAAAAGGATATAAAATCTCTTGCATTGCATAGGAAATTAATTCACAAAATATTCCACCTCTGCACATTGCCTTAAAGTGTGAATCATTTCAGTTATAGAAAAAAAAAAATTATAACTCTGTTTATACCCTAACAGTGCATTATATTTTTACAAAAGGACAAAGAAAAAAAGGGGGAGGGGAGGAAGAAAGAAAACAAAAAAAATCACAAATCAAAACAAACAAAAAAGAATTAAAAAAAAATTAAAAATAAAATTGTTACAATCTTTTACCTTCAATATTCTCTAAGAAAACCAAGCTGAACTTGTTAGGAGCACACAGAATTAAATACACAAAATCGGAGATACTTTGGGGCTGCATAGAGGGTGATTGAGTAAAGAGGAAGGAAAGGGTGTTATAATAAAAAGCTTTAGGAAAATGGGCCAAATGTGCAAGAGAAAAAAAAAAAGCCTAAATTTCTTTGAAGAATTCAACATCAGATATTTCATTATTTTAAATTATCATAGAAACTCTCTTAATATTTCCACATTTTTAACTGTTATTTCTTCATTTCTCCATAAAGAATCTGTTATTTGACAGATGCTGTAATGAAGTTTCTGACAGTATGTGGTCCAATGTGAATTTGTGTAAAATATTTCTGAAAAGCTTCATATTGGCCAATTTCAGAAATGGTCTTTTTTTGTTTGTTTGTTTTTCAAAAATCTGTATGTGTAATGCATAGTGCAGTCATGTACCTGTGAAGGGTGAGATACAACACAAGCATCTTTTAACCCCACTAAACAAAAACTGTCCTGAAGATGAGAGAGGCATAGGAAGCCAGTAACAGACTAAATATCTTTTCTCACATTAGTATAATTTTTGCTGACCTGTAGAAGAATATATTAGAGACAATCCACTATTTCAGATTAATGTAGGATTTATTGTAAAAAAGTGACAGATGAATAACAGGAGCATAAAGGATCCTGCAATACAAAACTGACTAGGCTTATGTCTCTTCAACAAAGGTTCCTGGTGATTCATGAAGAAATTGGTGATCATAGGTTACCACAGGTCTCCTTTATTCCTTTGTCCCTGCTGAAAGGAATGGTTTTATACCTTTATTCATAAGTATTTTCATAATCAGTCATTGTCTTTTCTGCTTTTCAGGAACAATCATACTACCGTACATGTCACCATTGTGCAGACCTTATCATTACATTTCCCTGTAGACATGCTGGGCTCTCATCTTGAAATGGCACCTGCTGAGATGCCAACAAAATAGAGGGGGAGATACATTTTAAAAAGAAGTTCCTAGCACTTGACACCAACTTTAGATCCACTGTCTTGAACTAAATGATCATACAGAAGACAAAATCCTATAATTTTGCAGCTTAAATGCTCATGAATGTGCTGCTTAGGGGCTATTTCAGAAAACAAATCAACAATGTAAGCAACTAAGTATGAGTAACGTCAGCATGTCAGACAAAGAAATGTGAAGAAAAAGAAGGGACCACAGCAAGACACCAGAACCATCTGTTCCTTCTGTTCCGAATAAAGACTTGTGGGTGAACAAGCACACCTGAGATCCTTAAAAGTAACAGAGACTGTGTATTAACCAATGACAAAGACAGAATTTGCTTACAGCTGAATGGTGGATGACAAAGGCAAGCTACTGCAATATTCAGTATGCATCCAAACAGATAAACTGTGTATTACTAGCCAAGAACAGAAACTGCACAGTCTTAAAAGCTTATCACCGTTGCTGACTATAGATTTTTTTCTTTTTGCTGGGTGATAATTATCATGTCTGTTTCTCTTTCACAATCTGAGTACTTTCCACTTGTTTCCACTGTCATACTGTATGTAGCTCTTCTACCAAGCAGAACAGTGATGAGAGGGGCATTACCACTATTTCAATTTTATCATGTTCTCATATAATACGTACTGTCCTTGGACATTGGAAAGAGATTAACAGAATAGTTAAAAATAGATTCACATCAATTATGTAAAATCTAGATATTACATCACATTTCCACATAAGTTTACAATAAAATAAACAAAATTTCGGTACTTCGCATGTAAATGCGTGCTGCTTTAATTTGATAGAAAACAGACGCTAGCTTTATTTTTTGCTATACTTACCCATAGAAAGTTAATATATTTTTCATAGGAGAGAACCTGTGATTATATGACTATCTTTCAATTTATCTTCAAAAAACTTCCCTTTCATTAATCCAAAAATTGCTTTACCTCTTAATGACTCATTCCCAATATGTAAAATGAGAAGAGTGCAATTTTACAATGCAGGTCTTTTATGTCTAGTGTTCAAATAAAAAGGCAATATAGGTGATATAATCATTTTATGCAAGTAAATATTGATAGAGGAAAAAAATGCATAAATATGTGTAGTTTGGAGACATAGATGTCTACACAGAGCATCTGGAAAAACATCAGCATGAATCTAGGAAAAAGATGTTTAGGTGATATATATATAGTTATGACTAATGGGATGAGGTTTTAAAAAAGTAACATTTAAAGTGAAAAGAAAAAAAGCTCTGAGAATGAGACTTTTTGGAGTGTGGTTTACTTTGAAATCTCATCAATGGAGAGCCATCTTGTTAGAGAATTGAATAAAAACCCGCTGAAAACGCATTTTAAATCATAGTATTGCATTCTTTGATTGCAAGCAACTCCAAAATCTCTAATTCTAATTGCTCTGAGTTTTCTTTTTGTTTGTTTGGTTGGGTTTTTTTCCCCAAGGAAATAAGTTAAAAAACCCCCAAGCAACCAAAACAAAACAACATATAAATTTTGTAGTTATTATTTCCCATGATAGAATTTGATTTAAAAATAGACCAAGAGTATTTTCTATTTTCAAAACACATTTTGAAATATTTTGGTGTTTCCATATCAATAAATCAGACCTTTTCCTCTAAGTTGGTACATAGAATAAGCTGTGACTTTCACTGAAATCTTCTCTCTGGAAATTTTCAGCATTATAATCAGCATTTTAATCCTGATGATAAGTAATGTATTTTTTTCTGTTTGTTTGATGTAACTGGTTACAATAAATAATGTAGACCTTTTATTTAATTAAAATTCATTGAAACCATTTATGATTTACAAAGCATCTGTAATAAACCAAAATCTTAATAGCTACAATCTGAATTTATTTAGTAATCTTTATATGAGTTTTCCACAGTTCTTCAGAGACAAATCATACAGAACTGTGGGAAGGAAAAGTAATTCATCTCAAAGAAAGATATTTTTAAAAGACATGTTGACATTGTTCCTGTAAAAGTATTCAAAAAATGAGCAAAATGAATATTTGTGGGAAGTAAGCAGTTCATCTAGGATGCCAGCAGAGAAATGCTATTTCAAATCATTATTTTCTTTTTTCAGTGGCTGTAGTAACAAATCATACAGTACACAGACTGAGATTAAAAAAATCATTTCTGAATAAAAAATAATAGTGAAATAAAATATTAAAGTATGGCAAACAACATTTGGCATTGCGTGAAAATCAAAGGGCTTCTCGTTTTCTTATCAGGTCAGGAAAGTGTGTTATCTGGCTGTATATAAGTGAAGCTTTATTTGTTGGCAATAGATGAATATGCTTCTGGTTTAAACCTCAGTCTCTAATTCTGAACAGAAGTACAGGTATGTGAGTCCTACTTCCTCAGAGAAGATACAGTTTAGATACTGTGTGTTTCATGAAACATGGCAAACTGACTATCCTACCTAAATTCTAATTAAAATTTGAATTCTCTACTTTTCATTGTATTGGAGCCTTCAAATTTGAATTTGACTAAAATATGCATTAATAAAAGATTAGAAGTTCATGACATATTACAAAAGTGATCAAGTGATTTCTACAAATGCAGAGCTGTATAACTTATTCTTCACATAGTTTATTATGTGAAGAGTTTTTAGTAAAAATAGTTATAGTTAGGATGAAGCTGTAAAAAAAATGTATAAATTTAGGGTAAAGTTAAAGGTCAGTTGTTATTTTTTAAGCTAATTGTTAAATCAGACTTGCATACTTACATTAAGAATCAACTTCTCATCTTTTCAGAGAGAATAAAAAGAGGTGGTGTTCTCCGGCATGAAGGTGGAGGGGAGGAATCATTTTGCTGTGTCTATTATTATAATAATGTATATGTTCTTCATGGGCAAGTAGCAGATGTGTATCCTGTAGCTATGTTGTAACTATAATATTCAAAAAAATCCAAAATTTTTCTGAGGTTAGGGCAGCTGATCTGAATGACCTGAGTCTGGAGAGAATCTTCAAGAGCTTTTACAGGTACTTGATTAATAGTTCTCTTCTTCAAGCCAGCAAGATCAGTACTGCTGTGAAACAGCACAGAGAGGTTCATCCTTGAACTTCAGGTTGGCATAGAGAGACTGGGACCAAAGAGGAAGTCCCAGCTGAGGGCTGGGGGCAGGGTGAGGCATCCTGTGCATGTAGATCAAAAGATCTCAGCCAGGAGATCTTTCTTTTCTTTTCTGCTTTGCTGAAAGTTACTCATCTGCCATTCCCCACCAAAGAAACACCTCTTCAAGCAAAGGCTCTGCTGGAAGCAGGTGGCAGATTGCAGTGGTGGGCAATTTCTACTAAAATAATATCAAGCTGGGCTTCTGAATGCAGGGAGAATTTCATGGTGACTTGCTTGCCAAGTGCCTAAATGTGTCAGACCTTGTTAAATGTGCCTACCAACTTCTAGGAAAAAACAGAGGGAGTCTAGCTGGTGCCCATGGGAATAAAAATAGCAGAGTGAAAGGCAGGAGAGAGATGATTTTAGGTTTTCAAGAGTACTGAACCCACTAAACTAGTGTTCTTTATAGTGCTTTCAGTAATTCGTGTGGCATCAAAGTGGTAGAGAGAGAAATTTTTAGTGCTGGACTGAGAAGACAGTAATAAGGAATGAGATGCATCAGAAGCTGGAGACATTTCTAGCATAATAGATGATCATGCAGGAAAGAGGTACTTGTCTGAATGACTAGTCAGTCAAGCTGCTACCACTTAACATGGAGGAAATTGAGAGTGAGCTTTTCAATAAAAGGAGCAAGCTGACATGTCCAGAACAGCACAGAGGTGAAGATGACATATCTAATAAAGATGATGTTATGAAAATCTTTTTTAGTCTCTGTGAAGGCTAGAACATAGGATGGAATTAGTCAAACACAAAGTATGATTTAAACTGGACGCTAAGAAGAGAACCAAACCTGTATGGTAGCAATATAAAGTCTAAGTTGTCAGATGAAGGAACATGAATATTGAAATAGCAGACATACTAGAAACTTGGTGGAAAGAGGACAATCTGCTAGGCATCATTCAGTGGAATAAAATTAGCAACAACAATGAAAAAATGAACCCTGACTATTTGTCACAATCGAATTTCCACTCGAGATTTACTTTAAATTTTCCTGGTACTTGAAGAACTTGACAGACATAAAGATACCTTTTAAACTGATCTCAGGCAAAATTCCAAAAAGTACAGGGTGCATAAGCCTGATATCTCAACAGGGCAAACTAGAAAAGCCTATAATAATGCACAAATTAATAATCAAAAGAATAAACCTGACCATATGCTGTGGATTCTTGAAGGGAAATCCTGAGTCATAAACTTACTTCAGTTATTTGAATGTTCAGTATGTGGGTAAGAGTATCCTACCTAATATATCCTACCTGGAATCCCACTAAGTTTCTGACACAATTTGTCACCCAAAGTTTTAAAGATCCTAAGCAGCTACAGCATAAGGGATAAAGTTCCTCTTTTTATTTCATCATTTGGTTAAATGGTGAAACAAAGGGTAAGAGTGAATACTCTTTTCTGTGTAGTCACCAGTGAATTCCACACAGATCTGTGCTGGGACTTGTGCAGTTCACAATATTCATACATGACCTGGAACAGCAAGTCATTAATGAAGTGGCAAAGTTTACTGC
Source organism: Serilophus lunatus (assembly GCA_013399895.1). Taxonomy (NCBI): domain Eukaryota; kingdom Metazoa; phylum Chordata; class Aves; order Passeriformes; family Eurylaimidae; genus Serilophus; species Serilophus lunatus. The sequence continues at coordinate 93,200 of VXBA01004489.1, read as the reverse complement.
TAGTAACAAGTTATTCAAGGCAGTAAAAATTAAGGCAGACTGTGAAGAATTGCAGAAGGACCTTAGGAAGATGAATGAGTAGCCAATAAAATGACAGATGAAATTTAGTATAGATAAATGCATATGGGAACATGCAGGCCTACATTCACATACAGTACAATGAGCCCTAAACTGGTCATTATGACTCAGGAACAAAATCTTGTGTTATAATACATGGCTCTATGAAAATATTGGCCCAATATCCGTTAAAAAGGAAAATTAAAGCTAAGAACTATTTTTTAAAAGAATAAAGAAGAAAACAGAGAACATTATATCTCTTTGTATAACTCTCTGGAATCACTCCTTTCTCTGCCGTTTGAAATAGAATCTATGAAAACTGGAAAAGGTTTGGGGAACGAGAACAAGGATTATCAAATGTATTGAACTGCTTCTTTGTATAAAATAATGAAATAGGAGAGGACTGCAAAGCTTGGGAAAAAATGGTGAAAGAAAGAGGTTAAGATAGAGCACTCTAAAAGAAAGAGTGCCTGAGAGAGGTTGGGTAAGGATTCATATTGCATTGTGAATATAAAATTGTCTAAAATAAAAGGAGGGATAAATCAAGTTAGTAGGAGTCAGGTTCAAAACAGTTTTAGTTCTTCACACAGCAGCTGTAGGCTGGTGGAACTGCTCCAAAGAATATCTGAAATAATAAAAGGAATATGAGCTGAAAGAGAAACTGGGAAAACTCATGGAAGAGGAGTCCAGAGATACCTACTTGTAATGGGTCTGTCTGAGAAAGAGCCCATTTCCCCATAGTAGCCTCACAGTGCTGTCCTTTGCACTGGTAGCTAGAAGGGTGTTGGTAACACACTAGTATTTTGACTACTGCTGAGCACAGCATCGGGACTGTAACGTTGCTTCCCCAGATGAGGGCAAGATTCTGGGAGGGGACACAAGTGGGCCAGCTGTCCCAAACTGACCAAAGGTATATTCCATACCATATGACCATATGACCATATAACTGAGGTGGGAGCAGGAAGGGAAGGCATTCACTGTTTCCAGTGGCTGCCCACTGAGAAACTATTATGTGTGTTGAAGCCCTGCTTCCCAGGATGAGGCCAGACATCACTGGTGATGGGAAGGAGAGATTAGATTTCTGTAAAGCAGAAATCTGTAAAGCTTCTACTAAACTGCCTTACCCCAACCCACGAGTTGTTTACCATCTTTTTCTTTTCTCCTTGTCTAACTGGGAGAGGGAGAGGGGAGATAGAGTGACTGGGAGCCCTTGGTGTTCAGCCAAGGTCAACCCATTTCACTACTAAATGCATACATAGAACCCCTATCTCCAGAACTAAAAAAACACTGGAAAAAATATCAGATGGGAGTGTCACAGACACTTCTTAATTTTTTTCCTAGATTTATATTTATGACATATTATATCTTGGAAAAAAACAGAAATAGGCATTTGATGTGACTTGGAATGGCCTTTACTATATAGATCCATTGTTATTGATTCCTCCAATGACAGCCACTGCCTACATCAATAGTGAAAAAGAAGTCAAATTGAATATAGAGAACAAAAGGCATGTCCTCACTGTTTATACATTCTTTACAACTTCACTCTCATCCCTAAGTGACCCTAAAAACCATAGTGATTTTGTATGAATTTTCCTTTTCTACTCGAAGTTAATGGCAGTTGTTTCGTAGCCTGTCCAAGTCTTGTTTTCACAAGATGTCTTTACACTCTCACTTATGATGCAAGTATGTTGAGGAGTGAGGCCTGGTGAATACAGTATTGGATGAGCGTGGGAGGTAGAGGCTGCCAAACCTTGTGAAATGTTGACTGCTCTGCCTGCTAGAGTCAGTTCCAAGGATGCACAGTATGGCAGCATTTTTACAAGTCATTTCAGATACTTACAGGCAAGGAGTGATAGCAGCACAAGACGCAGACAGCAGTAGACTGGAGCTTGAGTATCAGCTCTCTCACAACACAGAGACAGATGATGTGTGGTCTAACAGAAATAGACAGTGGTAGGCACACTGCCTTTTCCTGAAACTGAGACTATAATTAAATGTTGAGGAATTTGAGGCTGTCTCAGTAAGGAATTTGATCACTCATATTTTTTTTGTAAACAGAGTCTATGTAATGTCCAAGATGAGAAACGTAAGTTTCTGCTATACTCATTATTCCTGGAGAGCTGCTTAATGTAAGATTATACTCCCACCTTAACAATGGCAACATTTATCTTCATAGGTAGGAACCGCATACACAGCAAGAATAATAATTATGAAAAACCATTTCTCTTCATACCTGCTATCTATCTTATCTTTTTGTTCATAAGCTACCACTCATTATTCAACACTGCTGAATTGAAATATTCTGAAGGTCAAAATGCCTTTGGTACCTATACTTTTTTGGAGAAAAATCACTGTTTCCACCAATATGTTTCATGCCTCTAATAATACTTAGTTATCGATTTTTTTCGTTTCAGATTGCTGTTCACATCAGGTGTGTTTGAACATTTTTTTAACAGAACCACATCAAGTTCTTAATACCAAGAAACCAGACTATCTCTAGTTTCAGAGTATCTGGCATTTTATTCTTGCACAGAAAGGATCCACAGAAAGGATCCATGTGATTTAAACTATTTTTTTTTTTTTATGTTTAGGCAGCACTGTGTTCTTGAGAAGCGGAGAACAAACCTGTTTAGCGAATAGAAACAATAGTTCCTTCTCTCCTATTTATTGATAAATTGGTGAGTTGGGGTCAGAAGGGGGTTAGAAAGGGAGGTCAGGGCCCTGCTGGGACACAGGGCTAGCACAGAGCAAGTTGTATAAACACTAGACACGAACATTAGATAAGAGGGACAGAGACGGCGAAAACCAGACATCACAACAGCCTGGAACAACATCTCAAAGTCTCCTCGGAAAGGACGTGCCTCTGCAAGGAGACGATGGCAGCGACAGCCCAGCCCTCGAAGGGACGGGGTGGAGAAGAGCATGGGCTTAGAGCGATGGGGCCAACCAGAGCTGTGTGACGGCTGTCACTCAAAAGGAGATATAAACCCTGGTTAGTCATGTGGTCGAGGAGCGGATGATTTGATCTGAATAGTACCACTCCCTGTCAACAGAAAATAAACATGCCTGTGGTTTTTTTACGTGGCCTGTGTGTGAGATCAGTTTCCGTGCATCAGTGGGACGAGCACTTTACAGTAGTCTATGGCTTTTGCTTCCCTTGCACTTTTCAGAATTTAAGGTTTCTTCTTAGGCATGCATCGTTCTTGGGAAATTTGGGAAAACAATTTTCTTCAAAAGAAGGAGCACTATTCCCTAAATTGTCACCAACCAATATTACAGGCACTTATTAATGCACTGTTTCTTCGGGGGGGGGGGGAGTCCTATAGTCTGCAGTTAGTTACAAATTTTCTTCAGAGAAGGAAAACAAGAGACTTGTCAGAATTTTTACTTTCTTTTTTGTGCTTCCTTAAAGCTGAGAATGTTCTGAAGGATGGTCACTGCTCTGCTCCATAGCTAGAAATGCTGAGATAAAACTACTTCATAATCTTTTTCTAACTAGAACTCAGTGAAGATCCATATAACAGTACAGCTGAATTAGTGTATTTCACTGATTAAAGACTTCTGTCAAGAAATCATTTTCCTCCAAAGTCATATTGATGTGACTAACAAAATAGCTTGATTAACACTGTAGCATCTACCAAATGAAATATATATGACTTGCAATTATTGCAAAAGGCAATAATTTTTTAACATTATATGCTTATTAAGTACTATCAATCTTTTTAATTTGTCTAAACTTTGCTAATTTATTCAGCTTTTTGATCTTATTCATTGACCAAACTTTGGTTTGGGGAGGGAGGAGGGTGGGAAGAAGAGAAAAACTTTTGATAGGTCTCTAATTCAATCGATACTGTTTTTACACTAATCATCATGAAAATATTTGACATGCACCTAGGCATATAATAATATGTCTTGCAATCTATGGAAATCCCTCAGTATTTTATCATCAATCATTGTGTTTTTGAAACACGATAATAATTTAAAAAGAGAATAAAAGGTCAGGTTTAAAGTGGTCCAAAAAACCCAGGTAAGACCTAGTCTGAGCCTAAAAAGGGCTAATCAGTTCAGGATCTTGTCAGCCTGAACACACAGTATTAGGTTTCTAAAAAAGTTTAGGGTTTTCCAAGAAAGAGTTTTACTTCAAGATCTTATTTTCTTCATAAGTCCAGATTCTAAATAAGAACAGTCAGAAGTATTTTGTTGGAGTATTTATTCCTCCCAAAATCCAAAATATGAAAATGCTTTTGTACACATCCAGTTTCAAAATCTTTGCCATCTATCATGGTAGCCTCCCCTGCCTTCTCTGCTTTTTTTTTTTTTTTTTTTCTCCAGAGCAGTGAGAGCAGCGAGAGATGTCTGCACAGCCTCTGCTCTGCTGCTGCACAGCAGCACACTCTAATAAAGACCACTGTCTTTCTTCTTAGAATAGTGATCCTTCTTCTGCCAAGAAAGTTGTTTAAACATAATAGAGCAACAGTTTATGGAAGTCAATTTGGCAAACCTTCTAATGTGTCAAGATGTATTGCAATACTTTCCAGGTGAGATTAAAGCATAAGGTCAAACTCACATTTTCATCATTTCCCAAGTCCTTCATAAATCTCAATGCCCCACTGCTTAAAAATAGCAGTAATATTGAAGGATTTTTTGAGGTATTAACTTTTTAGAAGACCTAAGTATTTTTAATGTGTCCCTTGGGTCCAATGGATAAGTAGGACATGGTAAGTCGAATGTCTGAAGATAAGTGTGTAAAAAATAATGAAGAAACAAAGTGAACAATGGATCAGAATCAAGTATACTTTTGGATAATTGTAAATCAGATGCACTACTACCAATATTTTATTTTTATCTGCCTAAGTTATGTTTGAGAAAACCTGTTTAACTGAGGTAAAATGATGAAGCATATTAGAGAATCTTAATTTCTGTTATTACTGTTATTCTGTTTTTTACTTTGCAGAAATTCTAAAAGAAAGAGTTATGTCCTTTGAGACATACAGAAATGTTGTAATATAATATATACCTCTAACTCTTAGTAAAATACCCCAAACCCCTCCAAACCTACCTATGTCAAAGTTACAGCAAAACTTAGATGAAACCAGTGGAGCTTTCATGGTATCTGTTGAAGTTGCTCAAGAATTAACTAATCAATATATAACAAAATAAAGGAGTAATTTTCTTCAACTAACAAGAAAATCATGAAAAGTCTTGATACAATACTCTCAAGGTAGCAATTTTTTTAACTGGTTCAAAAATACATTACAATTAATTTGCTGTTTAAAAGTCTGTATGTGTGAATGCAGACTCATAATAAACTTGGTTATGGTAAAGATATGCAAGCACTGTTCATCTTTACTAGCATGTGAATAATTCATAAGTGATCAAGAACTTTTCAAAAATCTGTTTATGGATCACAGATTCCTGTTAAATATTTTCAAAACTTTTTTGTATTCTATACAGTTTGACTCTGTGTTCTGCAAACTGCTCTTCCAGAGCTTAAAGGTGTTCTGAAGGACTCTGCATAAAGCGTGCAAAATGACAATGAAATTTCGATATGAAATTATGGCCTTTACTAAACTTTTTATGCTTCACTTGTGCTCAGAAATCACAGGATTTACAGAACAAAATGTCCAATGCGTCAAGTTCGTTTTGATTTTGAAGGTTTGCCACTGTCTGAAATTCATTACTATAATCAGATGCTTCCCACTTCTCTTATCACCCCATCTGAGGTGCCTAGCAACAAGAAGCAGTCAAATTCACATGAAAGTTGGTGACTCTACCTTTGACTTTGTTTCTATTTTAAATAAACCAAAAGCAGATTTTTTTCAACATTTTCTTTAAACTAGATAGAGTATTTCAACTAGTCATTCAAAATAAAATAGACTTAATAAATAAATGCATCAAGATTTTTTTGCATTCAAAATTGAAAAACAGTAGTAAATGTGATTTTTTGTGAATAAATATGAAGTTATCTGGGACACTGGTCTATGGAGTAGCCTCCCAGGATTACAGTCCAGAGCAATAGACCTGGGTAATAGCTGATATATAATATCCCACCATCTTAGCAAGGGAAACAAATTATTCCCAGCCTCATCAATCCTACGATAAGAGCATCTTCAAGGGCTGTACTACATTGCTGAAGCCTATTTCCCATTTTGTTGCTCCTTGTGATTGCTGGTGAATGGAAATTAAATTTGGCTTTAATCTGCATCTCACAGCCACCGAGACATAAATTAATGCTAAAGAATACATTGAATAGCTAATGGGGTTTTTGAGCTAAACCCTCCCTTTATGTTGAAAAACTTTGCATGTTCTCTACCTCAACATAATCTAATACATTCCTTCATGTAGCAAGAAGAAATGTGCCCAAGAGATCTATAGAAGAAACCTGGAAACTGAGATGTGGCTTTGGGGGTTTCAAAGGCCCCTGGAGTTGCAGGCTGCAGACTCTGCAACCAGTGGGTACTGTACAGGGAATTTGTATCTCAGACACATAATCATGTAATCCTAGTGACTATCTGTTTTCAAACTAGAAGAGCTGTGTATGGCTAAGGCTTTTCAAACTCAAATGATTTTGAAGCTTTTAAAACATTCTGATATATTGGAGACACAAATGCAGAAAGTTGCTCAGGCACTCCATTCTTGCAGGTGATAAACTTGGAAGGATGGTGTTCTGGAAGATGCGTTTGCCATTTTAGCATGCAATTCTACCATACTAACAGGTTCTCAAGGAGTGGAATTGTTTTCACAGACAAAACCTATATCTACACAGAAGTGAGGCTGATTTGTGTCCTCTCAGCTCCAAAAAAGGGAAGACCCCTTATCCCTCTGATTCCTTACATTTAAAAAATTACGCAGTAGACCTACTTGTTAGCCATGTGTTTTATGCCTGAATATTGTGTGAAATATATAGGAGAATGGACAAAATTATTTTCCTCACTGTGCAGTTTTTCAATTACTTTAAAAATTCATTACAATTTTATTCAAATATGTTACTTAGTTGTATAATTACTACTACACTGCCATTCTAGGACAAGCTAATGTGGATAATATTGCTCAATATGATTTTTATTTTTCAAATTTGTGCCTATTGCTAAGAACTATCCATAACTTTTCTCATGTTAATAAATTATGGAGAAGGAGGGTTAGATTTGTACTTGCATTCCTAGGTAGTTTCTCAGAGAGCATTTTTTTCCAAGGGTATGAAGTGAAAAAGAAGTTTAATTTAATTAAGTTTTACATGATGATAAATGTCCTGTCGCTCATCTTTAATAATTGCTATACCCCTTAACAACATAAAGTGACAACTCTGCATCAGATTATTATTGCAATTGTATACAGTCACTTTTTTATATATCAAATGTGATCCGAAAGCTGATAACTGCAAGAACAGCGGCTCTTGAATCTTTTACTGTTCAACACCAGCAAAAAATCATAACATTTTTTGATTATTCCCTCTAGGGAGAAATCTATTTGTGTGACATGAGTTGAATGAGATTTCAGGAAGAAAGGCTATAAAAGGCATCCTGTATGCAGAGGACAAGTTAGAGCTTGCTTGTGATTCTTTTCAGTAAACAGTAGGTAAGCACTGTCATTCTCATTTCTTGTCATATTATAAGGAGTAGATATGGAATGGAGAAATGAGAAATGGCAAGTCAAGGAGATGATTGAAGCAGTGTTTTCAATATCAGGCTATGCGGTCATTATAACTTCTTTCCCCATTTTTGTGTCCCAACCACTAGTTACACCATCATAACAACTGTTGAGAGAGAATTAAGTACATTTTTCAGGGCAACAGTAAACTTCGTAGCTTAAATCACTGTCTCAGAAGGTTAGAAGATGATAGGAGGCCACATAATTGTCTACATCAAGCTGTAAAATTTAAAGTCATTGTTTTTGAGTTCTCAAAGAAGAGGGTTTATTACCTGAGTAATCAAGGGCAAAAAATTAGTAGAAGATAGATTGTTCCTGTAATTTGAGGCTGTATTTGTTCATGGTTGATTTGTGTCAGGGCCCTGAGTGTGCAACCAGTTGTTTTATGTCCGAGAGTACTAGGCTCTGATCATTATGTTCCAATCAGAAATTGGTGTGTTATTAACACAGTTAAAAGATTCATATCCTACTAATCAAGTAGAAGAGTTCATTTCAAATATCCAGAGGTTTATACCCCTGATTAGTTTTACCAGCCAGGAGTTCAGTGGTAGAGAGACCTACCATTTTTGTTGTCAACCTGAAATGTCTGAGTGATGTTTAATTATCTATTGGGGTTAAACTATGGCAGTTATTACAAAATTTATACTGTAATTTATTTTGTCAGCTAATGAGAAGGGATACTAGTCCTGAAAACAATGCCATGATTACAAACTGAATGGACCTTAACAAAATACAGACTTCATCAGGAAGTATATAATACAAAAATAAAATCAGCTTTGCTGTAAAAATAAAAATTTGTATTTTTTAACCTACTCTATTTAGCCACAAATTGTCTTTGGAATGTATGGATTTCTAAGAAAATCAATGCTTTTCCTCACCGGTATATATTCAAAGTGAAGTAGACCAAATATTTTATAGCAACCAATGTTTCAATTAGCACTTTGTGTTTTTAAGCAGTTTGTCAATTTACTTTATGATATTTTTCATTTGTAGTCACTGTTCAATTGATTTCCATTTCTTTTATTTTACTTAAAAAAACCACATTCATACCGTATATTGATATGGTTTCTTCTCCTTGCATCCAGCCCAAAGGCTTTGAGAGCAAGGCAGTCAAACTTTCAAATGTTTTGTCCAAGAGAAATTTAAGCATTGTTTGAGCAACAGCTTCCTTTAAGGTAAGCATTCTGTTGCTTTGTATAAAACACATATATAGCCATAAATTCCAAGTTAACCCATAATAATCTATAGTCTACAATTGTGATGAGCAGTAGTGGTTTTGTAAGTATTCACATAAAATGTAAGTTCACATAAAGTGTAGTAAAGCCAAGTATTTTACTTTGAATCTACAATAATTCCAATGATTGGATATTAGATTCTAAAAATTTGCTTACTGTACTAATAATTTGCTTACTGTATAAAAAAAAAAGTGTTAGGATTACATATTTTACAGACGTTTTGTTAGAAATCTGTGCCATTTTATGATTTTTTTTAATTCCTCTATGTAACACAGGACATGCACACCCACAAATTGGTATTTTCTTTCTAAAAAAAAAATGAAAAAAATCAATCCAAACACAAGCAACTTTATAATGAAATATAATTCATTGCTCTCACAGTATATTACAGCAAAAAAGGAATTAATCATAGTAATGCTGATTACTGCCATGCTGCCACCCACTGGTCTCCTTCATATGTGATTAAGACTATACTATAAGGCTTCCAATCACTTCTCTTAAACAGAGATGTCTTAGTTTTACGCTCCATCAGGATGTAGATATCCCACCCTCCGAGGTTTCCAGGTATAGATTCTCCCTCTCTTTTGAAGCTGGTGTCTTATCTGGACATAAGAGATGAGCTTGATGTCATTTCCTATTTAGCCAACAGATGATCAGCTAAATATACGTATTCATGGATATCTCCTGTGTTCAAAGCATAATGAACCCACAACATTTCTAACTCAGGGTAGTACAGTAATATACATTCCAAAATTAAATTGTTTTTAACTTTTCTTCAAAAGTCCCACTTTGACTATTTAAATGTTAGGCTAGAGTGAAATAGGAAACAGACATATTTTAGATCTCAGCTGTAAAATAGCTGACTTTTAGATCTTTAAAGACAAAAGAGGTACTGTAACTGAGAACTGTGAAAACAGTACATGCTGAGGCTCTGGTGTCTTGAAAACATAGTTTGAAACACCAGACCCTTGATGGAACTTTTTCCTGCATAAATTTACTTTGGTATTAAGGTGTACAGATCATTTACAATCTACATGGGGCAATATTTCATATAGAATTTTCAATCATCCATTTTCTGATATCTTTACTTATTCATAAGTCCTATGACTCTCTTCTACTAAACACTGTGTTGTGTTTGACCCTGTTTCTAAGCTTTTCCATTTCCTTGTGATATCAACCATGAACTCAGCCTTTGCTGTATATCACCCAAGCTGAGAACCATGCCAAGAATTTAGTGGATGGGAAAGAGTAAAGGACTGAGCTGTATGTCTGAACTATGCTTGACCCAGTGGAAACATCAGCAATTTTCACAGCTAGGTGCACTCCTTCTGGAGTTCTTCCTAACCAAGTCTTTCACCTTCTATCATCATCACCTTCAACTTCACCATTTCCATTGTCTTGGCCACCGCTTCCCCATCAAAAGAAAACAGTATATAAAAGGTACCTTTCGATTATAACTGAAATAAAGGGGATAGGGGGTTGTTTTGAAACATGCATGGGCATGTCTGCTACACAAAAATATGTTAGACACTTAAAATATGATGTTAGCTAGATCTGGGTAGGATAAATGCTCGACTGAACATTCATACAGTGAGGGTAGTCATTCTGGATGATAGAGGACTTCTCTTGAAGGAATAGAAATTGTTTAAGTCAGATTGAGCTATTACAATATCTGAAAATGTCAAGTTCTTCAATTTCCATTAATATTTATGTGTCTAGTAGAAAGCAAGATCAATAGCTTTTTCTCAGAAGGCATCCGCTGTAGAAATAAAATTAATTAATGAAAATAAAATAATTACAGACAATCTTATTTGTGTTCTGGATAGCTAATTAGAAATATTAAGATATAGGTCAACAATGTTTTCTTGTTTCTGCATTTACTTTAAAGGCTCTGACTGCAATTTGAAGATATATGGGATATATTTTAGCTAGCAGAATCTGTACGTTATTCTGCAATGTATTGTAACTTTATATAACTTTAGTCATTTCCCCTCTCTTCCTCTCTCTGACCTTCCTTCTTTATTTACTTCATTCTTTATTTCCTCCCTTCCTTGCTGTCTTTCCTCTTTCTTTCCTGCCCTTCCTCTATTCTCCCCCCCTTTTTCCCTTCCCTCAATTATGTCTTCATTTTAATGTACCCATTCTATGTACTGTATAGATTTGCTTGACCAATAAATGGTTTTTCTGTTCTTTTCTTTGTGGAGATGGGGGGAAAGAAGTGAGAGCCTTTCCCTGAGCCTGCTCAGTTGGAGAATATGGAACTGATTGCTTTTGCCATTGGCAATAATCATGTTTGCCGATAAAAGCTCACTGAAAATCATCAACTTACTAGTAATTAGTAGGTTGTACATTGATCTCCAGCTACAAGCATTTTGTCTCCACAAAGGAGATCATGATTTTCCTGTAAAATTTGTTTGTCAGACCTAACCATGTCAGTAAATTTATCTTTCCTTCAGAAGAATTGCCAATTTCAGTCAAATAACTTGAGACATCTCTGGTAAATATTCTACCTTTTTCCTTTTTTGTCCCCCACTACAATGCAAATAAATGGCTATTGCTTAATAATTAGGCAACATGAGCAAAGGAAAGATAAAGGTGAAATGGACAGAGACTTCTGACACAAGATTTTAATCTGAAAATCATCCTCAATTGAAGGTTTCTTTTTAACATAAATTCTGGAGTTCTCACGGAAGTTCTGTTGCAGAAAAAGCCTTGATGTAGAAACAGGGGGTAATTTGAACTCCAGTTTTTAGCAGGAGAGGCTTTTTTCAGCTGGTCCTGACAGCCTCCAAGACTTTGACCTGATACTTGACATAAATTGAAACAAATAATTTTGTAAACTCTTAACAGTCATCATGACAAGAAACAGGGAATTAAACACATACATTCAAGACTTACATAGATTTTAAGACCTCATCCTCAATTGATTTGATGGACACTGAAAGGAGCACTGCCATCTTTAGTCGCTGCTGTTCTGAAAGAAAAATACTAACATGTCTACTTTACTAATGAGAAATTCCTGCTCTTTCTTACCCTTTGTCAGCACACTCCTGAATACATGCTAGTGCAGGTGGGTATTTTTTTTTCTAAATTAGTTTTCTGCATTATTTACCTCCTGTTCTTTAATGGACGTGGGGATGTTAGAGGAGTAGCAGACAGTAGTTTGATGAGAGTAGTGTGTCTGCATCTTGCAGTGTATGCTGAAGAGGAGCTACATGGTTACTGCTGCATCACTTGGGTCGGATGTGTCCCTCCCTGTGCAGCAGAGCTTTAAGGCCGTGCTCTAAAACAACATTCGAACTTCAGCTCTATCACCTGGTGTTACGGGTTTAATGTTGGGGGTTTTCTTGGCGGGAGAGAGGCCGGTGTTTGTCTGTTCAAAACTTCTTTTTTTCCTGTTCCCAGGAGAGGAAGCAGAGCAAAACGGCTGATTCCAGCTCGGGGCAGTGAAGCCGGCATGAACTCACCATTGGTGGGCGTGGCATGGATGTCTGAGGCCCAGCCCCCATATGACTGCCGGGCATGTGGGGGCTGGCCCACAGCTCAGGCTGGCACCAGTGGGCGTGGCGTGGCAGGGTCATCAGCAGGCATGGACTGGGGGTGCACAATGAGGTGGGAGCCTGATGGTGGCTGCCAGGCTCGCCCCTTGCCAGGCTCGACGACTGCTCCCTGGCACGCCCGCACTCTCGCCACTGGGATCTTCAGGGCTGCCTGCTGCTGCAGACCACGGTGGCCTGATGGGGCCATGTTCCCCACCGAGCACGGAGACAATCTGTGGCCCCCGTCATGGACTGGAGGACACAGCAGGCTTCGCAGAGCTCGGCGGCCATATCCATGCTGCCAGCGCTGCCCCACACTGCCACCACATGGTAAGAGGCTCCTGACGCATGCTGGGTTGGAGCTGGGGCAAGGGTGGCAGCGGGGCAGGCACTGGGGCTGCCCCCGCTCCTTCCACTGCGACCCTGCTGCAAGCTGTGAGCAGGGATTGGCAACGGGTGCAGTGTGGCCCCGTTGGGCACAAGGCAGCCCCGCCAAGTGCACACAGAGCCTTTGACCACCGTAGGTGGCGACCGGCACCCATGTGAGTGAGATGCCCGCAGCCACTGCATCCCGCGCTGCCGGGGAGTCGTGCAGCTGTGATTTTTTTCTCCCCCTATGGGCAGCACCACTCCCGGGGGGGCCCTGCAGGCAGCGAGTGCCCCCATGGGTGGTGCCACTGTCACCTCTGGGCCCTGGGGCCCCACTGGCGAGGGCATTTTTGGTGGAAACATCATATTGTTCGTATGGTGAGATCTTGGAGATGGAGGCGGTGCCATCCAATGGAGAGGCGGTGTGCCCAGGAGGCTGCCCCGAGAAAGCATGAGAACTGGCAGCTCATAAAAGCCAGGGGAATGGAAGTTCGGCCCCTTTTTAGGCCTTGTCATTGCTGAGAGAGGGTCGGCTCCTGCTCTTTCTGGTCACTCATCTGTGCCGCCACGCGATGTCTTCAGAGCCCAGGCAGTGCAGGTGGAGGAACCACACAGAGGCAACAAGAGTTCTGGTATCTTTCCCCTTTTTCTTTTTATTGCAAAATATTGTTGGGTCGGTTGTTTTTTATATCTGGTCAGTGCTTTAGTGGTGTTCCACAATTTATAGAGCCCCTAGATAGCAAAACTCTTTTGCTGTTGTTTCCTCTATTAAGTCTCTCGTCCTTGTTACTGCCCCCTAGTGTCTCAACCAGGATATCAGGTTAGACCTGAATTTCTGAAGAGCAGAAGGCAATGAATAGAACAGTGATAGCAGAATTGCTAGATTGCTGGGTTATATAGATAGCTTGGCCACTTATTTTTTATAGACTTTTTTAGAAGCCACTTTACAACTACTGTCCCAAGTTTATTTATCTATAAAATAAGACTAATGATTCTTTAAATCATTCCCGTAAGTCTCCATGTTATTTTCAAAATGTTTTCATTATTGATTATTTTACATAAATGTCAGCAGCGACAATTTGTTTTTAACAATTAATTTTGTGGAGTATATAGTTGGTTTTCCCTCTATCGTGTGTGTATTTTTAGTTGAACTTCATTTTTTTTGTGAGAGATGGTACTAAAATAGTAACTGCTGAAGTCACAAAAGGAATAACGGCAGGATTTTACAAGCTGGCAAATAATTTATTGGAATTTGAGGATATGTTCTAATTGACTACCAAATGTTTTTATTTAATATATCTAGTCATAATATTCTGCGATTTATTGTAACATAAATCAAGATATTTAATATAAGCTTTTTTCCTGTTACAGAGGCAGGCAACATTTCTTATACTAGCAATTAAAATGTTGCTTTAAAAAGTGAATAATGAGTATCAAAGAATCTAAGGCCACCAAATAGAATCGCTATTCCTCAAGTTGTGATAAATTAGCAATTTTCAGTATTTCTAAGATACCATCACAAATAAAAGAGATGGGTCCCTATGAGCTTGTACAGCAGCAATTTTAAGCTTGGCATTTTGGAAAAACTTGGATTTCAAAGTGTTTTGGCTCAAAGCTAAACATAAGCTTTTCAAAATACTGTAGCTCAAACATTTGTTTCTAAAATTTAAAAGGTTTGAAGGAACTGTAAAATCAAAATATCTCATTATTCTTTGCAAGTTTATATACATTTTTCAGGAATATTTTCCCTAATGCCAAGCAAATTTTTGGGTAATATCATCATACAGATAAAAGCTTCATGTAAGAGAATAAATTAATGCTAATGAACAGGAAAACCTCTCAACATCCTGTTTGCCCATCCTGGCCATACCATTCCTGGTCATTTGCACTCCCTAAGGCTGTTCTTACTGGATGTGGGACTTGACCACCACTGCCCTTGACTCAGCCCATGGCTCATCTGCCTCAAGTTGCCAGCTTCTGGCAGGTATCAGAGCTCCCCATGGGTTTGCCTGGCTCAGGACACCAGCTGGTACGCTGCAATCAACCACTCCACAGTGGAATATACCTGCACAAGAGCTGATTGCCTTGGCAAGGAGTGTAAATATAACTGTGTCCTTTACTTTACATTCACTACTATCATTGTCCTGTTTGAGGTGTGCTGTTACCAGTCATAAATAATGCCTTTTAGCTTCATACTAATGATTGCAGTCTATATTTAATAAACATAAAGCCCTTTCAAACACAATTAAGTATCTATTACTAGGTTTTGTACAGCCACATCTCTTACTGATTTAAAGTACAAGTAAGGAAATGCCTATTATATAATTGTTGAATTGAATAACTGTTAAATTTACCCTCAAAAAATCTGAAAATGATTTTGTGCTGTTAGATTTGATTCTAACCAACTGCTTTTAAAGAAAAAGAGCAATATGTCTTGAACAATGATTAAATGTCAGTAAGTATCCCAGGCTATATAAAAAAAAAAATGTTCAAAAGGCAGATAATTTTTTTCCTCTTCCCAAAAGAAAATATTTAAATATCCCAAAGACAAAGGAAAACCCCTGGGGTTTTGTGTTTGGTTTTTTGGTTTGGTTTGGGTTTTTAATTTCCTCTAGGAAACCCCTTACATTATAAAAGAACTGATTTCTGTTTGAGGAAGTTTTGACTTGATTCCATTTTTTTTTTCCAGAGAGGGAATAAAATAAATGTTCATTTATACTTATCAGGAAACACTAATACATAAATTTTGCTCACTGCTGTTTCAATTGCTAGTGCAGCTGCACCTAATGCAAATTCACATTTATACCCCAAACATTCTGTCTTAGCAAATCCATGTGAAGCTCCCAATACCACAAAATTGCTACTTTGGTAATATTATAGAAGTAGTGACCTGCAGCATTAGAAGTACAACACCCATTTACATAAGAAACAACTAGTTTTATGAATTGTTAACATATAATATAGAAAGCATCTTTCTACAATGACCAGCTTTAAAGAGTAAATTCTCTTTTTAAAAGGAAAAGTCTAAAATTGATGTTTTCCTGCAAGTATAACGAGGTTTGCAAATGAAGACTTTCATGGAATTTGAAGAATGCAATTCAGTTTCCTTGATATGTTTATATTCAAAGACTAGAAGTCATTTTCACATGATTGTTTTAACCCTGTATGTGACTTAGAGAAAGTTAAGATCTATTATTACAGACATCTTTTATTAAAGAGATTTGTTTCAAAGTACATAACAGAGTATCCTACCTCTCAGGCTGTTGGTATTGTTTCTGTTTTCCTGACAGTCTTACTCAGCCCTAAAACACATGACCAAATTAACTACCACTGACAAGATAGTTTTGTATATTTTCATAGCACGAAATTGATCCCGTGACAATCTATTCGCAATAGAATCGGTAGGCACAAGATTGCAAAGAGTGTCTTTTTACATTTAGAGCATGAAAAAAATCTCTCATTTTCGTTGATGGCATTCTGGAAGCAGATAAATATCTCTCTATAATGTCTATGAAAGTAGAGAATCCACTTATATATCCAGAATATATATTTTAGGTATCAAAACCTGAATGAAAATCAAATTTTTTTCCACCAATCTTTTAGAAAATATTAAATTTCTGGTTTTTCCTCTTTGTAAAGTGGGCTGTAGATTGATTATCTTAGAATATGTACAAATAATTCCATATAAGTTTTATTGTCTTTTTAAAGCAACTTCTCCAAAAGGTTAATTATAGTCTAAGAGCTTTTTAATATTTCTGCCACTTTTGTTGCTTTTGAACAGAATGCTACTTGAAATAGTCTTCCTAAAACTGTGAAACTGTCACGTAAAACAGAGCTTCATTATTTTGAATGAAATTTAAGTTATGATATATCTATCAATATTATTCACACACTTCCAAATTTGGAGAAGAATCTGCATATCCTTCTTCTTGATGGAACAAAAATTTACTTTTATTTACATCTGTTACATAAAGTTTTTTCTGCAGAGATCTACATCAACAGTATCTCTTCAACTTGATAATTGCAAATTTTACATATGTGTCAGCACTCAAGTGTTTTTCATCCTATGTCAGGATATGGATTTGAAACATACTCAGATAAAAGAAAATTATCCCAAAAATATTTTCTTTCTTGTAGAAGAGGAAGCTGAAATACAAAGTTTAAGTTACAAGGATGAATACAGGAAGAACAAGCAAAATCAATGTGCTCTAAAGGAAATATAGGAAGTATAAGTTCAAACCACTTTTTCTTTTTTTTTTTTTTTTTCAGGTTGGGTCCCTGATGTTACTTTAAAGAAACCCTTTAGAATTGAAATTTTGGAGATGCTTTTTAAATTTTGGTGTTTATATTGAGACAGTAAGGTTGCTCACAGCTTTTGAAAATAAGACATTCTGTGTTTCAGGAGCAGTGCCAACTTGAAGTGTGAAATCCTTTGAAAATATTCGGACTACTTTGATGCGTTAGGATTACTGCAATTTACTTTATTAAAAAATAATTAAATTTACACTTCTCTTTATTGCCAAATAAGTACTGAATTTCAAATAAAAATTTTCGGGAATTCTTCAGTGAAAGGCAAGGAAAAGAGAAGGACAGTATGTTTCTGTATGATGAGAAATTTCTACCAAATCAGAAGACAGGAATGTAAGTATAAATTTTGCATATCTGTTTGTATGTATCAGCGCACTAGACTGCCTGAAGGACATCTTCTCCAAATAGATTGCATTAAAGACAATGAAATTGTCATCAAACAATGACTTGGAAATTTCAAAGAAATTTTAAAAAGGAAGGAGTCAGATCAAAAACAGTACAAGAATTTTTATCAGGGAGTAGAGTCCTCAGGGTGGAAACAGCAATGGACAAAACTTGGTATGACACTGCCAGAAGACACTCCACACTACTCTGTTTTAGCCAGAGAGAGATGCCTTCATATTAGATGCCACAAGTTGCCACAAGGACTATACTCTGCTACTTGCTTTTGTCACTCTCTTCTTTGTCTCTGCTGTTTCATGGCCACTGCCACAAAGGTGTCATTGACTGTCATATCCCCAGTGAGTTCTTCCTTGCCAGGTGTCGTGGAGTTATCCCTGAAACTCTCGGTTTTCTTGAGTGTTTGTCTCACAATGTATTCTCTCTAGAAGACATTGAAAGGATTAAAATGCCCAAGAAGAACCCAAATTCTAGATGATCCCTGAAACACCAATTAAGAGAAACAAAAACAAACAAGAAAATAACTGTCTTCTTTTAGAGGAATAACGAATACAATTCCTTTGGACTCACTTCCTAATATGAACTATTACGTTATTTTCTGCTTCATTAAATCTACAGTATTTGGAGAGGAGATTTGGACATTAGTTTCTAAGAATGCTGTGGCAAAATATCTGAATATTTGCTGGGTTTTTTACCAGCTTTCTTCTGAGATCCTATGGCAAAAGTTGAGGCACTCTTATAGACACCTCAACCAAGACATGTAATGCTTTCATCCTTTAAAGACAGTCTGTGATGGCTCCCAAGAGATTGTACAGGCAGGGCTTGCTGGAAGGGATGGATATTAAAACTGTGAACGGGCTGTCAGGGCATCTTCAGGCATGGCAAACTGTCTTGCTGAAATAGCATTCAGTTCTGTGACTGTGAGCATAATATGGGAAAAGACTAAACTGAAACTTAGCAGAAAAACTTTAATTAAATGTGGGAGACTGCTCTTAAAACAGAATAGGAACAGAAGGGACAAGTACAAATTGGTCTGAGGAGAAGTGTAAAAGCTATTTTGGTATTGTGGTTTGCTGGTATCGTATCTCTTGTATCATGCCCTTTTGTTATCATTCTGTTTCCTATATCCAGTATTGGAAACCATTCTCAACTGTCACCACTGAGTGACTTTTTTGGAAGTTTTGCTGGCTGAAATTTCACCTGGACTGACTCATAATTCTGCTGTATAAGCCAGGGTGATGGCCCTTAAGAAATGGGAAAAATCTAATTATTCTACTTGGTAAGTAGTGAAAGGCTTAGTTCCTGGAGGAAATTAAACTATGGCATATAGGGACTGATCTTTTAGAAAAAAGACTGTGAGGGAACTTGAAATGTGAACAACTGGGGACAAAAAGATTACCAAACTTTTACCAAACTTTTCCAAATTTTCTCCTAAAGTTCCCAAAGCCCAGTTATTGACAAGTGTCTTCTTCCTCATTGTTAGGACAATAAGGCAGCTGAAATGAAAAAGTTAAATTCAGGTACACCTAACTTAAATAGAAGTGCCTTTATGTTTTCTTCCCTGGACAAAAGGTAGTCTCCTGCTCCCACTGGTTCAGATTCTGTGGAATGACAGTTACCTTTTCAGACAAAGTATTAAACTTGAAAAATCGGTGGCCTCAAAACACTGTAGTGTGCATTTCCTACAGTAAGAAGAATCCAAGCTGTATTTTCCCTTTTCTCTCTACATTAATGGTTTACTTTTTTCAAACTGCACAGTTTTGACCTGCCACAATTGCAGAAGACAGCTTAGTCAATGTCCCCCAATGCAAAAAGGTTTCACTGGAGGGATTTCCAGTCTTTCTAAATCTACACTGAGGATGGACTGTATCTGCCATGCTTATGGAAAATATTTTTTGAGTAGAAACTAAGATTCTAGGAAAGAATTGTATGTTATTTAGGCAATTAAATGGCTTTTTGCAAAATTAGTTTGCATTGCTGACTGCTTTGAGTAAGGACTCTTTATGTGATTCCACTTAGTGACAGAAGAAAAAAACTTTTGAGACACAAAAACCCCCTGGGGGGTACAAAATGCAGAAAGACAGAATCTCAAATAATTAAGAAAGAAATGAGAAAAGAAGGACAAAGGATACACTTTCAAGGAATGTCTGTGATCAAAGGAGGCAGACATCATGGGTTTTGTTTAGACTGTTTTTTGCCCTATGAGGAAAGGGATTCTTCAGTTTGTTGCTGGACTGAACCTAAGAGGCATTCCTGCAGTTTATCTTCAGAACAACTTCATTTATACACACATTAAGGACAGGGGAAAGGCACTGTTCTGCTACTGAACTGTGTCCCTTCTGAGTGTCTACAAAGGCAGTACCTTCAAAGTATTTCTGGACTTTTTTATTGTCTCCAGTAACCTTTGAACATAGCCTTGAGGGAGCTGTGGAGAAGTTGCTCTGGTTTGTCATGGTTGCTCTCAGCAGTGGAAAGGAACTAGAGTCAGAAAATAAATGCCTCTCCACATTCTATGTCTTGAGTTAGCAAGAAAGAGATTTTTAACTAGTGTTTGACAGAGAGCTTATAATAAATGAAGTGATACTGGCAGGAAGTGTTTCTTTGCAGCAAAAAATTATTTTTATTATATAAAAATTAAAAGAAAGGACAACTAGATATATTCCTCAAATTTATCTTTATTAGTGACCCCTTGACTCTGTCTAACCCACTAGGAGCTGGAATAAGGTATTAGCACAGTTACTAGTCAAGATGCTAGATGTTGTCTGAATATTATGAAAGGTTGTTTTTTTCTGATTGCAAGCTTTAAAATTTGCATGGTTGAAAGTGCATTTTAAGTAGTAAAATGTGAATTGAAAGAAATAATGAAACACTTTATATAGATATTTATGTTTTAACCTATATATGTGTTTATCCTACAATGACTATAAAGCATTCTTTTTCATTTTCATCTTCATCTCATTAATGCTGTGAAAGACCTGTTGCTTAAACCAGCATGAAAACTCTTTGACCTTGGAGATGCATATTGATGAGTATAACTCTATTTCTTCAAAAGATAAGATACATGCTATTGTGCTGCATTTTAATGGTGTGAAATATAAGGTGTTCACCCTGGAATTGATTATTGTGGATTGGATTTAGATATCCTGAAGAGAAGGTGATTTGAAAGTTAAATGGACCCACGTTTTGTCACCAAAGCTTGATTTTTGCATTAAATTGGTTTTCTCCTCCCTTTTTAGAATTTTATTTCAGCACTGTTCTGACTCATTAAAAAAATAATGATTTGAAAAAGAAAAGTGTGCTGCTTATTTTTCCTTTGTCCCACCTTTATTCTTTTACTGAAATTTTTTTCAGCGAATGAGGTATAATAACTTTAAGAGTTAGTAAATTTATGGTATCTCCTAATCAGAAGAGCACTGGTTGTGGATTTCATAAACTTTTTTTTCTAGTTGTACAACTTGCCTGCCACTTAATCTTAGCCATGGTCTTTTCATTTGTCTGTCGTAAAACCAATCCTAGGGGTGAAGTTTTAGGAATCTCTTCCTTTTTCAACTGTCCAATACCCATGTCTATACACTATTTTAGAAAACAAAACAACAAAATAATTTAGTCAGGGCCATAATTTGAACCCACAACCTTTAAGCTGCAAGGCAATCTCACTTCACCATGCACCACCAGAAGCCACAGGTGCTGTTTTGGCCTGTAACATGAGAGAGTCAAGAGAGTTAGGAGAGGAGTCCACTCACCCTTCTCTCAACCACTCTTTGTAGGGAAGCATTGCTACTGAGACTGAGGTAATCTCCAGAAAACACTACTTCTTTCTTTTGCTCAGTTATAACTTCTCAAATGTTGTTTGAAATATAGGGCCATATCTGCAAAATGATAAAGCAAGAAATTTGCTAGAAAGCCATTCTTTGATTTATTGCCTACAACTCATGGCTTGTGTCTCTTACTCTGTTCTGAAGAGACACAAGGTACAGATATATCTCAGGCCCCCAGTGCATCCTCTGTCAGTCAGAGTCATCCAATAAACTCAGTTCCCAGGAGCAGAGTAGAAACAGGACAAGACGGATGCAATATTGAGAAGTTAGTATGGCATTACAGCCCAAAAAGTAACTTCTCCTATAACCAGTTAATTTAATTACAATTGCTACTTAATCTGCAGCATCATATGCTGGAACTATGAAGGTTTAATAGAAGGGTTATACTAAGAAAGTGTTTTATGTGGGAAAGTGATCAAGTCCTTACCAGATTACTTAGGGTTTTGTTAAGCCAAATTGAGTATCTCCAAGGTGAAGAGCTCACACTCTATTAGACAAACATTTTCAGTGTTGTGCAATACTTTATTATTTTTTTAAGATTTAATATTGTACTGGTTTGTGGGGGCTGGGATTGTGGGGGTTCAAAGGGGGGCAT
>VXBA01004489.1:49557-71091 GCA_013399895.1 Serilophus lunatus | reverse complement strand
CCCGCACAGGCATAGCGGCTTCCTGGGGCAAGCAGCAGCCTGGGGGCACGTCTACAGGAAGCCCTAGTGTCCCTCTGGGGGGAGGCGGCCCCTCACCCCCACCGGGAATTTCAGCACCACGGCTGCTAACAGACAGTGGATAGAAGGCTGGCCTTGACACCGTGTTGGCGCTGTGGCATCTCTGAGGCACGGCCGCCATGAAAACAAAGATGGCACCTAACGACTGAAGTCACATGAGTTCCTCGACGAGAAAACACCGGAAACTGAGGTGGGGCCCGACTGGCTGGACGAATGGGAAGCCAGCTTGGCCACGAAGAAGGCANATTCCTCTCAACCCGGGAGCCATTTCCAGCTTGCTAGCAAGTATCCTTTCAGAAAGGGGAGGGAGGGAGCTGGTTTTCACCTCTGTTCGTGTTTTTCAGAGAGTTTGGAGGGCCCGAAGTCCTCCGGAGAGAGGGAAAAGAAGGAGAGACACCTTTTCCTACCCTTCCTCCCTGTTTCTTTCAACTAGCCATCTGGCTGAAAGGAACAGTTCCCTTCCTTTTTTTTCTTTTTTTTCCCTTTTTGTGTTTTTTTTTCCTTGCGTGCTGGGGGTCCCTCAATGTAATTCTGGGGTCTCCTGTGGGTCACCCTACCTCTCTAATTTAATTACTCTGGAATAAATTGTTCTCCTGCTGACCATTCTATTCAGTTTTCTGTCACCTTTATTGAACCTGCCCTCTGAATGCTAAAAGGTGGGTCAAACCACCACAAATATCTATACCGAGAATATAAAATATTCATAATCCAAAATAATTTAGATTTGCCTTTCTTTAGCTTGCATGTACTGCATCACAGTGCACCTCTACGAAACATGACTGTGTCTTCTTTGTAGCTACCCACTACCTGAAGATAGCAGTCCTAGAATAGTCCATTGACCAGTTAGAGGTGGTAAGATGGGCAATCAAATCCAGTTCATTCAGTCTCTCCTCATATATCTAGTACTCTAGTACCATAATCATTCTGGTAACCCTTCAATGAACTTACCTCCATGTATTAATACCTGGAGAAGCCCAAATGGGACATTATACACCAGACTTACATTTTCAGAAACCAAACAGCCAAACTCTTCAACTAATTACAAGCCAAAAATAAAATTTAAAGTCTTGCTTGGATACTTAGACTGCTGCTTTCAAAAGGGGAACCTAAAGTATAATATTATGCATAACAATATCATAGCAATGTGCAAGTGTACATTAAAATATTTATGAAACCTTTTCTTTAATGCCTCCCAGAAACTTTGATGGAATAACAAATAAGGACAGATGCATGCTAGCAGTTTTTATCAGACTGGACATTAGGTGTACAGAAATCAGATAACATGGTCCAACTGCAGGTTGTCATTTTTTTTGTCTTCTGTTCTGAGATTTTTCTTAACCATAATGTTACCTATTTTGCCAAGCTACAATATTGGAACAAAGACCATGTGGCCTGCATCACACTATAGACTGAGCAATACTGGAAAAATTTAGGCATTGATATAAAGACAGTTAAATGGAAAAAAAATAAGAAAGAAGGGATGGGACAGGGACCAGACATGACACATATAAAAAAAGTGGAGAAGAGGGAAGAAAAGAAAACCACCAAAATCCCAAACTACTGTAACTTGCCATCATCTGACTGATACTTGTCATCAGCTGTCTGAGATGCAACTAGTCCCCAAGCAATGGCAGACCCAGCAAACGTCCCTTCCCAGATTTTATTGCCAAGCATGACATCGTATGGTGAAATATAGTCAGTTGGGGTCAGCTGTCCCAGCTGTGTCTCCTCCCAGTTTCTTGTGCACTCCCAGACCCCTTGCTGGTAGGGTGAGGTCAGGAGCAGAAAAAGCCTTTAGCCTGCATAAGGACTTCTCAGCAGTGACTAAAGCATCCATGTGACTTCAATGGCCCCATACAAGCTACCATGAAGTAAATTAACTCTAGCCCAGCTAGCACAGTATGAAGTGTCTTATTTCCTACTCATTTGCCTTATGGGAAAGAAGTAAACATTTGCCTCAAAATGACAGCAAAGAAGTGAACAAGAGAGAAAGAACTGAATACAAAATATAAATGCAAGAAATTTTTATTCCATCTTCCCCTTGACTTATTACTATCGTGCACATTTGTACAAAAAAAATCAAGCCCTCTCTTTACTGCTAACATGGGCTATGGAAAGACTGTCTTTATATGTCTCCAACTAAATTTCCAGCACAGGAACGTAAGGACATAGCAATAACTAAGAGCAAAGTAGTTGATATGGCAACAGCAAATAGCCACAAGATCTTGTGCAGTCTCACAAGATTGAAAAGTTTGATTTTGCTCAGTAGGGGAGGAAGAAAAAAATATGTATAATCTTGTCTGTTTTAGAACTCACAGTGAAATTATAATGTACTTAGTACTTATAGGGTTAGGTTCATTACTATTGTTTGCCACTGACCTTGGTCTTTGAGATATTAGTTTTGCCTTAATCTCTAAGGATATATTGAAAGAGTATGACAGGTGAAGGCATTACTCTTTTGAGTGCAGCCTCAAAACACTTTCTGGACTATTCTTTATTGTGCACTTTTCTTTCAGTATGTATTAAGGATTAAACAAATATCTTGCAAATATAAAAAAATGCTGTTTTATTCCTTTCCTGTCTGTATGTAAAATTTGAAAGTCTACTACTTAACGTATACACATTTTAGTATATTAAAACAAACCTTCTTTGCTATAAATGATTTAGTAATCTAAATGCACTTAGAGTGCACTTAATATTTATCTTTTTCCATGATTGAAAACGAGTTTTAACATCACACAATGTCTCTATTTCTATTTAGTTCATTTACAAATTAAAATACAAGAGAACTAATATTTTAATATCTCTGATGAAATCATTAGTTACTCCAGGCTCTGATGCTCACATTGTGCAGTACCTTGCTTTCAGCTTGATCGAAACCTCACTCAAAGTAGTATGATACAGTGGAGTGTTTACTAAATAGTTCTATTTATTCTTGAAAGGTTGAAGTTCATCATCAGTGAAAATAAGGTCTTAGACAGAAAGATTCAAATAACGTTGTGGTATATAACAATACAGCAAGTAATATACAAATCTGTTTCTCTTCCTGTCTTTGTAGCACCATTTTATTTTAGTTCTGTTTTTTTAAATTGTTGGATAAAAATAAATAGTTTCTTGGTGGTGTTTTAACTTTTTCTTCTCAGGGAAATAACTTCTAGTTCTACCCCTAGTTTCCCTTTTCTCTTAAGTTGGGGCTGATGGGGTTTACTCTCCCTCTTCTTTACAAAGGCAGTTTTCCATATGGCTATTTGCACTACAAAACTGACTTTGAGAAAACAAACTCACACTCTAGAACAGATCAGAATATCATAAGAAGTGTGTTATACAAAAATAGGGCAAATAACTGTTTAGCTTTTCTGCAATATAGTAAATAAATATTGAAAATTTCAAATAATTTGAATAAAACATGATTTCAGGAAGACTAGCAAATCATTAATTTTCTACTGCTGTCACTACTATATGCTTTGTCCATTTCTTTTGCTTCTGACAAGACTGGGAGACTCAATATGTCCTGAACAGAATATCAGCTCCTGGCTATAAAATGTTTCATTTCGAGTGAGAAATATCATAAATGAGAAGAGACTGTCCTCACTGGACAATGGTCTGCCACATTTCAGCAGAGAGAGTTGCCCATTTCCATACATGAGTGAATTCTGGTTTTCCCATTTCTTTGAATGTTCTGAATGTGTAGGATTCATACCTTCACAAAAATTGTTCCTTGGCATAGATAGCAATGGACCTTCTGAAAATCAGACTCAGGCCATGTAGTTGCTTTTTTAACTTTATCAGACAATTTTTTTACCTGACATCTAATAGTGTCTTAGTATTTCTTGTACTGGAGTGTCTAGGTAAAAAATTACAGTTATGTCTGTATATATAATATGTAGCTATATGAATTGCATGTACCATTCAGCATTTTTATTCAGCGTTCAACTACTTGGTGCAAAAAACTAAGTGGACTTTGGAAAGGGAACAGCTACTGACTGCAATTTCTTCTTCTACATCAGTACGAACCATGCTTGGCTAAAAGCAAAATTTTTATCTGTAGATTTCTCTCCTCTCCTCTTCTCCCATCTTCTCCCTTCCCATCTGTGGTGGTTTAGCACCACTGTGTTAACTAAGGGGGAAGCTCGACAGTGATGAGAAGACTGAACAGAATATTATTTGTCTGGAGCTCAACCAAAGTCAACAGTTTAAGGGAACTCCAGACTTAATACAGAGTTAAACCCAACCAAGAACCATGCAACGAGGATAAGGGGAAAAAAGGAAAAGAAGAAAGAAAAGAAAAGAAAAGAAAAGAAAAGAAAAGAAAAGAAAAGAAAAGAAAAGAAAAGAAAAGAAAAGAAAAGAAAAGAAAAGAAAAGAAGAAAAAGGGAACTGCTTTTCTAAGGCCAGGCAAGCTGGCCAAAGAGAAGCAGTGGGAAGGGAAAGCTACTTCCTCTTCTCTCTCTCTCTCTCTGGTGGTAGCAACTCCCAGCCCTTGAAGTCTCTGAAAGACACAACACAGTGAAAAAGTCCTCCCCCCAATCCGGGATGTTATTTGGGGAAGCTTTCGACCTGCAGTTGTGCTGGCTTGGCTCCAATGCTGATGGGAGTGGGCAGAGTCAAGCCACAAGGCCTGGGGAGTCAGAGCAGAGGGGCCATGCTGCTGCTCTCTAGCTTTGCAGGAAGCCAAAAAGAGGGAACTTCCGTTGTTTCAGGCTTTTAAGATCTCCAAGTCCTGCGCGAATCTCGCAGTCCTCTTCCTGGCTTCACCTCTTTGGATTGGCCAGCCTGCCTGGCTTTAGAAAAGCAGTTCTCATTCTTGTTTTTCTTTTCCCTTTTTCGTGGTTTTTGTTGGGTTAAATTCTGCGTTAAGTCTGGAGTTCCCTTTAACTGTTGGGTTTTTTTCTTTGGTTGAGCTCCAGACAAATAAACTGTTTCCCTGCTGTTTTAAATTCTGTTCAGCCTTCTCGTCACTGTTGAGCTTGCCCCTTAGTTAAAATTTATCATCTCCTTTTCTTTTTGTTGATAAATTAATGCTTCATTCTTCCCACAGAAATTAATTTTATTTATAAAACAGATATTCTGGAATTCAAGATAAAGTAAGTCTGCACGGTTAATTTATGTCTAAGTAGAAAAATTATTAAAAGTATGTTATGACATTTAGAAATGGCAAAAATAATTCTCGATATGTTCTGATGTTAATACCAAACTTGGTACAAAATAGGGCAGAAATTATTAAAAGTAAGATTCAGAAAGAAACATTGTCCATAGTGGTTCTTTGGTCTTTTTTGGTCCTCCAATGACATGCTGTGATGTAGAAAATTTTTAGTTTATTACAAAGATATTAGTGATTGATCCGTTCTTCAGAAACTTCTTGAAAGAAACTACTCTTTTATGAATTAGGCTTCATTCAGCTTCAGTTATAGCAGTCATTGTCACCTGAAGTCTAGGAGATACTACTGATATAAAAAAGACCTTGTGGTAGCCTACTATTTATAAAGTTGAGCAGATGAGATAATAGTTCTTTATCTTCATAATGGTTTATTATCTAGAATTTTCAGAAAGTTCACATAAAAATTAAGGTCTTAATAGCTATGCCATGGTCTCTGGAGGGAAAGATGATTCTTACCACAGTTATAATTTTACATCCTGGAAAAATAGTACTTTTGTGCAACATCTTCATTCCTATGTAACATGCTTCAATTCTGAGTCCTCTCTACACATGGATCCATCAGAACTGTGTGAGTACCCAATAAGGCTATCATGAGGACTGTGAAATTCCGTGTGCATCTATCAGGAAACAAATTAAACCAGATTTTATGTAATGCCAATTGCAACTTGCTGAAAATGGGAGTGCAAAGTAATTCTATGGAAGAAGAAAATCTTACAAGATCTTGGTGGGTCACCACCATAATAAAATACTACCTTCTACTTCAAGCACATGATTTTAAGCCACACTTTCTAGTTGGTCTCCTAGAAATCATGACTCTGACATCAGCTGTAAGACCTTTTCCTTTCCCATTTCTCCAAGAAAACTTCACTCCTTTCCTCTCAGAAAAAGACTCAGTCAGAGTCAAGCTGTTTATGACTCAAATGATTAGCTTCTCTAGACCATCATTAACCATCATTAGCCATCATGTCAGCTGCAGCCAAGCCTGTTTTTCAGTGTGCATGGCCATTAAGTGGTGCAGAGATTGAACAGCTCCAAAAGTTATCCTTCTCTAACTGTTCTTTTTATTTCTTTTTATTTCTTTTTATTTCTTTTTATTTTATTGGGAATATTATATATATGTCAGGAATAGCGTACTTATAAAAGTATTTCTTTATGACTCAGGAAGAATGTAATCACTACAGAGTTCTATGTACAACCTGAAGTGACCAATGTTGTGCTTTAGCTTGCCATGGAATTACAGAATCATTCATCATGAAAATTAATTTGAAGATCATTGAGTTCAACTGTTAACCCAGCACCGGCAAGCAAAGCACTAAACCATGTCACTCAGTGCAACATCTACACATTTTTTAAATACCTTCAGAGATAGTGGCTCCATTACTCCTCTAGGCAGCCTCGTTCAATGCATAACAATCACTTTGGTGAAGAAATTTTTCCAAATATCTGAATTAAATCTCTACTGCTGCAACTTGAGGCCTTTTACTTTTGTCATATCTCTTGTTATCTGGGACATGGTAGCAATCCCCACCTGGCTACAACCTCCTTATATTGGTTAGGCGATCTATAACTGAATCCCACTGTGTTTGCCTTCCCTCTGATTCTCACTCATAAATACTCAGTCATGTCATCACCATCATTAAGCTCTAGGAAAATAAATCACTCTCTAACATGCAGGAACACTCCACCATTTCTCCATCCCTACCATGATCCATGCAGGAAGAAAATATGTTGCAAATAAATTTCTTCTCTCTACTACCCTTGCTTAATAAGACAAACAAGCAGTTGACTTTCACCTTTAACATGCTTCTTTGCATTTGATGGAAATGAGTTCCTATGAACACCATTAATCTCTCTGATGTCTTTGTGTATGTGTGTCTGTAGCAGAAATTAGGCTATATTACAGCATGTCACACTATGATATAATGTCTTAGGTATGTAAACATCATCTTGTGACTGTCCTCTGGCTCTGGGACAGTGACACATGACCACCTTTCCTTTTGTCTATTGGCTATGTTAACCTAAATAATCTTTGGACTATAAAACCAGATGAATTTGCAATAAAGAAGCTTCTTCATTTTGGCCTTTGTACAGCTTGTATATAGACTGTCTTTCTTTTCTAGATCCTCTGGATCAGCACCATGCACACAAGGCCAGTATGTTTTGTTGGCAGTTGTGGTTTCAGAGGGTCCCGATCCCTGATGCCACCAAATTGATGGTTCCGTTCTAAGGGATCCCAAACACAACTGGACAACATGTGTCTGGGTCTTTGGCAGACTAAAAAGTTTTAGTTCCGTAGTTTCCTACTGGTTTGCATGGCATATTTCCCTATGATTTACCACACAGCTTCCTGTGCTGTGATGAGGCATCATCTGTTAGTCTTCAAGCAATTGTACTTCTTGCTGGTTGCATCCTCCTGCTGTGGCTTTTGATGAGCAAAATTGTGAGGGATCTGAAAAAAACCAACATACATGTTGCCTGGCTGTTATTGCGTTATATCAGATGAATTGTATTATGATTTATGGGTTTTCTAGGTAGACTTATAATGGTAGATGAGCTACCAGAGGACCAAACATCAGCAACATACATAATAGTCTGGTAATATTGGAATACAGACACAGTAGACCAAGAAGAGATGTTTGATCATAATAAATGCAGAGCTGTTCACAGTGGCTGAATAAACAAAAAACAAGATTTGATATCTACAATTCAGAATGAGGTAATGCCTCCAAGCAGCAATTGCAAATATTGCATTCAAACGACTCATTGACTCTTGTGTATTGACCTAATATTGACTTTACTTAAGATTAAGCTTCCTTAAATTGGCTGGGGAAAGAAATGGAAGCATAAAGGTTTCTGACTGGAATATTCCTGTGCATGCACTAATTCACCAAAATACTGAATGTTGTTTACCTTTGAGCATAGTTCCTCTGTATCAGTGTCTCAGGCCCTGATGAACAAAAAGTAATTGTTTCTGAGCAGATGAGTTCATTTTGTTTTGTTGGTGTCTATTCAAAAGGGAAACAGCTTGAAAGACAATCCTGATTTTGAGATATTATCCACACTAACATCTTAATTTGAATGACATGATAGGGATTTTCAACAGTTCCATAAATTACTTGAATGAGGCTCACATAGCATACACTTGAATCCTCAAGTAATTTACAACATGACGAATACTTAAATTGAATAAAATTTGGGTTGGTTTTTGTTATTTTATGTCTTTGGGAAGAAGGAGCACCATTCTTGTTGCATGAGGAGTATCCGTATGGAGATTGAGAGGCATAATTTTGTTCTTGTTTTGAACAAAATGGTGTTTTAAATAAATTCGTTCAGAAAACCACTTACAAATCATTCTTTAAAAGTGGTAGGCAAACCATTAACTCAGTATGAAATGATTATATGTTTTTTGTGGATTTGATGCTGCTGCAAACTAGATATTCAAAATATCTAGTAACTGTAGCAGTGTCCTTGTTCTGGCTCAAATCAGCAGGAGGAGGTGTGGGCAAGACATTGCGTTATTCAATACCATATTACATCATTGCCAATGGTAAGGAAAACACAGTCTCTCAGTCTCTCTCTCTGTTTCTTTCTCTCTTTCTCTCTCTCTCTCCCTCTCTTTCTCTCTTCTGGGAAGGAAGGGCATCCCTTTCCAGTGGAACAAAAGCATGGCAGGGAGGAGAACTCATTGGCCATTATTAATTATCTTGGGATCTGCAGTGAGCATTTATGCATGTGAATCATTCTCTCTTTATGTGTACTTTTGTTATTAATAATGTTGCTCTTATTGTTTGCCTTCTTGTTTCATTGTTTCCAGTAAATTGTTCTTATCTCGAGTGGTGAACTTTGTCTTTTGTGCCTCCAGTTCTCTCCAGACACTCACAGGACTAGAGGCAGGGGATGGGCAGGGAGGAAGGCAGAATACAGGTGAGGAGGAGTGATTGAATGGCAGTGTGGTTTGGAAAGTCTCTATGGGAGAACTAAACTGGGGACAACCATTCCTAAACCACGATGAGCAATAACTCTTATTGTGAGTGAATTTTACCATTTAATGTATGCTAACTTTTATTTATTTTTTGCTTTTCCACTTTGCTAAAGACTTCTTTCTTTTACTCAGCGTGGCATTTTTCATATTTTGAAAACCAAACAATATAAGAATTACAAAATGGACTAAGAAATAGTAGTCAGTACTTCATAGTGGGAGGGAACTGTAGTGATTACTGAGTTTGCACTCTATCATTCCATTTGTTTTAGGTTGGCATTTTTACCTAATAAGAGATTTGGACAAAAGTAAGTGGAGAATAAAGAGTGCTTTATTTCACAGGTCAATATGAAAGCAACTCTAAAACAGAGAAATATTTTAAAAAAGAAAAGAAAGTGAAAACTTCAATCAGCATGAGGGATTTGAAATAGATCAGAGAAGGATAAATAAAAGTGTTTGAATGGAAATTATCTTCATTCATAGAAGAGAAATCAGGTTTATTTTTAGGCAAGACATATAAGAAGGCACCAAAAGAAAGTAATCTGGAGCAAGGTGAAAAGAAGTGATTGTGTCACAGTTAATATTGACAATAGAAAAGGTAGTAAGCCATGAGCACATTAGCAAAAGAGCATCTCTGGTAAAAGTGAAAACTATAGAACAGGTTGCACATTACTATAATTATCTGTAGACTTTTCCACTTCATAAAGCTGTTGTTATATTGCAATGTGCAATATCTCTACCATAAATCTTTAGCTGGGATTGCAGTAGACAATTTTTTCCCTACATTTGTGACATTTACTGTTTGCTTCTCTGTTACTCTACTAGGTTTTACACCTCTTTTTTTCACTCATATATGATGAATCTTACCACAAATAACAATGCCAGTTAGTATTTTTAGCATGCTCCCACTTCCCAAGGCACTTTTCTCAAGGTTGGTTGATTCACATTTCTGATTACTTCTGAAAAACAGTTTGGATATCCAGACTTGCACATAAGCATTATTACATAATCCAACATCAGATTATCACCTTTGCTGGGATCTGCTTTTCAAAGATTTCTATCTTTATTCATAAAGTACAAAGAAGAAAAGTTTTTATTCAGCTTCGTCTCCTTTTTTAATGCCTAATTGATTTATGGAGTAATGATTTTGACTTTACAATATAGCATCCAGATACCAAAAACTTTATAAGCTGCTTTCACTAATTTAAATTTCACTATTATCTGTCCAGAGGAATGTGCTTTACTGCCCCAGTAGTAAAACAGATGCAACAGCATAATGTCTCTCAGTTCAGTGCCTTTTTTGTCCAGTTATTTTATCTCCTGACTGTGTTTCTGTGATTCTGTGATATGATGCACAGAAATTGTTGAGCTGTATGTTGTCAGCAAATATTAACAAAAGCAAAGTTAGTTTATTCCAGAGTCATAAAGCTGAATTCTTAGTAAAAATATCTCATCTATATTTTATCAATATCATGAAAAAATCAAAAATTAATTGTATCTCAAGGAAAAGAATGCGGTTTTATTGAATGCCTTCAAATCATTAATCCACACAATCCTTCTCAGTTTACAAAATTCTGAAATATTTTTTGAAGTACTAAGGTACTTAGCTACTTACCAGTAAGGTATTCAATAGGATGAAACTGAAAATATAAGTGTATATCAGTACTCATCATTCAGAATTAAGGAATTTTTAACAGTTTATGACATTTTGGGCTACGTTAAAATTATTGGAATGACTAAACATTGTTTTTGTCTGCCTGTAACAATTTGAAGAAGGGAACTCTAAAGCAGATAATAGCCAAAATGACAGCCGGTTTTCTCCATCTTGTACTTGTAACCAGATTGAATTTGCAAAGAAATGCTGTTTTCACTCACCACCAAACCCCAATGAAACAGTGAGCTGTATTTGGCAAAATTTTGTTTAATCATTAGTTCATGTAAACTAATAACAACACGAGGAGTTCTGTTGATTAGTCATGGAATACCTAGTAGTCAGAACACAGCATTAGTTTGATCTTTAGACATTTACACACATATATACTGAAATACAAAAAGATATTCCTTCAGGAATTCTTTTGACATACCACTAGACTAACTAAATTCAGTGGATTTACTGATTTTGAACTTTTACCTTCAGGTATTACTCACTTTTAGAAACAAAGTCAGTCACAGAGATTACACAAGAGTCTTTAAAAAAGTTAAGTTCTTCTGACACTACTGCAAAATATTTCTCGATCTCAAAACACTGCTTTGATTCTTAACTCACCTTTCCACAGGTATTGTGTCTGTATTCTTGTGAGTTCTGTATCACTTCAGTGTACCAACATGAAATGTTAAATTAGCATGTCAGTTTGTTAATTTAGTTCCTTTTCTTTTCTGATGTATGTCAGTGAGCTCCTTATAAGAATAACAATTCCATTTTGAGACACCCTACCAAAATCCTAGAGATGCTTTTAAGACAACACATAGTCGTTTTTATTATGTAACCAGTGACATTCTCAAAAAAACCATGACCACAAATATAAAAGGATCTTGCTTTCCAGTTTTTTTTAATTATTATTTTTACAACCTACATACTGCCTTTGAGGCTAAAATAAAGCAATCTGTAAATGATGTATGAAATAAAACATGGAATTCCAGTAGAAAATGAGTTTTGGAGAAAAAAAGGACTGATTATTAGCATCCTTTAAAAAGAAAAGAATATTTCTCAGATTTATAATGCTGTGAATAAAATGATGGTACTGGGGAATATAAATGAGAATTGATTAAATAAATGACGAGACTAAAGGCAACTGCTGATGAAAAAATATTGCAATAGATGACTTATTTTAATAGAGTCATCTATAATAGGTATCAAAATATAAATTACTTTTCTAAGAATTATCATTCTTTATTATTTCGGTTACACTGTAGAAACAATCCTAGTGTGATGTAGGTATCACTAAAAAAGTGTACACTCTATTGTTATACAGCAAGAGCACTCCATTCTGCTTTCTAGAAACACCTTTGATATGCTGCTTTTAGAGGAATTTTAAAATTCTTATTAATTATTATAAAATTGTAATAATTAATATACTTCATTATTAATACTAAAAATTATTAATCATTCTATATTAATAAGTAAAAATATAGGACATTTCAAAATTATTTTCATATTTAGAAAAACACAGCGTTTTAAGACAGATACAGATGTTCTTTGAGGCTATCCAGGATAGCTTGACACCAACTGGTAAAATAGGGACTATAAAAGAGCATATTTGAAAACATGCAAGTGAAATACATGTGCAACACCTTACATTTTTGATACTACAGACCTGCCAGCCACTGAGTTCTTTTTTCAATTACTTTAAATGGGAACATAATGTTAACCTGCTCACTGACGGTTTTGCTGGAGAACAAGTCTAATCAAAAGGTCAGTATTTTGTATGTTCAAAACTCAGTCATTACAAAGTATGAATATTGATACTTTAGCTTTGTGAAGATGTGTGCTACTAACCTAAACTGGAACACTTACATAGACGCATTCTCACCCTAAGTGCAGAATACTAATGCAACTTAAAAACCTCTGAAATCTTCATGGAGGATTTCCACACTTCAGTAACAATTATTCAGCTCTGTAAGTTAATGCTGTCTGATGTAAAAGCTTTTTAATTTAAAACCAGACCAGGTAAATCCCCAGTAGCTTCATACATTTGGATTACTGTGTGGGCACCGGATGGCACATCTTCTGCACAGTGAGTAGCCAGGTACGTACAGAAAGCTTAAACAATGGCAGTTGTCAAAAGGAAAGTGCAGTAGATAGGAATCTTGTAGTTAGGAATGTTTTGGTGAACAAGTCAATACAAGGAGAAATGTTGATGACGCTTGGGAATCATAAGTGGTTTCTGGGTTCAACATTGCCCTCAATATGAGTGCTTTTGGGACATTACTGTCCTTCAGCTGCCTCAATCCAGGAGCCCTGTTTTAAGGGTATGTGGGTCTGGAAGAAAACTGCTACACTGAGGTGTGTTGGTTCTGGACACTTCCCCACTTGGCAGGCAACACAAGGCAGGGAGAAATGCATGATTTTCAAACTGAAAGATTTAAAGATAATATTTTTCACTTACTTTTACAGGAAATATTTGATAGTAGAAACCTATCTATTAACGCCTAATGAATGCCTGAAGGAAGAGAATTTCTGTTGCCTAAACATGGTCATTAATCTACAAAAATGTGTTTGGATTAACTGAACATGGTGAGGATACTCTTTCATGCAAGTTAAAGCGACTGGTAGTTGAAATTTTGTTGACTTCTAAGTAAAAATTGCCCAGTTAAATCTTTATCCTTTATGCCATCTGTCATATGATATATGTATACGTCAAACTCACAGCTCATTACCTTGGCAGGAATAAGGTGGGATGTCAGATTCCTTTTCAGAAAAATGGATAAACAGACTGTCATGTAAATTTTGTTTTCTCCACTAAAGTGCCTAATTCCCATATTTTAAATAAATGGCATAGCTCACGTGTCATGCAATATACTTGAAACTCTATCAAGTTAAACATAACATTTACTAACTTAAGAGCACATGACAAGACAGTGGTATTAACTCCTCTTTCCAAGTAGCACAAAATGTGTGTCAACACATCTTAAGCTCAAAAATGTGTTAAAAAGACACAAATAATTTCAATTGCCTCCACTGCACATTAATTGAACAAATTAACATTATAGATTTATTGCCTAATTATATCATTAATTGAAAATTTGTGTCTTATTCTTTATTTAAATTAGTATCTTAAATTTCTTTCTTGTCCTGAAATTACAAAGCATGTAATTACCTAAGCTTCTCAATGCTGTCATAACTTTCTGTATGTGTAATTAAAATAGTAATATAGCCAGGCAAAAGTATATTTAAGTATATCATATATATATCACAAATATATGACAAAATACTATTTGAATTACATGCATACAATATCCTGCAGTTATTCTTGAAATGATGTCCATTTGTAACATATGGCATAACCTACCCCTTCAAACATTTTAGAATTACAATAAATGGTCTAACTTTAATTCAAGTGTTGATGTGATAATTTGCTATTATTTGGAATGGCACAAAATATCTGAAGCAATTATTTGTATCCAAATTTCTTGATTTAATTAACAGATGACAAGCTGGCAAATTCCAGTTTAATGCTGTTCTAAACACAAGATGCTGACCCATGGTTAAGCAAAGTAGCTTGGGACAACTTCACATACATGAAGATTTATTAACAGTTAAGTGAGGTTGAAGAAAAATTAAAAATAAGAATTGAGTGAGAGAGGGAACGTATTAAGGGACAGAAGAAAGATAGAGGAGGGAGGTGCTGGTTTTGCTGACTGGAGCGTGCTTAAATCAAGGAGAGATTCTGCATGCTGCAGTCACTGGCTAGAAGATCTATTAGAGCAACATTGTTAGGGTCAGCAGGTGCAAGGCCATGGCAGCAAAAACACAAGGGCATGAGAACAGCAGTGGAAAACAGTCCCCTGGCAGCTTGAATGATGGGCTATAGATCTGTAGCTGGAAAGCAGCTCATGGATGTGCAGATAGAAGACCCTTGCAATACAAAGGGCGAAGCCACTGAGGCAATGTACAGCACATCTTAAGCCAGTGGGGACTGGCTGTTTAAGGGGCTAAGCTGTAACTGACGAAATTTAGACTATCCTTGTCTGCATGTGATTCCTGGCTAAATTCTGAGTATATACAGTGTACAATCATTTTAGTCAGTGACTTCAGCTTGGAAGCTGTGGAGGAGGCTAGAGAAGGACAGAGCAGCATGATCGCCCTTTCCCTGAAAAGACCCACCTCCCCAGCCATGCCAGAGCTCCAAGTCCTCCCTTCTGGGAAAGTGGTTCTCATAGCTCTTATGTCTAAGAAGCCTTTGCATTTATGTGGAGGAGAGAGGTGACTCATTCTGCTAATACATTCACTGTCAACAGATATTGTATAGAGTATCCGATTTCACTAAGAAATCATGTCTATAAAAAATGACATATACAAAAAAACAGATTAGAAGTAAGTGCCTCAGCTACACAATCATAACCTAGTTATAAAAATGGCATTGTTTAGCAATGGATTTTAGGAAGATTTATTTGTTTTCTGTTCTAAAGCAGAATTTTAGGGCGACATTCTGTAAAAAGCTGTGGGAAACAAATTCATTCTAATGATCTTCTGGGAAAAATGTAAAAAGACTGTGTTCAAACATGACATTATTCTGCTGTTTTGGGCAATGATGCATCTATCATACACACAAAAAAAATCATCACAATGCTTGTGAGTCAATTTTCTTTAAAACACTTAAATACATTTTTGAATAACAATAAAGATATATTTACAGCTACACAGATACCTGAAGACAGCAACAGTCTTGTTGTATAATTTTTGACAACTCACGGAAGAGATGATGTAGTGCATTTTCTATCTAGGTCGTTGACATGAATGATTCAGTATTTCAGTAAATAAAAAGCTGCTCTATGGTGTTTGTCCAAGGGGATATGAAATGGATTTTGAATGCATAGAAATCAAGCCCTACTTTAGAATGAAAGTTTCTGGATGCCTAGAAAGAATATTTTGCTAGTGGGTATACTCTTATCTCATTATGTGAAGTGGAAGGGGGAAGACACAGGTGACTCTAGAACTTCTCCCCACCATCAAATCTGTGGCTTTGTGAAGCTGTTCTTCTAACTGCCTTAAGGTGACCACTGCCACAAAGCACTGCTTATATTTCCTCCCTTTCTCAAGCAATCATAATTCAAAACAAGATGCAAAACCTGTGCCAGTGCTTATGCTGATCCCTCCACCTCTGGAAGGGCCTTCTCCATGAAACTAGTAAGACCTGTGGGGAAGGGCAGAAAAGGAATCCTGAGATCTAGTCAAGGATTTGGATTGTCTGGACATTTTGTGGAAACTTTCTGACCCAGGACTCCAGCAGCCCATTATTCTCATCTTACCACATTCAAAGGCGTGGAACAGGTCAGGCTGACAGGGGTGCTTTTGTTCATTTGCAGCAGATCAGCTACTTCAGCTGTTGGCTTATGTGCCAGACCAACTCTAACATTTTCAATTGCAAATGTCATTGCTCAGTGCTGGTCTACAGCAAACAGTTGCTCAGAAGTACCCAAAGTAATAAATTCACATGTAAAGGAACCTAAAGCCTCTGTTGGGCTTTTCTCATCTCATTGAGGGATGAATACAGGTTGTGTACATAATGTGTGCTCACAGAAATTATTAACTTTTCTACCCTAAGGATGGGCAATGAGTGAGAGAGCAGAGTCTGCTGCAAGGCTGCTGCAAGCAGAGGATGAAATCGTGATGACACTCATGTCCACACTGCCTTGTGGGGCTCAGGTTCCAGCAGCCACATTTTTGCCTGCATCTGAACTTTCCCACTCCAGAAACTCACTGGTTGCTTTGCCTTAGACAATGAAATAAGCCATATGCATTGGGGAGTGCTGTGGTGTTGGAGCACAACAGCAGAGAATTCTGTACAAAGAAGAATTCTAATAGACGCTACTACTTCAAAACCATA
Source organism: Serilophus lunatus (assembly GCA_013399895.1). Lineage (NCBI taxonomy): Eukaryota > Metazoa > Chordata > Aves > Passeriformes > Eurylaimidae > Serilophus > Serilophus lunatus. The sequence goes on along the minus strand of VXBA01004489.1, from coordinate 54,329 downwards.
AATCCTAATTGAAGGAATCATCTCCTCAAAGGCAAGTTGTAAACCTCATACATCATCCTCCTGTTCCAAGCGGCTTGTAAATAGGTGATATTTCTCTTTGAAGATTAAGAAGGAAGGCAATTAATTTATTAACAATTTTTAAGAATTTCCACTTACCATTTTAGTAATATTGAAATGGGATATACAATTCATACTAAGAGATATTTAGGAGGAATAGATGTCACTTTTAATCCTCTCTACAGGTTACTTGCATTTAAAATTTTCTCTTTGATTAGACAATTAAACTTCAAAATCAGGTTTTGGACAAGAGTAATTGCTATGGCTATAAGAGATTTTTAAGGAACTTGCTTTGTTCTAACACGAGGAGTTCAGAGATGTATCTTAACAAATTCTGTTTGGTGGAAAAGTGTTCCCCCTTCACACTTCTGAACTCATATCTTATTATTTTTTTACACCTCTACAAATAGTTAAAAAACAACAGAAATAACTAATTTTTCATAACTCAGTGCATAAGTATTAGATAACAACTTTACCAGTTTTCAATGCTTGATGAGAATAGACAACTAGTTTTCATGGATGGGGTGTTCTTTTAGGAATTGTCCAATGAAACAATTTTAAATTTAGAGATTATTGTGCTCATGAAGCTGTGTAGTTTGACTTTTATAAAACCAGAAAATTAATTTGTGCAATAAATGTCAGACATCTGTCATAAGTATCTTCTGACAATTAGAAATTTACAAGGTCAACAAGAAAGAAACACAGCCTTTCCTAGGCCTTGTGGGATTCTGGAGGATGCACATTCCAGGATATAGTCAGCTTGTGAGCCCCCTTGTTATGGGTTGGGGGGGGGTGGGGTGTGAGTCTTGAGGGTTTCGGGTCTTGGGGGGGGGTTCTTGGGGAGAGGGACTGCTCACTTCATTCCCTGTTTTAAAATCGTGGTTTTTAGAGCCTTAAAGTCAAGGTCTGAGAGATCTTTGGAGCTTCTCCCTCACCTCTGTTCTCTGCCTAGGGACAGGGGGCAAGGAAACAGCTGCAGTAGAGCAATACGGAGCCTTCCCCCATCCTCACTCATCACAGTTGTGGCACGGAACCGACAGCTCGGTGCCGGTGGCATTCCCCTCCTCCAGGTCCCGATTCACTGTGGTGGGACAGGCGCGGAGCCGGGGATGCAAAACTGCTTCTGCCATTTTCGCTGTTTTTCCCAGTGGTTCGGGCGGCGGCCCCGGCTCGCAGTGGCGGAGGTCCCCTGTGGGGATGGGGCCGGTGCATCCCGCAGCGTGGCCACAGTGCCGGGCAGAGAGACAGGAATGGAGCCGCGGCAGAGTGGACCCCGCTTACACCCCACCGGCGTGGGTGACAACGAGTGCTGCTGGCCCCTTGAAGGAACCCAGCAGGGGAGGTCCTGCAGTCCAGCCCGNCCCCTCCTCCAGGTCCCGATTCACTGTGGTGGGACAGGCGCGGAGCCGGGGATGCAAAACTGCTTCTGCCATTTTCGCTGTTTTTCCCAGTGGTTCGGGCGGCGGCCCCGGCTCGCAGTGGCGGAGGTCCCCTGTGGGGATGGGGCCGGTGCATCCCGCAGCGTGGCCACAGTGCCGGGCAGAGAGACAGGAATGGAGCCGCGGCAGAGTGGACCCCGCTTACACCCCACCGGCGTGGGTGACAACGAGTGCTGCTGGCCCCTTGAAGGAACCCAGCAGGGGAGGTCCTGCAGTCCAGCCCGGGGCAGCTGGAGTGGGCGGCTGTGCAGTGGCCACTCTGCGTGGCTGGGGATGGTGCCGCCGCTCTGGGAGTCCCTCTTGGGGGGGTCTCTGTGGGTGGCGGGTGCCCTGTGGGTGACGGGTGCCCCGCATTGGCACTGTGCTGGCAGTGGCCATGCAGGGGCAGCAGCCATTCCGAGGGTGTCACAGGTGGCCCTGATGGTGCCCAGCAGCCAGTAAAGATGGTGCCTCCATGCCCCGAGCACGCGGTTTTCAGCAGGAACTGCCATTTCGGCTGGAGTGAAGACCGCGGAAGAGAGGAGGAGCCCGGCTCCACTGGCCAATCAGGAGATGGCTTGGTCGGGAAGAAGGCACCAATTCCCGCGGGACTTCGCAGGCATAAAAGCCGTGGACATGGAAGTCCTGACCCTTCTTTTTTGCTGTCCCTTGAGTTGAGAGGATCGCGGCTTTCTCTCTCCCAGGTCCCAAACTGCACAGCCTGCTTCCACCCACCTCCTTTGGCACAGGGAGCAGCACAGGGCCATTCGAATCCAGCCTAACTGCAAGTGCTGGTTTTCCTGTGGATGTCACTGGGAGGGGGGTGCTTTACACCATTTTGTATTTTGCAGGCACTTCAAAGGCCAGGAGTGATCCAGTAGAGACAGAGAAAGGCGGCTTCCCTTTTCTTTCCCCTGCTTTTCTCGGCCAGCCTGCCCGACCTTTGAGGAGCAGTTTGTTTGGGGTTTTTTTTGTTTTCTTTGCATGGCATTGTCAGGTTTTTTCTATCTGTGTATTTTTGTCTGGGCTCCCTTATGGTTGTTGTTCCTGGTAGAGCCCTAAGCAAATAAACTGTTACCTGCTGTTAAATTCGGTTCAGTCTTCTGTCATCGTTGTGCACGCCTCTAGTGAAAAACAGTGGTTCAAACCACCACACCCTTCTATCGAGTGACCCAGAAAAAGAACCATTTTGAGTGGGGCCTTGAGCAGCAACCGGTCTTTGAGAAGGTCAAACAAGAAATAACTTGTGCAGTAGCTCTTGGGCCTGTTTGGATAGGACCAGCTGTGCAAAATATCCTCTACACTGCAGCAGCAAAGCATGGTCTTAACTGGAGCCTTTGGCAGAGAACATCGGGAGAAACCCATAGACGACATTAGGGTTTTGCAGCCCAGGTTATCAAGGATCAGAAGCCAACTACACTCCAATGGAAAAGGAGATACTGGCAGCCTATGAGGGGGTTCGAGCAGCCTCAGAAGTCATTGGGATGGAAGCATGTCTCCTCTTGGCACCACAATTACCTGTGCTGCACTGGATGTTCAGTGTCAAGGAACATTCCCTCAACACACCATGCAACCAGTGCTACATGGAGTAAGTGGGTAGCTCTGATTACACAATGAGCCCAAATGAGAAAACTAAATTTCCCAGGAATCCTAGAAGAGTCAGAAGGCAGAGACTTCGGAGCACTACCTAAGAAGGTGACTTGTGCCCAAGAAGCACCATCATATAATGAGCTGCCAGAAAATGAATGGAGGTATGGTGTGTTTACTGGTGGGTCTTGCTGTGTGATAGATAAGCATTGGAGGTGGAAAGCTGCCGTGTGGAGTCCCACACGACGTATTGTTGAGGCTGCTGAAGGAGAGGGTTAGTCAAGTCAGTTTGCAGAAGTGAAGGCCATCCAATTAGCCTTAGAGATTGCCGAGCGAGAAAATTGGCCTGTGTTGTATCTCTACACTGGGCTGCTGCACTGTGGCAGGACATTGCTGCACAAGCAGAGAACATGACTCTGAAGGTGCATCATGTAGATGCTCATATGCCCAAGAGTCGTGCCACTGAGGAACATCAGAGCAGATAAAGCTGCCAAGATTGGAATAGCTCAGGTAGACTTAGACGGAGCGGAAGGGTGAGCTATTTATAGCTTGATGGGTCCATGAAATATCAGGACATCTAGGAAGAGATGCAACATACAGGTGGGCTCATGATCGAGGGGTGGACTTGACCATGGAAGCCATCACATAAGTTATTCATGAATGTGGAACTTGTGCAACAATCAAGCGAGCCATGCAAGTAAAATCTCCCTGGAACAGAGGGTGTTGGCTGGGTTTCCAGTATGGTGAGGCCTGGCAAATTGACTGTATTGGGCCACTGCCATGAACATGCCAAGGCAAGAGCTACGTACTCATCATAGTGAAGGCAACATATCCTGTAAATCAGGCCACTGCACAAAATGCCATCTTAGGCCTTGAGAGGCACATTCTTTGGCGATAGGGGACCCAAGAAAGAATTGAGTTGGATAATGGGATTCACTTCCAGAACAACCTTATAAGCTCTTGGGCAAGGAAGAATGGCATCAAGTTGATATATCATATCCCTTAACACCCACAAGCCTCTGGACAGATTGAGAGCTATAGTGGACTGTTGAAAACTATGTTGAGAGCATTAGGTAATGGCACATGTAAGCGTTGGGAAACAAATTTTACTGAAGCCACTTGGCTAGTCAATAGTAGGGGATCTGCCAGCCACCCTGGTGCTGCTCAAATGAAACCACTACACACCGTGGGAGGAGATAAGGTCCCCATACTACATATGGGGAAGGGGCTGGGGAAGTCTGTATGAGTTTCTTCTCCCATGAGGAAAGGCAAACCCATCCATAGGATTGTCTTTGCTCAGGGGCCGGAGTGTAGCTGGCGGGTAATGCGGGAGGATGGGGAGACACGGTGTGTGCCCCAAGTTGATTTAACCTTGGAGGAAAAATAATCGATATTATGAGTTATTTGTTCCAGGAGGTGCAATAACAGGATAATGAAGAACGAAGTTTGCAACAATAAAGGAGATTGCAAAATGACCTGAGCCAGGCTGGTGTTGGTGCCCAACAAGCAACTGTGCTACCTCTTCTGTCCTGAGTATCCACCCCAATGGAATGCAACCCAAGATCAGGAGGGGTGGAAGAAGGCCACAGAAAGGGAAAATAATATCTATCTGTGAAAGCGTGGGAGATAGTGAGAAGATACATATATCCTATCTGGGATCCGAGTATGATGCAAATGGTATGGAATAAGAGGAGGAGACTGTATTGGGTC